>OX375868.1:3998591-4542359 GCA_947359475.1 Heligmosomoides polygyrus bakeri
CTATTTAACAGTGCATACATATGATCTTGCTTACTACGTATTGTCGCACTAAGAATGTGAGGTTCGATCTTCTTTATCGTCCTGTCCTCCTTGGCTCGACCGATCACCATGTACAGTTGCTTCGCTTGTATTAATCGTGGAACGACACGGTGTTTGAGACATCGGTTGCGGGCCAGGGCAAAAATCGATGCGCAAGGCAGTCAGCTGATCTCGGCTAACAGCGCGCCTTTACCGGCGCCGCCTTTCCCACGTTCGTTTCTAAGTGCGCAGCCACCAGATCGGGTGATCGATACCAAGTTCCGCATGCTAGCCACCACCTTACTTCCGGTTCTGCAGAGAGGAATGACAAAACGAGTCATTCCCAACCTATCGCCCGGCCAGCGAAGGGGTTTGAAAGAACTAAAGGACCTTACAGCTTGTGGCTCTTTAAGAGTGGGCGTCAGTGACAAAGGAGGGGAGTTTGTGGTCCTATCACAAGAGCTTGACAGAGCTATTACTAGACTCCACCTCCAGGACCACAGTGTCTACGTCGAATCCGCGTGCAAGGAATTTACAGCCCAGTCCGAGCGTCTCAAACAGACGTGGTCTACGATTGCAAGAGAAGCCGGATTCGATGATGAGCTTATTAGAACGCTCAAGTGCGTTAACCCGGTCTGTCCGGTGCTATACGTACTCATCAAGACCCACAAGTTGCCCACGGGATATGCACTCAATAACCCTGCGGAGTTTAAGGTTAGACCTATCATCAGCGGCGTTGGGGGCCCCACAGATCGCGTATCATGGTTACTAAATCTGGTCCTCAGACAGGTCCTCAAGTTTCTGCCGGCCCATCTTCCCAATACCGTTGCTTTCCTGGGGAGGCTTAGGGGAGTGTCATTGGGAGAAGGATGCGTTATGGAGTCGTTCGATGTAGCATCGCTGTACACGAACGTCCCTAAAAGTAGCGCAATGCAGGCGGTGTATGAAATTCTAACGGCACATCAGGACCAGCTCATTCTTTATGGACTTTCTAAATCACGAATTATGACAATCATAAGTGGGTGCCTGGAATGCAATGTTTTTAGATGGTCCAATAAGTACTATAAGCAGGCTAGAAGGCTGGCTATGGGCCAGCGTCTGGCTCCGGTATTGGCTATCGCTTTCATGTCTAAAATAGAGGAACCCGTCATTGAGTGCAGACCTCTACTGTACTGTCGCTACATTGATGACTGTTTCATTGTATGTGCGACACAGAACGAAATGGACATGTGTTTCGAATTGCTCAACCAGCAGGCAGAGCATATTAAGCTCACAAGGGAAAAACCCACTGATAACTGGTTGCCGTTCCTCAACGTCCAAGTCAGTTGCACGCGGAGCAGATTCCATACTAATTGGTATCGTAAGCCCAGTAGTAAGAACATCATCGTGCACTTCAGGTCTGCTCATCCATCTCAAACGAAGAGGGCCACGATTAAGAACATGTTCCGAACGGCGGCGGCGGTATCCTCAGACAGCGATCTCAAGTCAGTGTCATTGCAAATGGCATCTCGAATCGCGGTGTCCAACGGGTATTCCGAGCAGAGCCTGGCTAAAGGTCATCGAACACCGGCAATGGCAGCGAGACATCAGAGCGACAATAAAATTCCTTTTAAGGTGCCTTTTGTCTCGGATGATTTCAGTACCGAAGTGCGAAACTGCATTCGCAAAGCTGGTCTTGATAGCATGGTCCGCATCATCGAGGTTCCGCCGGCCAATCTCAAGGCACGTCTCGTTAGGAATCGACTATACGATTTCTGTTGTAAGACTCGCCAGTGTATTATCTGCCCATTCGGTAAGGAGGGAGACTGCATGGTCTCTGGTGTGGTATACCTTATAAAATGCACGGGTTGCAACGGCGAGTACATTGGCGAGACGGGTAGACCCCTTGGGGAGCGCGTTAAAGAACATTTGGGCATGCTTCGTAGGTGCGATATCGCCGGTCCGTTGGGTGAGCACAGGCTACGATGTCATAATGGCGCGGGCATTGACGTGGCGGTGACGATATTGGCACGCGAGTTCGAGATCTCGGCGCGCAAAACACTAGAAGCGCTGTGGATTGCCGGTAGGAACCCCACGATCAACAGGAAGGAGGAACGCGTAGCGGTGATACAGGAGCTGGCTCCGTACGTTGACCTTTGCGGTCTCGAACCGGAGGACAGTCTGCCAGAGGCTCGCTAGGAGGGTGAACCGAAGGTGACCTCATCTCCTCATGTGTCGCCTTAAAAGGGGTACCGTTCGCCCATCTGCACTGGACTGTTTGTGTTACCTCCTCGTGTTTCGTCTCCCTCTCCTACCAACCTCTGATTCTCCGCTGTGGTCTGAAATGGCTCTTGGACGGATGGGTTTTCAAACTCAACTTGACTCTTCCAGGCTCTGAAGAAGGCGGTTACGCCGAAACGTTAGCCGGAATAAAGGATCTGTACTAATCTTGGCTCGTCAGCTACATCACTTGGGTATTCATAATGATTCATAGCGTTATTTTTCATTAAAAATCAGAATTTTTATAAAATTTCAAGCAAAGGGTCATTTATTGAGGAAGACGAACTAAACTAAAAAGCTAACTAGAAAGTCATGCTAAATTGTTTTCAGAAAAAATTGTTCTAACAATGTTGAAGAGTTCCTAGTTTAACATAAAATGCACTCGTTTTGATTTGAGAGGAGATCACTTTCATTTCAAGAGCGTTAAGATTGAATCCACGGATCTCCCTCGATAGAGAGCCTTGGGGCTCTCTTGTTAAGAGGGATCTCGGGCCGCTTGTCGCAGGGCCACGTGGCGCGTCCCCGGGTGGTGGATAGGGGAATTAAACGCGAACCAAATGCGACCGCGTACTGCCCAGAGACGCAGGTGGGATGCAGGGGATGGACTCCTTGCTCCTGCTGTGTCGGGTCGATGCGTTCCTTGTGCGTGGGAGCGGCATGTTCGTGCACAGTGTGCGTGGATGTGTCCGTGACTGTGCGGATTGTAACTGTGTCGGCTCGGCCAAAAGCTTGCACTCGGTAGACTGGGAGTACATGTAAGGCGATTCGAGGCCGCCTTAAGTCTCGCCCCGTCCCTTCGGGCAGTCTGGCTGGCTGCCCGGAGTACCCCGCCCGCACGACAGAGCCTGACTAGCTACCCGTGTTGTATTCCAGTCAAACACAGCAGCACTAAAGGGCCTCATTCCCCTGACCCCGAAAGAGCCCCCATTTCTGCAGCGATGGGAAGGACGAGTACGGAGAGGCTGCTAAAATCTCAGGGCCTCACCAGGCTGCGCAAACTGAGATGGACTAGGATGACGATCTGTACTTACAACGCCCGCACGCTTGCATTGGAAGCATCCGTCGAGGACCTGATGATGCAAGTCAGGAAGATCAAGTACGACGTCATCGGACTGACCGAGACGAGAAGACACCACCCCTACACGCCGCCTACGACTCCGAAGAAGAACGGTTCCTCGGAACATGCGACAGCAGGGGAGTAGGCGGCGTTGGAGTACTCGTCAACACCCACTTGGCTATGAACATCGATTCGTACGAGTCTCTGACAACCCGAATCGGACTTCTGCGACTGAAGCGATGTGGTTCCGTGCCAGTTTTGACTGTGTTCGTCGCGTATGCCCCAACATCCGACTACGACGACGAAGAGGTCGAAGCCTTTACGTGGAGCTGGAGAAGTTCTATAAGGAAGATCACACCTTCTACAAGGTGATCGTCGGCGACTTCAACGCCAAGATCGGGCCACGAAGGTCGCCGGAAGAACTTCACATCGGAACCCACGGTTTGGAGTAGAACGAGCAAGGTGAAAGGCTGTCTGAGTTTATCATGTCGACCAAGACCATCCATGGAAACTCGCAGTTCCAGAAGCCTCCCTCCCTACGATGGACCTGGGAATCCCCCGGTGGCCAGTTCCACAACGAGATAGACCATATCATCTTCAATCGCAAGTATTGCCTGACCGATGTCTCCGTTGTTCCCAAGTTCTACACGGGATCGGACCACCGCCTCCTTCGCGCGAGGTTCCGCTTTTCGCGTCAAGGAGAGAAGGCCGCGAAGTTCAAGAAGAGGAATCCCAGAACGACCATCAACTGGGATCTCTACACCTCTCTTGTCGGCCTTTGGGAAGATGCCGTCATGGACAACGTCGACGAGGAATACGATCGCTTCGTGCACCATCTCCACGATAGTGCTAAGGGAGCCGAGAGCTTGAAGACCACCAAGAGACGCCTGTCTCCGGAAACTCTCGAGCTGATACGCCAGCGTGGAGCAGCACGAGCGTCAGGCAACTATCAACTGACGTCCGAGCTTGCAAAGCTATGCAGAGCGGCGATAAAGGAAGATCTGAAGGAGAGAAGGGCGGAAGTGTTGGCTGAAGCAGCAGAGGCAGGGCTGAGCATCCGCAATGCCCGCCGGAACTTCGCCAACTTCAAGACCAAGATGACCGTTCTCCGACGTCCTGACGGAACCGTCACCTCTTCCAGAAGGACCATGGAGAAAGTCATCCACGACTTCTACTCCGATCTCTTCGATAGCCACGTCCACCTGCCCCTACGCCATCTTCCGCAGGATGGATACGTCATTCCCTCTGTTCTCCCTTCCGAGATCCGACACGCCATCTCGTCGGTGAAGAAACGTACAGCACCCGGTCCTGACAGGATCAGAGCTGAACACCTGAAGAACCTCCCGCCTGCGCTCATCAACACCTTGGCGCGGCTCTTCACACGCTACCTGTCCGAATGCAAGGTTCCATCTCAGTGGAAGACCAGCAAGACCGTCTTGCTGTACAAGAAGGGAGACGTGCACGACATTAGCAACTATCGCCCGATCTGCCTGTTGTCCGTAGTCTACAAGCTGTTCACTCGAGTCATCCTGAATAGGATTAGTAGAACGCTGGACGAAGGACAGCCATGCGAACAAGCAGGATTTCGGAGAGGATTCAGCACGATCGACCACATACACACCATTACGAAGCTCATCGAAGTGTCGCGAGAGTACAAGCTGCCGCTGTGCCTTACGTTCATTGACCTGAAGAAGCCATTCGACTCCGTCGAGACTGAAGCGGTCATGGAAGACCTGCTCACCCAGGGCGTTCCTACTCAGTACATCAGAGTCCTTCGAGAGCTGTACAGTGGATTCACGACCAAGATCTCACCATTCTACAACGACGTCGTCATTGACGTGAAGAGAGGGGTTCGACAAGGGGATACCATATCCCCGAAGCTCTTCAGCGCAACCCTCGAAAACGTCATGCGCGAACTAGAATGGGATGACATGGGAGTGAAGGTCGACGGCCGGCAACTGCACCATCTTCGCTTCGCTGACGACATCGTGCTCATAACACCGAGCATCAGTCAGGCGGAACGAATGCTGGCCGACTTCGATCGTGTATGTGGAAGCGTTGGACTGCAGCTGAATCTTACGAAGACGATGTTCATGAAGAACGGATGGGTTTCTGATGCCCCATTCTCGCTCAACGGAACGAACATCTCCGAATGCTCCAGCTATGTGTATCTGGGTCGCGAAGTCAACATGGCCAACGACCTAGCACCAGAGCTGAGCAGGAGGAAACGAGCGGCTTGGGGAGCTTTCAAGAGCGTCGAAGAAGTCGCGAAGAAGACGAAGAACGTCCGACTCCGTGCTCACCTATTCGACTCTACCGTTCTTCCTGCCCTAACATACGCTTCAGAGACCTGGGCTATACGAAAGCAGGATGAACACGCGATCAGCGTCGCGCAGCGTGGAATCGAGAGGACAATGCTCGGAGTGACACGACTCACGCAAGTGAGAGAAGGCCTCCGGAGTTCCGAGCTTCGCCGACGTTCGAAGATCAGAGACGCTGTCGCATGGGCCAAGTCGTCGAAAATTAGGTGGGCCGGCCACGTAATGCGATTCGCAGACACCCGCTGGACGAGAGCCGTCACAGACTGGATTCCGCGGGATGTCAAAAGAACACCGGGACGCCCACCAACGCGTTGGTCGGACTTCTTCGTGAAAGCCCTGAACGACCGATATGACGCTCTTCGTGTCCCTCGAGCGAGGAGGATCCATTGGACCACTCTGGCACGCGACAGGGACGAATGGAGACGCTGCTGGCGCCCGCTCGAGCAAGTCGATGATCAACGGGACGACAGGTGATACAGGTGAAGATTGAATAGAGGAGATTTGAAGTGTCGAGTTGGATTTGAAAAGTGTCCAATTTTACGTGAAGGTGGCGTACCTAGCGAGTAGTAATGCCGACCTCATACCTCCTTATAGAACTTTCTAAATCGAAGAGCGCTGACATCGACAGGCTCCATAGTAACTTTGCAACATTTTCTCTTGATAACCGGAATCACCACCGCAGTTGCGGATATGAATTTTGACGAGAACTTGGCAGATGCTGTAGGGAACAGATAGAGGAGATAGCTCTGTAGGAAAACAGACTGACCGTCCGTCCGACCGTGTCTAGATCCTTCTTCTGAAGTGCACCTGTTAAAATCCCTCCATTTCGAACTTCGTAGCAGTTTGATTAATATGCTGCTCAAAAAATTTACTAACATAATGTGGATTTGGGTAAAGGGTTTTGGCAAAAAAAAACGTCTTCAGCAAAGATTGGTCCCGAACTCCTTACAAGACCAGCAAAATTTCGTAATCAAAAACGATCTCAAATTTTTTACGTCTATAAGAAAATCAACAGCTGTCAAAACCCGGCAGTGAAAAAAAATCACGTAAGATAGGAAATGGAGAGGAATCGATAGACATGTTAGAAAGGAGATATAAAGGCAACATCGGTGATTGGAGTTGAGTAGTTTCTAAAGTTGGAATGAAAGTGTTAATATTTTACATTTAAGGGTTTTCTTGAATTCCATTTTTAATCCATAGAAGGTTTACAACTTTTGAGTCCAATGTTTTCGTGTGAAATGTGTGTAACAGTGAATGAAGAGTGTCTACTCCGTCCAAGAATTCGTTACGCGATACACTTTTTCAGTATTCGTCGGACGCCAATACAGGAGGTAAACGGTAGAAGATGATCAGCACTGGAAAAGAGGTCAATTTGAGGTAAATCTCTCTTGTTGGGGATTTAAGAGTAGAAATGAGTAAAAGTGAGAGGAGAAAAACCAAAAGGAGTAGAAATGAGTCAGTCAGAATCAGAATGCAACGCAACAAAGGCAGCGTGGAGGCTATTGTATTTACCCAGGTGTTTTTTTATCGACTCACCTTGATATGATATATTGTGGTATCACTTGTCAAGATCTGCTAAGAATGATATTTAGCAAAATTTGAAAGTATTTTGAAGGCCAGCGCTACAGTTTAGAGCTCACACGCTCCAGAACTTTATGTACATTTTTCTCTATAGTGCTGGATACAGCTGTGTTGGTCTGAAAATATTAGGTTGGTGCATAAGTTCTCGGACATTTGGGGCATAAAATATTTATTATCACAACATACGAGCAGCAATATCAAATCGTTTGAAGTAACCACCCTTTACATCAGTTGTCTTTCGCCAACGTGCTGGTAAGTCATGGATGCCATTTCTCCAAAACGTGGACGGTTGTGATTCGAAAAATGTGAGCAGTGCCTCCTTGACATCCTCTCGGTTCCTAAATTGCTGAGCGTCCGAATAGCGTTGAAGGTTTGAAAACAAATGATAATCAGAAGGAGCGAGATCTGGTGAGTAGGGTGGATGTGGAAGAACGGTCCATCCGTAGTCCGCCAACTCAGCCGCCGTCGCTCTAGCAATATGCGGTCTAGCGTTGTCGTGTTGAAAATACACCTTCACTTGCTCTCCTCGTGTGATTTCAAGGTGGGCCCTCAACTTCCTCAGTTGGTTGACGTATACCTCTGCCGTCACTGTTATCCCTTCGTCCAGCAGCGCCCAGTATTCTACGCCAAGAACGCTCCACCAAATGCATAGCATCACCTTTTCACGTGAAGGTCGGGTTTCGGAACGTCCTCTGCCTCTCCAGTTGCGTCAACCCACTGCGCACGCCGGTGATAATTAGAGTAGAGTATCCACTTCTCACCCCGGCGACAAGGTTGTCCAGCCATCCGTGGGTACGTCTGAGGGTGAGGAGAGACAGAGCGACATCGGCTCTGCGATCCATGTCATGTTGTGTCAAGTCGTGAGGTACCCAGCGATCCAATTTTTGCACCTTGCCAATCGACTTCAATCCTCGAACGACTGTTGAGTGACTAACACCAAGAGTGCTTGATAGTTCGCGAGTGGTTTGGTATGGGTCCGCTTCCACTCTGCGTCAGAGGCCATCCAAATCCAGTGTCATCGGGCGCCCTTCTCGTTCATTACTTCAACGGAGAATTCACCAACTGCAAACTTGTACACAGTACTTCGAGCAGGAGCACTCTCGTTGTAAACATCCTTCAGGCGACGATACGATTCGTTGGCAGTGAGTCCAGAATGATGCAGGAATAACATGACGTGCCGAATATGCGTCTCAGTGGGGATGAATTGCTTAGCCATAATGGCTGACGTTAACAACGCAGAAGTAAATATTAGCAACAGTTTTGTAGTTCTTTCCTTTCTCTATCGATCGATCGTTTACGCGTTGATACACGTGTGAAATTTGGCGGGAAAATGCGCTTTCAATTCAGGAGGGATCAAATGTCCGAGAACTTGTCCGAGAACAACCTAATAGTAGATTTCAAGCTTTCCGAACAATGGATGTAGCTGGTTGCCTTTAGTAGATTGACCTATCTTCTCAGCGCAGATAAGGTTACATTTTTTCCAATAATCGTAAAAGGTCATCCCTTCCTCTACGCATACAAATTGCAAACTCTTCGCTGAGTAGCAGTAACCCTATTCCCAATCCACACCCACCCTTACAATTAGATTTGCTTTCGTCTCAAAAAATCCTAAGTTTACAAATATGCAAGGTATTTCATCAATAATATTTGCGTCGAACGCTAAGATATCCACTTCTCCTAATAGGGAATTGTCCTGGAGGGAACTGTACACGTAATCAGTTCTCAAACAACCTCACCGCCTTTGCAACCAGGCATTACAGAGCAGAACTCCAACACATTTTCCTCAGCAGGTTCCTCTGGCCTCTGTTATTGCGTGATGACTCACTCAACCAATTATTGTGGTGTATTGAAACCAAGCTCTGAGGTGCGGAACATTCGGCACTGCATAAACTGCATAAAAAGAGATGTCGTGCTCTCTAACGATGGGTATAAATTCGAATACATCATCTTTTCCTCGTGTCGGATTCTCTATTGCGACGTTTTAATTTTCGTCTGGTCCATTTGACTACTTCTAGATGCTATCAGCCAGCTAAGTAATGCACGCTCTTCGGCTGTACTCCGCACTTTTATGCAAATTCGAGGCCATTCTGAGGCTATAACTGTGTACTATACATTGGATCCGAATGAGCCATTTTCGGAAATCCGATTCGCTTATCCCGATCCGCATCATCCGAACATCCGACCGGATTACGCAAAATGGCGGCTAGCGGAGTCATTCAAAAATCCGAGCTCCCGAAATTAGAGTTATCAGTTTCATATAATTATCCGAAGATTTTCGATCGGACCGATTGTATCGAATGAATCTTTTCACATCCGATTTGGATATCGGGATCCGAATCATCCAACAATCCGAGGCCCTGAAAATCACGTCATCCGAATCATCCAAAAATCCGGGGTCCTCAAAATTAGGGTTAATCGAATTATTCAATTATTCAGAGAATTTTGATCGGATCCAATGTATACTGCATAGTAGATGGTTTTGGCTTTCAAGGGCGGCAATCGTGCCGTCTGGCGATATTACGGTATGGCGGGAAGTTTGAATCAAAATCTGTTTGGATTTTAACGCCGCAACCTGTATAGGTCGCCGGACAAAGGAGTGTCTATCTGTAGAGTTGCTAAGCTCACCACGAGGTTATTAAACGGCTTTATTAGTGGCTAACGTTTCGGCTGGATCGCCTTCTTTAGAGCCTGTAAAGGGTCAAGTCAATTAGGAGTTACCCCACCAAACATCTCTGCAACCTTACAAAACTCAATGTCGAATTTTTGGAAGCCTGAACAAAGGAGAGTCCAAGTACCGTACCTCACCACAGTCCACTGAAGGACCAGACGAAGCCGCACAGGGTAGAGCAGGGGTACGGGACAGCACCTACCCCAAGTTAGAATACGAGAGTGAGGTAGGGCTTGAGCTCGCGCGTTATATACAGGCATTCCACCTTCCGGTTGACCTTGGTAGCCCTGAAATAGATCCAGAATGCCTCAAGGGCTTTGCGCGCCGACGTTTGAACCTCGTATCCCGGAATTTTCACCTCAACTCCAAAACCCGCCCCTCCATAAGAATTGATCCTGTGGTAGCCTAGGCCAATGGATGTGCTAAGCGTTTCCTTAACATCCAGTTGCTTCTTTATCCTCACATGCAGAGGGCGGCCGGTTTCGCCGATGTACTCCTGGCCACAAGCTTGAAAGGAATTCAGGTAGACTACACCCGATACGATGTAGTCACCTTTCTTTCCCGCTGGGCAAGCCACACTTTCTACCAAGCCGAGTTCAAGGAGAGTCGAACATGGCTAAAGAAGGAGTGCTTTCACGCTGGTTAGGCTTCTAATAGGGTTTACTTCTAAAAAGTTGACGATAGCGTATTGAAAATGGAGCTGAACAGGGAAGAGGAGAATTCAATCTTCTGCACTTCGTAGGCAGTGTGCACTAATGAGTGGCTTACGCTGTTTTTAGAAGGACGGTAGGCAGCTAATGGATTATCGAAAAAAGTATCCTGTAACTATTATAGAAAGGTCTCATGTTAGCAATGCTGTGGATAGTGTACAGATTGGAAGAACTGCGCAGTCGTTCTGTGAAAATCATTTTTTGCAAGAATCGTCGGTTTGCATGGTGTTTTGGAGTTTCGATGTCACGGAGAAATCTGTCCTAAAGCTTCGAAAGTACTCGGATTATGGGTGTTACTGTAGCTTGGGCACGAGTAGCGCAGTTGAAGGAGGTGTCGAGCTATCGCGGGCACTCACTGCCAGGTTTATGGCTCGGATTTCCCGCCTAGGTCACCAAGCCTTTCATCCCTCCGGGGTCGGTGAATTGGTACCAGACTTGTCCAAGAAGGATAAAGCGCTGACTGTGCATCGGTTGGCCACCGCAAGTCATTGTGTAGGCCGAATACGCACTCAAATCGCCTCCACGAAGTAGGATGCGTGGCGCACCCCATAAAGGACTGAGTAACGCCGTCCTTTATCATCTATCCCTTACGGTATCTTAGTATCCGACAATTATAGCGTTGACCGTAATATCCTTCCATTTCGCCCTCTTGAGGAATGAAGACCAAGTTGTTACTCGCCGTTGCCACAATCGCTGTGTTGGCCTCAATATCATGTGCACAATATTACTACGCTTACGGATATCCGAGCTACGGCTACGGCTACGGTAGCTATACCTACGGCTATCCCTACTATGGCTACGGTAGCTACGGCACCTACAGTAAGTTTGCTTGTGCTACTTCTATGAATGCCGCTCAAAGGCTGCTGATTTCAGATCCACTTGGAGGTGCCATTCGAGGTGCGCTGACAGGTGCGCTGCTGGGAGCAGCGTATGGGAAGAAATGAGAAGACGACATAGAGAGACCCATTGCCGTTGCTTTACTTACTGGCGGACTTAGGCAAAGCTTCTTGTTCGCTCTGATTTGTGAACAGTGCGTGGTGACGATAAAGCTCCGAGTTGTTATCGATGGCGGCAAGTAAAGAATCCTATTGTTCAGAACAGCAACAGGATTGAAAAGGCGTATCAAAATGAATAAATTTCGAAAGACCCACCTACTGAGCCTTGCTTTATTTAGCAACAAGCGTTGTCAACCATTATTTTTATAAACTATTTGGTCGTTAGGACGCGTGTAGCGCAGTCGCAGGAGGCGCCGGCTGTCGCGTGCACCCGATACCAGGTTCCTGGTTCGGATTTCCCGCCCAGGCCATCCAGACCTTCCATCGTTCCGGGGTCGGTGAATTGGTACCAAACTTGTCTGGGAAGGTTAAAGCGCTGACTTGTTCATCGGCTGGCCATCGCAAGTCATTGTATGGTCAAATACGCATTCAAATCGCCTCGACGACATCCCGTAGAAGTAGAATGCGTGGCGCATCCCAAGAGGGTTTGACTAACGCCGTCCTCTATCCTTTACCCATTATCCTTATTAGGTCGTTGTAAATGAAATGACCAATTTTGACTGAAAAATTTGACAGATCACAACTTTACATGGAAGTAATCTTATTAACCAAAAAAGGCGCCATATTGTAATTAATAAACTTTTCCCAACGCGACAAGAGCTCAAATATTCCAGAAATCAGAACTGTGAAAATTCGGTTGTTTCATAGGTCGTTGCATATGGAATGGCCGATTTTGACCGAAAATTTTAACAGATCATCACTTTACCAACTTTACAGTTTTATTAATCGAAATAGGAACCATTACAAATAGTACGCTTTTCCCAACGCAACACCAGCTCAGACATTCCACCTTGGTAAAAATCGGATCTACGAGAATTAATAAAACATAAGAAGCCATTTTCGACATCATCTTGGTCGAATCAATTTTTATCCTTCAAATGCTTGAAAAAATAATAATCAGTAGGAGACAGAACTTTTGAATGTGCTGTGGAAGAGTTTCGTATCCAAATTCATCCGGTTTTTGAACAAAAATTTCTGAAACGTACGTGAGCGCGTTGTCATGCAGTAGGATTGAACCTCTTCGATTGGCCGAAGCTGGCTCTTTTCAATCAACTTCTGGTGCATCATTTTAACTTCGGCACAGTAATTCTGCGCTGTAAAAGCCTCTACAGTCTTCAAGAATTATAATGCACTACACCAGCCTTGTCCACCATACGGCCACCATTTTTGATTCTTCTAGAATGGCTCAGTTAGGAGAGATTTTTCATCAGCGGAAGCAATGGCTGGATACCAAGCTTGTGTACGTGTTCCAGGTTTGCTACATTTTCCTTTTTCTGTTAATTCTAGCCAATGGGTGATGATGATCACGCGATCCGGGTCCTCTCAACGCTGGTCGAATGTTTCGCTGCTTCCGTATTGGAGTCGAATGGGCGGGCACGGAGGGCTTCTCGACTTTTTCGACGCTCTTGAAAGCTCCCCAAGCCGCTCCTTTCCTCCTGCCCACTTCCGGCGCTAGATCGTTGACCATGTGGACTTGGGAGACCTAGATATACGTAGTCGAAGAGTAAATTGCGTGTCGAAAGCCTTGCGTCATTTTAAGACCCCCTGACGACGAGAAATTTGTCGATTAACATCCACCTATGAACAATGTGTATTGGTTCAGCTCCGGTAAAGGAAACGCCTAACAAGTTCATAAGAAGAAGAAGAAGCTGGAGACGGATATTTCACTTCAATCACATGCGTCAGCAACAGATGTGCCTCAAGTACACACTAAACAACCTCCTAAGACTATTAATAGAGGCTAAGGATGGAAGCCGGCCTTGGAATTAGTTCAAGGTCCTCTGATCAGTATCGCCTCCAACTAAATACCAGTGATTACAAAAGACCGGTTTTGACAGCTCTATTGCATGCAAATTCCAGAAAGAACCAGTTCACCTCTTCGACATGATGGTTCGGAAGTTCGAGACATCAATTCGATTATCAATTAGGGAGGCGAGCGTAAACCACAAGGAACTCTAACCATGTTTACACTCTTCGAGTGGTCATGAAAATACTGTACGTTCAGCACAAGTAATAAGTATATCACCCAGTTCTCATCAAAGAGTAAGGAAGCGAAAATCTTCTATGTCAGCTATCGAAATCGTGCTGTGAATTCGTCTTACATATTGGGACGTTTACTCGATTGATGTGGGTGACGTTTAAGCGACAACTCGTATTCAAGAAATGTAAGCTTGGTCTACGCACGACTATACTTTATGTGCACTTATATGGATGAAACTGTCCATAAAAGATTGAGTCCTTGTTGAGAGCTCTGAAGCAGCATCTTCGAGGTAGAGAGTTGATGATCGACGTCAACTGGAAGTGAAGGTTTCTGAGTTCTTTTCCTCACAGCCCTTGGAATTCTGGCGGAAAGGAATTGAAGGGCTGCCTGAGCCCTAGTTTATACTTGCGCCGCCACGCGGCGCGGCACCACGATCACCATAGATATCGATTTTTCGCGTCGCTCTGTCGATATCTATCCCGACCATCGTGCCGCGCCGCGCAGCGGCGCAAGTATAAACTGGGGCTGAAGGATGGGGCGGGATCATGGACTTGGATGGGGAATATATCGTGGACTGAGTTTTTGTATATTGTATTATATTGTATTGTATTCTAATATTGTTGTGCTAGTGTAGCAAAACTTTTCAATCAATCCAATAGATTCATGCCAGTTAATATACTTGTGCTTCAACGAACCTGAAATTTGTGTAGAAACCTCATTTCTTGATGGTGAAAGAAGTTTCTTTGCGAAAGAAAATTTAATTTTTGGTGGCAATAAGGGACAATGAATGCCATTAGCCAATACCTTCAGGAGTGTTGAGGCCTGCATGAGAGGAAAGAAATTCTACAACGCCACGAGGTCAAGTCTGCAGTTGACGAATGGATTCCATCTCAACCCTGTTCTCTCTGGAAGGACGGTTTAGCTGCTCGGCCCAATCGATGTAGAGACGTCGTGGCAAGGGAGTGCCACTCGAATAGTGATCTTTGTTTTGTTTGGAGTTACTACTTATTACGTCTTGGGGCGCGTGTAGCGAAGTAGGAGGAGGTACCGGTTGTCGCGTGCACACGATACCAGGTTCTTGTTTCGGATTTCCCGTCTAGGCCATCCAAACCTTCCATCACTCCGGGGTCGGTTGATAATGAAAATGAATGAAATAAAATTGATACCAGACTTGTATAGGAAGGATAAGGCGCTGATTTGTTCATGAGCTGGCCACCGCAAGTAATTGTACTCAAATCGCCTCCACGACATTCCGCAGAATTAGAATGCGTGATGCATCCCAAGAGGGATTGAGCAACGCTGTCCTTTATCCTTTTATTATGTCTTGAATAAGCTGTCCAAAAATTCTCAAAACATTCCGGTCCCCATAATAGAAGAAAGACAGCGTTATGGCACATGGAGGGGTCACAATGGTATTCTGTGATACGCATTTCAGGTGCGTAGCTACACACGGCTTAATGCAACCTTATTCCATCATTTAGATGACGAAGCCGTTTTGGGAAGATTAGATCGCTCTCCCCACCTAAACAAGCTCGAGAGTTCAGCTAGGAGGAAGAAGCAGGTACTCCGATAGCTGTGGTGCAATCGTAGTGTAGTGAAGCCAAAGGCTGCTAAGCTCAAACATATGTTTATTTTCACAAACACTTGATTAAAAAAAGTTATTTAAAAAAGCCGCTCTGGAACGCTCCAAAGCGGTTTTTCGGCAATTGATCAAAGGACATGGGCGGTACTGTACTATTAGAGACAGTTTTTTTCCGTTACCCAATTCCAACCACTTCTCCTCTGATGCGAGTTGTTTTTGGGACTAGCGATGTATTGCATTTGCCTCGTTTTCCGCCTTATTGGAATTTTATAAACCGACTCCTTAATGCAGTGGCGCCAAATTTTTTCAATGGTCGAGATATAATAAAAACATACTCAGCTCACAGGTTGATCCTGTATCTCCAGCACTAGCTCTTAGTTACAAACCTAAAATTTTTATTTTTACATTTTTATTTTTGTGAAACAAAAATTTTAGATTTTTTTTGCAACACTGATGTGTTCTATATCTATAGTAAACTGAGCTAGGCCATTTCCTATGTATTAGATTGGCAACTAATTTCGTGGACTCTCAAGCGCCTTCAACAAAAGTGTTCATAAACAAATAACAAATAACAGTTTTCAACTAAAGCAAGATCTGTTGGAATGCGGGAGTGCTTTCTATTTAGCAGCTATCTGGCCCATCCCAAAGCTATAGAATCCTTGTGCTTTTGAAGCCAAGAATTTTTGGAGGTGCATTTTGACATGGTCCAAATTAATGAATCGTCCTCCAAGCAGGAAGTGCTGTAGCGTGCTATAAAGGTGCTAGTCACTTGACCCACATCCTGGGCTGTAAGGTGGGTGAGCTAGACGCTCCCAGCTAAGGTCTTCGATTTTTTGAAGCTCCCGATTCGTGACGTGTGATCTGGCGTTATCTTGCTGATAGATAATTCCGCTCCTGAAAATCTGTCTGAACCGATTCCAGCGGAGTTCAGCCTGCGCGCGGCCACGTTGAGAAGAGTAAATGACAGCATTAATGCTGGAACCGTTCTTGACGAGCTCCCAGAAGTTAGTATTATACCTTCTTGACACCACCAAACGGAGGGAACGTAGCGAACCGGACGCCTCAAAAAATAGAAGACCTTGGCTGGGAGCGTCAAACTCATCCACCTTACAGCACAGACCTTGCGCCGAGTGACTGTCACATTTTTAGTTCGGTGCGGTACTTCTTGGTTGGAAGACGATTTAATAATGTGGACCGGGTCAAAATGCACCTCCAAAGATTATTGGCCTTAAAAGCACAAAAATTCTATGGCCGTGGGATAGACCAGCTACCTGATATATGGGAAGCACTTCTGCGTTCCGAAGAATCCTATTTTGATTAAAGATTGTCATTAGTTATTTGTTAATAAATACTTTTGCTGAAGATTCTTGAGAGTCCGCGAAATTAGTTGTCAACCTAATATTAGGTTGTAACGAAATAAATGGCACTGAACCACTGTAAATTTAAACAGTTAATATCTCGGCTTGTGGGCAAGCTTATTAATCGAAATAAAAACCTTCTGATTCTACACACCTTTGTCAACGTGACGCAAGCTTTTTTATCCCAGTAGCGTAAAAATCAGAAGTTCTAGAATTGACGAAATCTTCGAAGGCACTTTCGGCATCCTGTTGGTATTTGAATATTTTCCCTAACAAGAAGTCGCCAAGATGCTTGAAGAAATGGTAGTCTGTTGGGGAGAGGTCGGGAGAAAACGGAGGATGTGGTAGAGCTTCAATGCTCAGCTCATTCAGTTTCTGCAACGTCATTCGTGCTACATGGGGGCGAGCATCGTCGTGCAGAAGGAGAACTCGCCTTCGGTTTACCAAGGCCGGCCGGATATCCTTCAACTTTTTCATCATTTCTTCAATTTCAATGCAGTACTTCTCTGCCGTGATGGATTCACCGGGAGGGAGGAAGCTGTGGTGAATAATTCCCAGCGAACACCACCATACTGTCACCATTACTTTCTTTTGGTGAAATTCCGGCTTCGCAAAAACCTTGGGGCTCTCATCGCTGTCCACCCACTGTGCCGATCGTCGCCTGTTGTCGTACATTATCCATTTCTCGTCACAGGTCACGATGCGATCAAGGAATGGTCCGTTTCGTTCCGTAGAAGCAGTGCGGACGAGATCTCATTTCATAGAAAATTTGGTACTCTCCGGTAGAGCAAAGTTTGCGCTTCTAAATGGTATGCCACATGTTACGGTTTGTTCTTGATCAAACGCGTAAAGACGCGCCAAAAAATGGCGCGAGCCAGTGCCATTTAATTCGTTACAACCTAATAATTTGACACTAATGTGAGATCTCATCAAGGGTGATAAGCAGTACAAGGTGACCCCCGAGCCACTTTGCGCGAAGTTTTTGCATAAAATAATGATTCAGTAAAGCCTTATTGCATATCTTCATATTGCATTTATATTTTCATATGATACATTTTATTTGGGAAATGGAGGGACAATACGCCTTTACCGTACTAAGCGTACTTGACTACATGCCCAAAGTACAAGGACCGAGTGAACAAGTTTGCGGAGAATTGCGGACCGCTGTGATGGAATCCTGACGTTCCATCGCTTACCGGATGCCGCTTTTTAATAAAAGGATAAAGCACGGCGTTACTCACGATCAGTTTTTTTTGGGATGCGCCACGCATTCTACTTCTACGGAATGTCGTGGAGGCGATTTGAATGCGTATTTGGCCATACAATGACTTGCGGTGGCCAGCCGATGAACATGTCAGCGCTTTATCCTTCCCAGACAAGTCTGGTACCAATTCACCGACCCCGGAGGGATGGAAGGATTGGTTGGCCTGGGCGGGAAATCCGAACGAGGAACCTGGTGGCGGGTGCAGGCGACAGTCGGCGCCTCCTCCGACTGCGCTACACGCGCCCATTTTTACGCTGCTTATTAACTACATCAAATTCAAGAAAAACATAGAAAAGATGCACTGATTGCATCCTATTTAAGACCTATTAAACCCTTCTTCTCCCTATGTAGACTCAATTTTATAGAACATACCGAGGAGAAATTGTGGCATCGCGAAAATATGAGATTGTCCAGATGTTGAACGCACTACAGGAATCTAAGCATTACGAGCATACAAATCCTTTATTTAACCAATATTATCAATATATTCAAAATACAATTTCTTAGGCAACTCTTCTATTAACACAACAAAGCGTTACCTTATGGTCGACGAAGACCACGTTTTCTTCCTCTACCTGCTGCGGAGAGACTTCTCAGGAAACAGTCGAAATACTTTCAGTGATATCGACAGCACCGTAATATATACATACAAAACTCGAGGTCTAATATACCGATCGCTAGAGCGAGCTGCATCGCACAAGCGACTTCTGAGATCTTCGTTGATGTCCGTTAGTCATACCAGGTTAGAGATGAGACGACACCAGCAGGTGAGCAGCACCACCTGTGAGCTCATCGTAACAATGCACCGAGTACAGCACCGATTTCTGCTCCTTCGATAGCACCTACTACCGGATCTGAAACAAATGGTCTTCTACGGACTATAGAGTGTAGACGTCTAATGAACTTTTAAGACTCACTGATTCCGTAGCCTACTCCTGGTGCGACAACTGGAGGCGGGGGTGGTGGTGGTGGGGGTAGTCCAATTGGTGGTAAGCCTGGGTACGGGCCATAATATCCTAGCTGTCCGTGGATTGACACTGCCATCAGCAGGAGAATGAGGAGACTGCTGTACTGAACCATTTTTGAATATTCCTAAAAAATTGTTGCTCAATATGTTGGAGTTGATTTTGACATGTACATATTCAAAGGAATCGAGTGGAAGATAAGGGATAAAGAAAGGTGATACCCAATCCTTTTTGAGATGTGCCACGCATTCTACTTCTGATGGATGTCGGGAGGCGATCTGAATGCGTGTTTGGCCATATAATGCCGTGGTCAACCAATGAACACGTCAGCGCTTATCCTTCCCACACCAGTCTGGTACTAATTCACCAACCCCAGTCCGGTACCAATTTAATCGAATTCACAGAGGGATTCAAGGCACTAGAAAACATATGATGAGGTGCCTATCGGTGGATGATAGTCTATGAAGCGTGGTCAAAAACGTTCTGTTCGCTTTGGCCTTCCTTCAGTACTAAGGAATAGAAGGAAAATCTAGGAGTTTGGTTGGCCTGGGCGGGAAATACAAGCCAGGAACCTGGTATCGGGGCCAGGATGGACATAAAGGCGAAGAACGAACGATGAATGCAATACCAGTTGAGGGGTTGATGGAGGTTAGGCCGACCAGCAGTCATATGGACACGGTTTAATTACCCAAGTTTGCTGAAGAAGGCGACATCGACGAAACGTTAGTCGTCAATAAAGCGTGTGCTATCTCATTTTCGAATTACACTACAATAAACAAGTGGGCATTTGGACACTGACACGTGAGCGTACTAGGGATGCTTTAATTGAATTCTGCCTACTCCTCGCAAAATAAGCAAGGAAGTACTTTGGAAGTAATGCCAATTTTGGCACAGGAGCATTACATTAGTCACATTATACAAATTCTTTCACGAGCATGAGCCAATATCCCACTGAGAACCGGCTAACCAGATAGATTTTCTGATTCCCATCTTCCATGAACAGGCCACCTTGAATAGGAATAGGTTACCCTGCCTTCTTCATGACTACATAGTTATGCCACGCTTCATTTTTCTGACCTTCAGACGCGTCAGACGCTTGAAAGTGCATCAGATCCCATCAAACGTGTATGTGTATTTGCATAGACTTCTAAAAAGAAAGGCGTTAAGAACGGTAGGGGATCCAACTGAAGAAGGCTTCTTATGGTTCTGCTAGGTTGTCATAGCAAATGTGTACAAAGAAAGTACCTAATTCAGACCCAGTAGTGCTAGGAAGGTTCAGCACTTCATCATCAACGATAATTTAAGAGTGAAGCAGTGTAACACTGCGAAGGGCTTGAGAAGGAAAGGGATGTCTGGAGGGTTGGACTCGTTGTGAACGACATAAAGAACAAGGGCGGGAGATCAGTGTGGGCCAATATCCGGTGACCTCATCCCGATGAGGACCAGCTCTAACATGCGGATTAGAGAGGGCTTTGGTCGAGGTAGGAACGAATAGCGGGATGGCAGAACGACTTCAAAAGATATTAGCGACTTCTTCAGGGAATGAACGCTATGAAAAATCTTCCGGAATATCTTGACGTCGTCAGTTGCCGATGCAGGTTGATTTATTGCTCTCTACAGATCAGCCCGTTGATCGCAGCACAGCAACGAAATGAAGGAATAAACTGAGAATTTGATGGAAACTAAGTTGGACCTCCATATTATCCAAACTGCTTCGTGTTAAACCAATTCTGCTCGAGAAGTAAGTGACGAAACCACGTGAAGTCGAGCCCATGTCGTCTTTAGGAGCATTTTTCCATACCGGTCAACCTGCCATGGATAGGAATCTAAGTGTTCACTATTATAACACTCGTAGAAAAGTTGAAGTATAAAGGACAAAGGATAAGGGAGGCGCCATCCAAACTTTTTTTGGGATGTCGTTTGGCCATACAATGTCTTGCAGTGGCCAGCCGAAGAACAGTTTAGAGCTCTATCCTTCCCAGACAAGTCTGGTTCCAATTCACCGACCCCGGAGGGATGGAAGGTTTGGATGGCCTGGGCGGGAAATCCGAAACAAGATCCTGGTATCAGTGCTTTCGGTCTGGTTAAGTTAATTGCCTTGTGTGGATTCTGCTGTCTACTTTCAATGTTAGAGGCGCGTGTAGCGCAGTCGGAGGAGGTGCCGGCTGTCGCGTGCATCCGATACCAGGTCCCTGGTTCGGATTTTCCGCCCAGGCCAACCAAGCCTTCCATCCCTCCTGGGTCGATGAGTTGGTACCAGACTTGTATGGAAAGGATAGAGCGCTGACTTGTTCATCGCCTGGCCATCGCAAGTCATTGTATGGCCAAAGACGAATTCAAATCGCCTCCACGACATCCCGTAGAAGTAGAATACATGGCGCATACCAAAAACGATTGAGTAACGCCGTTCTTTATCCTTTATCTTTTCTTTTTATGTTCAATGCAACGTCACATCGCATTTGTTTCGTTTGTGCTGCGTTCCAAACCTTCCATAGGATCAAAAGCGGACACAACAGATAACGTGAAGTTGAACTAGTCATCATCTTCCAACATTCAAATACGAATAATTCATTTTGCAGGATGAAACAACGTGGCATGTGCCGGAGGACGTGGATATGGATACTGGATGGGACAGACACATAATAGATAATATAACACTAGATAACACTAGATAATATTTAAAAAACGAAGCTTGACTGCGCATTCGGTCCGCCCAGTGCTACGGTGAGGTTAGTTGACAACCTCAATCTTTTTGAGCTATTAGGCTGGTGAAAAAGTCTTACACCACAGCGCATTTTTTTCAAAATTTATTGCTTTATTTCTGAGTGACTTCAATCAACAAAGTAACTACCATTTACATCTACAACCTTCTGCCATCTGATAGGGAGATCACGAATTCCTTTCTTCCAGAGTGAAGTCGGCTGTGACTCGAAGAAGTGCGCCACCTTGGAATCCAGTTCTGTTCGGTCGTTGAAGCTCCTATCCCTTAGGTGTTGCTTGAGAGCTCGTAAAAGGTGGTGGTCCGATGGCGCAAGGTCTGGCGAATACGGTGGGCTAGGCAGCACCTCCCACCGAAGCTCCTGCAACTTCTGGCGTGACGACCTTGCAACGTGGGGGGTGGGGGGGGGGAGCGAGCATTGTCGTGAAGAAGGTAAACATTCCTCCGCCCTTGCCGTTTCCGCGGCATGGCCTCGCTCAGCTTCTGCAGCTGTGTAGCGTAGATGTTCGCTGCTACTGTAGTGCCGTCGTCAAGGAGCTCTAATAGAGCATTCCTCGAGAATCCCACCAACAGCACAGCATTACTTTCCTCTGAGGACGTCCGCCTTTGGTTGCTTCGGAGGTGGTTCTCCTTGAGGGAGCCACTGGGCCTTCCGAGTGTGGTAAACAAGAAGACCCATAATTCATTCTGTAAAACATAAAAATCGCTAACAGCTAGGACCTGGTGCGCATTTTATCGACATCAAGCCGTTCACCAGTTCGGTTCCTTCATCATTGACATTCTCTCCGGACCGGCCATTAACGTAATTGGTTTGTGCTGCGCAGTACTTCTGTCCTTCAGGTTGCTCCTCCGCAGCCGTTCTCATGCTCAACAGCTAGCATTTCGAGATATCGTCGACATGTCTTCCGAAGCCCAGGTTCTCCCTCACTCGTTTCTTCTTACCGGATCTAATTGCTGATCCGCCTTTACTGGTCTACACTCCTCCTCTCTAGTTCCCACCTTCCTGGTCCCAACTTCTCTCCCAGTTCTTCGTTTCCACTATTGACCCCCTACTGGTCTCTTCTTGCTGGTTTCCTTGTCCTGGCCCCTCCTCCAGGTTGTTTATTCCCTTCTTGGTCCTCTCCTTGTCCACCCTAGAGGTCCCCCTTACCGCCCTTCTCCACCATCCCTTTAGTTGCTCTCCCATGCACACGGCGCAGACGTCGGTGACATGTATTCAGAATCAGGACGCTTGTTCCGCGACGTAGGGGGTCGTCTTCTGAATCCAGAAGCTCAGAAGCGCGCGCAGTCGCCGCTGTGTCGAGCATGGAGAGGCTATGCACACATGGCAGATTCGTTATTCCCCGTATGAATGCCCTTACGGCTCTCTTTTTGTTGCTTCCCTGTCCTGGTCACGTCTCCAGGTCCCTTCTTCCAGGTAGGTCCCTACGGAATCCTCCTTACTACTCTACCCCAATTAAGTAGCCCTCCCAAGCTCACGACACGACGACGGCGAGCGAACGCCCATTGCGCCACATCGGTGTCACATCTTCTAAATACGGTCCCCCTTAATGGTAATAGATGCCTTTGGTGATCCTACTTACTGCCCCTTATTGGTAACTCCATTCTTATTCCTCCCTATTGCCTAAACCCTTCTTGGTGCCATCTCCTGGCCTGCTTCATTGTTTCCCCTATCGACCCCCATCCCGATGCCTCGTCCAGAGGCCGGATTCATCAACAATTAACCCGTGGGTATGCGGGCGATAAGGGGTAGAGATAAGATAAGAGTCAGGCAGAGATAACGCAAGAGTCAGAGACGCAGGCTTCATTGTGGGTATCTCTACCCCTTATACCCGCGGGTTAGTCGTTGGTGAATTCGGCCCCAGGTCGCTCCCTCCTGATCGCTTTCGGTTCTCCACCCTCGAAGTCACCCTTCTACTCTTACTCCTTTAGTGTTCTTCTCTTGTCAATGGCACGACGTCGGCTTCTGAATCTGGACGCTCAGAAATGCGCGTAGGTGCTGCTGTGTGAAGCAGTAAAGCGCTGCGATTCCCCTGCTGCAGAAACATCACACGTTCAATAGCGAATTCTGCCCGCGCTGTAGATGATGCTGCGTATCTCACTTAGGTTAGGTACTCAAACGTCATCGATCGTCAACTCAATTATATAGTGGTAGATAGATTGTGTTGAATACTTCACTCATTGCCTTTTGGTTAAAAACAGGTCAGTAATAAACAAATCGCAAGAAAGTTATCTTTATAGCATATAGCTGAAAAAATGCGCAGCAAATGCCTGAAAATGGAATAGACGTCAGGATCCCTCAAATCTGAACCAGTCAGTTGAAATGCAAAAATGCAGCAGCGCACAAGAACCAAACCCCCGACCTTTCTCGCACAAAGCAACCCACTTCCACTGCGCTCCCAGCCGCTTGCTGGTGGCGGTATCGCGGGCGTACAATACCCCCAAACTCGTGAGGCGCCTTCCATTATAACTCCAAGGTACCCGTACTCCTTGGGTTTAAGACTTGGCAAAAAATAAACAGATTTTTATTCTAATTTAGGGGTGGGGATCCTTCCTATATGACTCTCTCCTCACGTTCAGACATACGCTTCAGAGCCTTCCCTCGTAAGTGTTAATGCTCTGCCAGAACGAGGATTTGTCCTATAATTTATTTATTTATCGAGGATTTGTCCTATAATTTATAATGCCTACAACAGTTACGTTGAAGGCATCGCGAACTGCATTTCTTTACCCTTCCTTTTCCCTGCACTCCTCGGAGGGTAACCTTTTTCATATTTCATAATTTTATTCCTTTGCGACTCCAGAAGAGAGATCAACAGAGTTTTGTTGGCAGTCCACAACATCAAAGCGCCGTCATGATAGAAGTTGTGCCCGCACCTAAACCCCATCATCTAGGCAGAAAGTATTGCTTGTAGAAAGTATGCAGAGGCAGTGTTTTCATGATGTTTCTTTGTGAAGTGCTGGAATGTCTATTTGATGCTTCCGCCATTACCCTGTTTGTCTGCTGTGTCTCTACACACTCAATGTGGACTTTTTATCGTATTGGTAGTAATACGGTCACCGATAATGAAGAAGAATTCTTTGATAGATGCACAAGCCGATTTTCTCAAACTGGATTCAATCCTGAAACGATTCGTAAAAACAATAAGCAGTTAGATACAGCATGTTTAAGAAAAAATCCGAGAAAAATAAATTAGAAAAAAGAGCTTGTATGACATGCGTTGCTGGTCCCATACCACAATACCAATACTTTACAGAATTTAGCGTGGCGTCCTGCTTTCATTTATTAGTTGTCCGGAAAGTTTTTAGACTATTGTCAGGAAACAATTTGTAGTTAATAACTTTATTAACATTCACTATCAATCAACAAAATATTCACTATTATGATCTATCACATATTACCATCTTTACGGGTCTCGTAACGCCGATGGTGAGCGCATTCTTGAGTATGCGGAATCGCATAATCTCACCATTGTGAACACCGTTTTCCGAAAACGCGACTCCCACCTCATCTCATACTATAGTGGGAGCTCCAAGTCTCAGATAGACTTTGTCCTTGTCAAGGATCGCGACCGAAGCATTGTCACAGACGCGAAGATCGTGCCGTATGAGACGGTCGCCCCACAGCATCGACCGCTAGTCTGCACCTTTAAGATCACCCCTCCGAGGATGCAGCAAGTTGAGCGATGCGGTGCTGCGAGAATCAAGTGGTGGCGAATGAAAGAGAAGGAAGCAGCTGTGATTTCCCGCGTACGGTTACCGACAGTCACGACTGTCGACGAAACTTGGAAGAGAGCAACCGACGCGATACGCCAAGCTGCAAGGTTGGAACTCGGCATAACGAAGCCTGGGCGACGCAAGGTCGATAAGCAGACATGGCTGTGGACGGACGATGTGAAGGCAAAGGTTAGAGAGAAGAAGTCGCTCTATCACGTGTTTCTCAGCGATAAAACAGCCGACAACTGGCAGAAGTATCAGAAGGCGAAGAAGGCTGCAAAGAAAGCCGTGGCTGTTGCGAAAGCCACTCATTATAGTGATGTCAACGAAAAGCTCGAGTCACGCGATGGTGAGCGGTATTTGTACCGACTTGCTAAGACCCGCCATCGCCAAACCGAGGATATTGAAAAGTTTTTTGGCATCAATGATGAGAGCGGCCATCTTCTGACAGACCGCAAAAAGGCGCTGAAGCGATGGCGTGATTACTTTGAGGAAATTTCCACTATGGAATTTCCTCACCCGGCCATCCCTTCTGTGGGTTCTGTTCACGGTCCCGTTCACAAGATCACCGTGGAGGAAACAGAAGCGGCTCTAAAGAAGATGAAGCCATGCAAGGCGACAGGACCGGATGATCTGGCAGCCGATGTTTGGAAGTCGAAGCTCTGGTATCCTGCTGAGTGGTTGGCTGAGTTCTTCAACCAGGTAGTAAAGGAGAAGAAAGTACCGGAGTGTTGGCACAACAGTACGACGATTCCGATTTGGAAGAAGGGCAGTCCTGCAGACTGCTCCAATTACCGTCCGATTCGCTTGCTTTCGCACAGCATGAAGATCTTCGAGCGAATCCTCGATAGACGAATCCGTGAAATCGTCAAGCTCTCCGACAACCAGTGCGGCTTTGTGTCTGGCTGTGGGACCATTGATGCTATACACGCCGTCCGCCTCCTGGTGGAGAAGCATCGTGAGAAACAGAAGCCGGTGCATATAGCCTTTCTCGACTTGGAGAAGGCCTTCGACCGCGTACCGCGTGAGGTTATATGGTACGCCTTGCGACAACACAACGTACCTGAGGAACTCATAGAGTGGGTGCGGATGCTCTACTCTTGTCCAAAGAGTAGAGTGCAAGCTGCAGCTGGAACCTCAATGGAGTTTCCCATCTCTGTTGGGGTGCATCAAGGTTCTGCGCTTTCTCCACTCCTCTTTGTTGTCGTCATGGATGCCATTACGCGAGATCTTCAGAAGCCTGTCCCATGGACATTGCTCTATGCTGATGACGTGATGCTCGCTTGCGAAGATAAAGATGACCTCGAGCGGCAGGTGCAAGCTTGGTGCGACCGCCTGGCGATGTTCGGACTCAAATTGAACGTCAAGAAGACCGAGTACCTAACGACTGACGTAAACGAGTCCGGCTCCATTAAGATTAACGGTACTGAGCTTCCACGCACTGCGGTTTTTAAATACCTGGGATCAGCAATAGCGTCTGACGGCGGTCTGATGGTTGAAGTGAACTCACGAGTGAGTGCAGCTTGGTCCAAGTGGCGTTCGCTGACTGGTGTGCTCTGCGATAGGAAGATACCAGAGCACCTGAAGTCAAAGATCTACAGAACAGTCGTGCGGCCGGTAGCAATATACGGCGCTGAGTGTTGGCCTGCGACTAAGGAAGTTGAAACGCGCCTCAGCGTCATGGAGACGAAGATGCTGCGCTGGACGGCTGGAGTCACGCGCATGGACCGCATAAGAAATGATGCTATTCGGCAGAAGTTCGGTGTCGCGCCGATAGCCGACAAGATGCGCGAAGCTCGCTTGCGATGGTACGGCCACGTTCTGCGTGGTAAAGAAGACAGCGTCCGCAAGATTGGCCTTGAGTTGGAAGTAGCTGGAAAGCGGCCTAGAGGACGCCCGAAGCAGCGTTGGTCCGATACGTTACACAAGGACATGAAAGTAGCTGGTGTCCACCCTGATCAAGCGCAGGATCGGGAAAGGTGGCGTCGTAACACCAGAAGAGCGGACCCCGCGACGATGCGGGACAAACGCTGAAGAATAAGAAGAAGAAGAAGAAGACATATTACCATCTTTCCGGGAGAGAGTGAATACCAAAGAACTCCGGGGACTTGGACAGCAAGGAGTTGTTGACACCACTTTTGACTTTTTCCCGATTTGCGAACTTTTTTCCAGCTAAGAAAGAACGGAAAACGTGGCAATCACTGGGAGCTAGATCACTAGCCGGATTCATGAACGTTCCCGGGAACGTTTCCGGCTTCCCACCAGAAGACATCAGGTGAGAGAGCGAGGTGGGAGAGAGAGGCAAGAGATGATAGATGAGGTAAGAAAGCGAGGCGAAAGAGAGAGGTGAGAGGTGATATCGCATACCTCCTGCTCCCGCTGCTTCATGAATCCGGCTACAGGTGAGTACGGCGGATGGGGTACCAGTTCAATCTCGTGTTCCTCCAATTTCTTCTCCGTATTCTTTTCCGTGTGTGGTCCGGCGTTATCCATGAGAAGAAGATTTTTTCCCCTTCTGAGATTGCGATTACGTAGGATTTCGCTCATTTTTTGCAGCCGAGCGCAGAACATGTTCGAGTCTACCATGGAACCGGTAGGAACCAATTCTCAGAATACTGGGCCATTGATGTCCCACCAGAAGGAAAGCAACTCCTTTTTGTCGTAATCAGGACGTTTCGGCTGTGGTTGAGGCAACTCATCCAAGTCCACCCAGTGCTTGCGACGCACCAAATTGTCGTAGACGCAATACTTTTCATCCATCGTGACGATCGAGTCGATCCAAGCAAGTGTGCGGCGACGGTTGAGGAGAGAAGGTGCAAGTATCAACACGCTTCCGTTTGTCCTGAGACGTCAAAGCATGTAGCACGACTCGAGGCAACTTCTCGACTTTGCTAGAAGACCGAAAAACATCGTGTACTGTGGACTTAGGAGTACTTGTAAGGTCTGAAAGTTCGCGTACAGAAAGACCAGGTCGAGCACCGCAGGTGGCGAGTACGAGCTGTCTGTTCTGTGTATGTGGTCGACCTGTGCATCGGGAATCCTCGAGCGATTCGTCCCTGTTGTCGAACTTGCGGTACCAGTTGAAGCCCGTCGCAGGAGAGGGGGCTTGCTCCTTCATTGTCTCCATTAAAAAGCGATGGGCCTCTTTCGCTGATCGGCCGGAGCGGTTCTGTAGAAGGAGAGCTAGTCGGTAGAGCATCTTTTTGTCGTGCGAGGCACCACTGGGAAAAGGAGACCATATGTCGCACATGCTGCTGTCAGTTACATATACAGGACATGAAACACAAGACTCCTGAGTCCGGTCCGCTCACAACTTCAGCTGGCAAAGATATAGATATTTATTTTGAATCTTACCGTGCAATAAACTAAAACTTCTAAAAACTTTCCGGACAACCTATTGTTTAAATGGTTATTCCTATTTCAGCCTTCGTTACGAAAGAGCTTGAAATTGACGACTACATCTCTCCAACTGGATACGCTTTCGGAATTTCAAATGAGAACCGATAAAAGAATTAGAACGAATTTGTCCTCGTTGATAGGCCAAAGTTACACAAAAGACGCATGGCTATTAATCCAGTTATTTTCCAAACATCTCAATTTAACCGCTTTTCTGTGACTCATAAAACGAGTAGCTCCAATAATGCTTTTTTCTTCATGTAAAACGTATTATCGGTAGTTTCTTCATTGGAGGGCTATATACATTTCTTTATACCAGTTCTCTTCCAAAAAGTATGTACGTCAGTCATTGTTATTCAAAACATTAAAAAGCGAACTGTACTTGCAGGTTAAAACAAAAGGGCTTAACCCACATTTTGATGATTTGCCTCTTATCTTCCTCTGCTTGCTCTTCCGTGATTTGGACTTTCCTCCTGCCCTCGCTGACTTTTGTGATCCTTCAGAGACAGCCGTTCTTGTGCTTTGCCTGTTTGGAGTGTTCGACATTGATCTTCTAGAGCTTAACGACTTTCGAACTTTGCAGGGATTCCATGACCTTGAAGCTTGCGTTCTCGATGATCTCAGACTTGATGAACGCTTGCTCTTTCGACTCGAATGTTTCGACTTTTTGTTTCGCTCTTTAGATCGAGACTTCTTTCTCCAGAAATGTCGCCAAGAGTGCTTCTTAGAAGATGTAGATACAGAGGTGGCAGTCGCCTGTGTTCTTCTGCTTGACGACAAGGTTGGGGCGAGGAACGACCGACTTATTGGGCGTTCTCGTTGAAATATCTGCAAAATGCATACACTTCTTGGCTGAGCTTATCTTTGGCATAGCAAATGTTTTCGCCTCTACTCTAGGTTACTGAAATATTTAGGTTTTTATAGCTAAAGTTAAATATATAAACGGTGTAGGAACTTGAAGTAATTATGCTATATGAATACATTGCGACCTCTGGTGAAACGTGGTTTGCCACGGAGAGTGGTACACATTTATAGGAGCTGTCAGCTACACTTCTCACACAGCCTGAGCAAGCCTAGCTGTGTTGCAACCTATATTCCCGCTAAAAAGGCAAAATTCTTCAAGTGACCGCATATTATAATGTTTTTTTTACTTCGTGTACCCAGCAAAGGGACTTGAAACTCATCATCATCATCTTCTTCTTCTTCAGCGTTTGTCCCGCTTTGTTGCGGGGTCCGCTTTCCTGGAATACTGGCGCCACTTTCCCCGAACAAATATCTGACCAGGGTACACCCTATCCATCTTTAAGTCCTGATGCAGCGTATCAAGCCAGCGCTGCTTTGATCTCCCTCGTAACCGCTTTCCGGACACCTGGGGCTTATTACCAGTATTTCGAACAGTGTCACCTTTTGCACGAAGAACGTGGCCGTACCATCTCAGACGAGCTTCGCGCAGTTTCAACTATCGGGGTGACACCAAATCTTTGCCGAATGGAGACGTTGTGCACACGGTCCAATCGCGTAACTCCGGCCGTCCACCGCAGCATCTGCGTTTCCATTACGCTGGGCGCCTTTCAATTTCTTTAGTCGCCGGCCAGCACTCAGCTCTGCAAGTAGCTACACGTCGGACGACTGCTCTGTGGATCTTCGACTTCAGGTGCACTGGAACGTTCTTGTCGCAGAGCACTCTCGTTAGAGAGTGCCATTTGGACCACGCTGCGCTTGACTTCAACAAATAGACCACCATCGGACACGATTGCTGATCCCAGGTACTTGAATACCGAAGTACGTGGCAGCTCAATGCCGTTTACCCTAATGGAGCTGGACTCATTTTCGTTAGTCGTCATATACTCGGTCTTCTTGACATTAAGTGTGAGTTCAAAGCTTTCCAAGCGATCGCACCAAGCTTGTATCTGCCCTTGGAGTTTATTCTTGTCTTCGCAATCGAGCATTACATCGTCAGCATAAAGCAAAGTTGAAAGGACTGGCCGCTAGAGATCACGTGATATGGCATCCATGAGACGATGAAGAGCAATGGGAGAGCGGAGACCCTTGATGTACAGGGTGCGTCAAAAGTTCTTGGCCACATGTAATTGACCGCCCAAACGAATACTTTAAAGCAAATCAGATGATATTTATAAAATTTATTACAACTGACCAGGCACATATAAAGAAGCGGTTGCATTTCGAAATGGCGTCCTTTAGCACGAATACACGCCTTCAATTGCTCGGGGAACGCATCCACAGCGGCACGGAGAGGGTCTTCATCAATCGCTCCCCAGGCTATCTTCAGAACTCTTTGAAGTGAAGCAGTGTTCGTTTGGATGTTGCAGAGCCCTTATTCTTCAATATGGACCAGATTGTGTAGTCCATCGGACTGAGGTCCGGGCTGAGCGGGGGCCACTCTTCGGCTAAGATGAAATCAGGAAAGTTGTTCAGCGCAAAACTTCTGTACCACCTTAGCTTTATGAGTGGGCGCACAATCTTGATGATAAGTCCAGTCGCTCTTTTAAGGTACAGATTCCCAAGAAGGTGTATGAGAGGGTAAGAGTAGGGCAACAACACAACATAAAAGTTTGGTTGAGCGAAGCGCATTACCCCATATAATAAGCCTGATACAAAAGAGTCTAAGAACTTTTGACGCACCCTGTACTCCGACAGAGATGGGAAACTCCATCGACATACCTGTTGATGCTTGGACTATACTTCTTGGACAAGAGTAGAGTAGCCGCACCCATCATACCAATTCACGCGGAACACGATCGAAGGCCTTCTCCAAGTCGAGGAAGGCGAGATGGTGCATCTTGCCTTCCTCGACATGTCTTCTGTTTCTCGCGGTGCCTTTCTATAAGTGACGAACGGCGTGTATGGCATCGACAGTGTTACACCCAGGTATGAAGCCACGCCGGTTGGTAGAAAGGTAGCAAAGGGACTTGAAATGTGGTGTCTATTTTTGATACACTCCCAGAATTTTCACCGCATAGAATGTTCCTCACTCGCAAAATTTTCGTCCTAGAAGCGATTATTTGTTTCCCATAACATTATACCGAATTCGAATAACTCACAAAAAATATAACAATCTCTTTTGAGAAGCCTTTTTAATCATTTACATTCCTTCACCCAAACGGCGCCTTTCTTGGTGGCAAACATTTTATAGGACTTTGAAAAGAGATGCACCAAAAGGTTTAGTATTCTAACTGCTCCCGTTTATACTCGACGCCTAACGACGCGCCGCCACGTATGGTGCCCGTATTGGTCGAGCGACGCGGTCGATCAATTTGGTCACTTTACATGCCGTCGCGTTGCTCGGCATCGGAAGTATAAGCAGGGCCTTAGGCCTCGTTTAATGTGCACGCAACGCGCGATGTGATGCACGCGTAGTGGCCAAATTGATCGAGCGGCGCGATTGATCAATTCGGCCACCACACATGGCATCGCATCGCGCATCGCGCGCACACTAAACAAGGGCTTACGCTAATTACTGATTCATGGTTTTTCAAATTGTAACGATTTTTCGATCGAAAATATCATGCTCATAAATTAGCGCAATAATAAAAAGTTCTTACATCGTACTGTCCAGGTGCCAAATTTCTGAAAATAGGGAGTTATTCAGATATTAAGTTTTCTGAACAAAAAATGGATTACTATTATAGAACAGCGGTAATTTTTATCAAGATAATTTAACTTATTGCAATGTTTATAAAGGCTCTATAAAGGCAATCACGTGTATACGGGCTATATCTGCCAGGGCCTAGTTCGTCTTTTCCACACATGCTCATCTGTATTAAATGTTGGTCTATAAATGCTTAGTTTAACATATAACGAACAGGTTTACGAAGAAATGAATAAACTATTATGAAAAAGTCTTTTTTTAGAGAATGTAGATACCTCTTCACCTCTTTCTTTCACCTTTTCATGCGATGTTTATGTTATCCAAATTTGATTACATTCGTTAAGCTACGCTATAGGGTAATAATGAAAGAAGGCATCACACAGATCCTGCTATATATATCATCATCACGTCAGATTGAACACTATTGTAAATTAGCCATAAACTTCCTTTCTCCACCATCTCCTTAGTGGTCCTCCCATGCTCACGACAGACGTCGGTGGCACGTATTCGGAATAAGAACTCTCGGAAACGCGCGCAAATGGCGTTGTGTCAAGCAGGAGGAGGCTGCGCTTCTTCGGCTGCAGCAGCATCCCATGTTGAAACGCACATTTTGTCAGCGCGGGGTTCGATGAGGCGTATCTCACGCAAGTCAAAGTATATTCAGTTAATTTATGCTACATTCTTAAAGAGCTTCGCGATAGTCGTCACCTTTTAGGAACGAAAACGTCTCTTCCCTTTCATATTTTTATACAGCTCTTCAGATTTTACAGTTGAAGATTTTCATCCAATGACAATTCCTATTACGTTGGAAAAAAGTCTTTTGATTTTTTTAAAGATATATTACACCACAACTACAATGTCAAATCAATTGAGATAAACCCCAATTTGTTCCACTACACTCTTCGAAAGACTGGGTAATTTTCTAATTCCTCTCGCGTAAAAGACTGCAGTTCTGGAGTCGAACCATCGCTGAGTCCAGCTTTTGAGGTCTTCGTCCGTTTCGAAATATTTCTCTCCAATTTCTTGCTTGAGAGCATGGAGGAGATAGTAGTCGGTAGGGGCGAGGCAAGGGCTATACGGTGGATGTGGCATTACTTCCCAGCCCGGCTCCTTTATTGTCTCTCTTGTGAGTTTTGCAACATGTGGTTTTGCATTGTCTTGCAGGATCATCACTCTGACTTTTCAGGCCTGTTTTCTTTGACAGGTGCGGCGACTTTGTGGAGTTGACCACTGTATGTGGCAGCAGTAAGTGTCTCTCCACTTCTGAGAGTTTCCCAGTCAATCACTCCTCTGATATCCCGCCAAACACTCAAGAGAACCTTCCTTTCGTGAACATTGGGCTTGAGATCAGGCTTAGGGTTCTATCCTTTTTGCACCCATTGCCTTTCTCTTCGGAAGTTGGCATACAGGACCCAGGACTCATCGCCTGTCACACTCCGCGGCAGAAACGATTTTCTTTCGTATCTGGACAAAAGAGAAGCAGCGATGGAGAGCCGTTGATATTTCTGAGTGTCTGAAAGGGCATGTGGAATCCGAGCTCCAAATTTCCATGCAAAGCCAAGATTCTTCAGATGGGTTCCCACTATCCTATGAGACCTTTCGAGCTTCTCTGCCAGCTGACATGTCGTCTGCCTACTATCGGTACGAAGAAGATGGAGTAGTTCAGTGTCGTCCAATTCAGTTGGCCTTCCTGACCTTGCTTCGTCCTCGAGTGAATAATCTCCCTTTAAAAACTTTCCGAACCGCTCATAACAAGTGCGATGAGTAATAGATCCCAAACCATATATATCATTGAATTGGTCGGCTGCCGGACGTGCTGTAGATCCTTTAATGAATTCATGAAGAATGACGTGCCGAAAATGGCCATTAGGTAGACCTGGCATTGAGTCCGGAAGAATGGGTAGATAACGAAGTACAAGAAAGGTCTTGACCTGTGTCCGTGTGCAAACGGTAGACAAGTGTGATAGGATTATGAAATCAGCTATCAATATTGGCTAGTGCGTTTACAAGGAGAACGGTAAAAAAATTTTCGAAGTGTGAAGTTACTTTTTTCCAACCTAATATATATATGTATATTTCAATTTTTATATTTCCGCTTTTTTAGACAAAGACGTAATTTCTCACCGACTTGGCTGATAGGGGCGCAAAAGTTCTCTGCGACTTTTAATGACCACTTTTCCTTTTAGGCTCTGGAAAAGCCTTATATAGGAAACACTGCTTAATACTATGCACTAGCATATTATAATGAGCGTCAAACACTGTTCTAAGGCGAACTTTATGGAAAGAGTTGGTTCATATGCTTGAAATTCTAGTACACTACAACTCTAATGTTCAACGAAGTGCTGTACCAGTCTTACCCCAAACGTCAGAAATACGTGAAAAATTTTTAGACTGTTCGCTTTTCTGAGGAGACTTTTCCGGTGAGCATCAATAAGAGAGAACAGCTGTCATCATCATCATCATCGCCATCATCATCATCATCATCATCACCATCCTACACCTTGTCAAAATAGCATCGCAAAAGCTCACCTTGAGTTGGGAACCTTTCCTTGTAAAGTTAGGCCGGGGGCATACTTCTATCGCCGCGATGCCATCGCGGCGCTCAGTTTCATGGCCATTCCGCCATACGCGGTCGAATAGTCAAAGAAAATTTCGTCGCGGCCGCCGCAACAGAGGCGGTCGCCATGCGCGACGACTTTCCGCGCCTACCCTGCATGGCATACTTTTTCGCGCCGCGCTAGGTGTTTAGCGTTGGTCCTGGACGGATCGCCGTCGGGCACCCTTCCAGAGTGGTGTACGATGCGACGAGCACTGAGAAATTCGAATTCCTTCACGTCGCTCTGCAAAACTCACCACCGCGATTCCATCGCGGCAACGGGAAGTATGCACGAGGCCTAGCGGTGAAAAGATACTTGCCATGGTGCACACAGTTCCTTTGTATACCAGGTAATCAGAAAAATACCCTCGCACGACAGCCTGTTCCACATTTTGTGAGAAAAGATAGTACATTACTGGCTCGTCTGTTTGGGTGAAAATATGAAGCATGCATTGCCAAACTTTTTCTATGACAACATTCCCACCTTGTTTTCTTCTTCAAATTTGTGAGTGTTCATTGACCTAAATCTCATACGACTTTGACGGCGAAATGCAAGAGAAGTGAAATTCCACAAACCTTCGTACCAGCGTGGTCTCCGATATTTGTGTGGTATCAATGGCTAAAATAGAAATAAAAATAGAAATGACAATTACACTGTGATGAGCATTTCGCCTCTATATGCCTTGAGCTCTTCAAATTTTCTTGAAAACATGGATGATGCAGTCAAAAGAAGATCTTATTTCACAATGTGCCACGAATATTCTATTGTTCGCTTTGCGATCCTGAGCCATTCAAGTATCCATCCATGAGGGGTCATTGAATTGGGAACAGAATTTTCTAGGAGAAATAAAGCGCAGGCATGTCTAGGTTTTTGAATTGTCTTTTACCGGTTTTTTCGAATCTTCGGTATCCGAACATGGCTTGAACCCACTTACAATAGATGACCAAAGAGTGTCGGCTAACAGATAAGAAGGTTTCGGGAGGTTTAAGGATAAAGGTCACCCCAACGAATCATTATGGGTGGTGCTCTACATATCTTATATATTGAGAGGACAGTTGGGAGGTCTTAGCTAACTTATCTAATCCCTTACTGTCGTTCGAGTTTCCGGTGGATGTGCAGGTTTGCGGGGGACTGTAGCGTGCGGTTGTTGCTGTTACGTCGTGGATTGCGTCGGCGTCCTCATAGACATGCGATGTACACTGAATCCCCACTGAGTGACGAGAGCGGTTTTAGGACAAGCAGATCGGATGGCCCATACCTCGTAGTCCTTCCCTAGCATGGGTCCTCCCTCGAAGAGCTTCCTAGAAGTGTCTGAGCGGTCTTATCCTTCCTAGAGGTGTCTGTATGTGGGTTTACGCGCTCAATGACGGAAACGAGCTCCGATGACAACGGCTTGGGTGATGTGCAGGTTTGGGGAGACTGTAGCAAGCGCGCGGAAACATTCAAACAACAGTAGGGGGTTAGCTATAATTGCTACACAATTGGAGTGCGTAGTTCGCTTACTAAATTCAAAAATGTTAATCCTTTCCAGGGCCTAATCGCGATCGCAACGCGCATACCTGCCCCGGAAAGAGTTGACGTTTGCTGAGGGGGGTGGGAGTGCGGTGAACGTACCCACGGTATGGCATCCAGATAAATCTTACCCGCCACGCCGTGAGTCGAGAAAGCCTTCGGTCGTCGTGGATACAGCCGAATACCCGCAACAATTTCGCGCCCCATCGACAAAGGTAATCTCCGCTGGGAGCAGCTATTCTCGGTTGAACCCACCCACTTTTTTATCGTTGTTGTGTGATCGTCTGCAGCATCGATGAGGGTTGAGCTCGAGATCTTATCGACGACGAATTAGCGGATTTTTAATTCTCTCACGATCAGTCGGAGAGAATTCTGCGAATGAGACATCCCTCATTCCACCTCCTCCCCTAACTTGGACAACTTTTTCACTCCATATTGGCAGCGGAATCGCCGCAATGCTATAACAATATTAATCAACAAGAAAGAGATCCACTAAATTTTTCTCTGGACGTCTGTCAGGGTTCTTCTGCCTTACCCTCGATTCGTTTGATGAATACGGATGCCCTACACCCATCGCTTCGCTACTTCTACCCATACCTTTCGCTTGATGAATCTGGCCCCTGGAGAGGCTGACAGCGAGGGAAGGAAGACATATGTATTTCGCTGGACGCGAAACCAACTTTTAATCGAATAGGGCTGCAAGGCCGATCAATGGTGAGTCGCATCCCAGTCCTCCCTAAGCCCTGCTTAATTATATACTCGTTTAGAAGCTGAAAGCATTTTACTTACCGTGACCGTCCACACGATTTTGTATCCTTCTTTGCTTTGAACTTGGAACTGACTTGTTGGAATTTGGCATTTCATCTGCGCCAACACACCATAATGATTTCGCGGTATAATAAAAGGGTTCTTTATAAAAAAGAATTAAATATTATCACTATGGATGTGCGGAATTTTTTTGTTGTTGAGAAAAACGGAAGACGAAATGCGGAACGGAAGATGTCAATCATGGGCGGAAGCCGGAATACGAAACACAAAAACGGAAATAGCTATAAGCTTAGTACTTTAATTTTAATTTTAATTTTTTTTTTAATTTTAATTTTTTATTTTCTTTTAATTTCTCATAAATGTATTCAATATGGTGGCAGTAATTATACTTACTAATATAATCAATTACCTCTAACAAATTTAGGGAACAAGGCCACATGCGGTTCTTCCTCAACGAGACCCAACAATAAAAGATTTTTGTTTTCGTATCATTGTTAGGATGATTTCCCATACATTACAGTCTTCCAAATCAGGTTTATGCAAAAATTTTCTATAATAAGAAAGCAAGTATTTTTAACGCAGTGAGAATGCAACGAAAGAGTAAGATGCCAGAGATTTCGCTACATACCACTCAATAGGTCTAACTGAATGTCCTGTGTTGAAAGTACTGTTAGCAACCTAAGAGTGCTTATAGAACCCTGAGCTAGAATTGGTGTTCAAAGCCAGATCTACGATTATTAGAGAACTAAAGTTATACATGTTTCGGTTAAGGAATTAGATCCTTGATCAAAACCCTTTAGAGACATTTTGCAGCACTAGATTATACGGTAGCATATCATTTTCAAAGCAGTCTCCATTCGGCTACATAACATTGATCAACCCCTCCAGTATGACGCCGCACCCATAATTCGAAAGTGAAAAGCCGATGATTCACATCTTGTGGTTTGATGCATGACTCCTCCCTTCCACGAATCTTCAAACCGTTCGGTTCGACAGACTTCCTTCTTGTTAAGAGTATGCAATTCCAAATTCGCATGCGCTTTTGGGTATACACTCTCGGTTAGCGAGGTACCTCACATTCTGGCGCTGGCAGTCAACGTTGCATAGCTGATCTCTTTCTTATAGCTCCAATACAATCTCAAGTGGTGAATAGTCGTTGCAGGACAATGAGTGAGTGGTGAGTCGTCCTTTCCGCTCCGTCCTCCGGCTCGGAAAAAGCGGAACACGGAACGGAACGGAAAGACTGAAAACTGCCGGAAGCCTTTAATTCGGAACACAGAAACGGAAATTCCGCACATCCCTGATTATCATACAGAAAAATTAAACGTACCGGGAGTTCTTTCAATTTTCATGTCGTCACTGCTTACTAAGATTCCAGTTTTTGCCGAATCCAAGTTTCTCTTCTTTTCAGGTGAGGCAGCGACAGCACTGAAAACGTAGGAGAACATTGCGGTATGGTATAACATCCTCGAACATCTGATGAAAGTAGTTGGTGCTTTTAGATGTCTTAAATTTAAATAATTTGCGCTTTCACTTATACCGTGCGGCTTTCTTTGCTTCTGTTTGGCCAATACTTTACTTATCGAAGCTATAAGCTTATAAAGAACTTTTCTGTTATCTAAGACCACAGAAAATTCGTGTATTTGAAAGGAGAGTCCCCAGACGGTGTTCTTCATCTCACTAGACTAACGACTTTTAGTTTTTCTCAATGTAGGAGAAAAACTGTCTACCCAGCCTTTACTTTTGCAAAGCTTCCTGCTTCTGTATGAGTTCACATTATTTCGATAAGTATCACATAGTCTGTAAAGAGGCTTTATGTACGCAACAGTGGTTTTGAATAAGCGTGGATGATCAAACAGTGTGAAGCAGAAACGGCATGAGAGCTTTGAAGATATAGCACAGGGGCCCTTAAGATCGGTTCCCGTATAAGAAACAGGGACCTGTGATAACCTTCAAATCGGGCAGACACGAGGCACATTGGTATGCTCTACTATTGCATATATATGTTACATATATATCGAAGAAAAACACGTAAACTGATCGAAGCACTGATGTGTTCAATGGCGAAACTAAAGTCGTAGGCCTATGTCATACCATCGCTCACCCCGAGCGAAGCCTAATGATAGGCTATCATATCGATCGCGCGAAGAGGTGAGTCGACATGGGAGCCTATCATTAAGCTTCGCTCGGGGTGAGCGATGGTATGACATAGGTCCTACGCAAACTTTTGTGGCAACGCGGCAACCCTATCTTTAAGCACAGGGCCGAGACGCAGAATCGCCGCAGGAGGCAATTCCGAAGTCCGGAGTCCGGACTCCGGACTCCGGACTGCCGCTGATGTGCCGCCTGCGCGGCAGACGCGGTACCGCCAAAGCGGCAGAGGCAATATTCATTCAAAGTACTATTGCCGTTGCAGCCGCTTTGGTGCTGATAACTACTGTCTGGGCTCTAGCTGTGGCGGGATCTAGAATGGAAGCCGATAATGATAACGATAATGATAATGAAACCGCGTCAGGATTGGAGTGGGGCTGCAAGTCGAGTAGATCTATGCGGACTAAAAGCAGATCGGAATAGATTTTTTGCATCAGGCTAGGGAAGGGACTCCAGGGTGGGTGCGATCCAAGCTGCTCGTGTGGAAACTGCTTTCGTCGCTCAGGGGTGAGTCCGCAGCTGGATCAGGCAAGGGAAGGAACTCCAAGGTGGGTGCGATCCAAGCTGCTCGTGTGGAAACTGCTTTCGTCGCTCAGGGGGGAGTCCGCAGCTGGATGGCTAGGGAAGGGACTCCAGGGTGGGTGCGATCCAAGCTGCTCGTGTGGAAACTGCTTTCGTCGCTCAGGAGGGAGCCCGCAGCTGGATTCTGCGCTCTTCGAGCGTAGAATCAGACTAGGGAAGGGACTCCAGGGTGGGTGCGATCCAAGCTGCTCGTGTGGAAACTGCTTTCGTCGCTCAGGGGGAGTCCGCAGCTGGATTCTGCGCTCTTCGAGCGTAGAATCAGGCAAGAGAAGGGACTCCAAGGTGGGTGCAATCCAAGCTGTTCGTGTGGAAACTGCTTTCGTCGCTCAGAGGGAGTCCGCAGCTGGATTCTGCGCTCTTCGAGCGTAGAATCAGACTAGGGAAGGGACTCCAGGGTGGGTGCGATCCAAGCTGCTCGTGTGGAAACTGCTTTCGTCGCTCAGGGGGAGTCCGCAGCTGGATTCTGCGCTCTTCGAGCGTAGAATCAGGCAAGAGAAGGGACTCCAAGGTGGGTGCAATCCAAGCTGTTCGTGTGGAAACTGCTTTCGTCGCTCAGAGGGAGTCCGCAGCTGGATTCTACGCTCTTCGAGCGTAGAATCAGACTAGGGAAGGGACTCCAGGGTGGGTGCGATCCAAGCTGCTCGTGTGGAAACTGCTTTCGTCGCTCAGGGGGAGTCCGCAGCTGGATTCTGCGCTCTTCGAGCGTAGAATCAGGCAAGAGAAGGGACTCCAAGGTGGGTGCAATCCAAGCTGCTCGTGTGGAATCTGCTTTCGTCGCTCAGAGGGAGTCCGCAGCTGGATTCTGCGCTCTTCGAGCGTAGAATCAGGCTAGGGAAGGGACTCCAGGGTGGGTGCGATCCAAGCTGTTCGTGTGAAAACTGCTTTCGTCGCTCAGTAGAAAGTTGGCAGCCAGATTCTGCAGAAGCATACAGCTGGAAAAATGGGTAGAAAACGCCTGAAAATTGTGTAGACGTTAAAACCCCTGGACCTCATCCAGTCAGTTGAAAGAAATGCAAAAACGCCAGCATGCATAGGAACCGAACCTCCGACCTCCATGGCCTGCACCCGCCACTCCACCCACTGCGTTGCGATCCGTCTGGCAGCCGGGCCACCGGCGGGCACACAAGAGACCGATACGCATCGATCGAATGCCAACGTTGGCGCTGACGCAGCTCACGTGTGCATTCGCGTCGAACAAGTGTTCCCCTACACCAATTGCGCTCTCATGCGCAACGCGTCTATTCCGATCGGGCAAGTCTGAGGGTGAGTGCAGCCTAGGCGGCAGTTTTGTTGCCTGCCGCGAGCCGCGTTGCCGCAAAAGTGGTGCCTTAAGCATTTTATAATGTACTATCATTGGACATACGTGTGTCTTCTTGACAAGATGAGTAACCACTCATTGTCAGTACAGTGTGGCCCCCCAAGCGAGTTTTGTCAACATAAGTTGTTACAAAGCGTAAACAAACGCCCACACGGGATTCAATTTTTTGGATTACCACTCATAAGATGGCATGCACTAGGCTCGGTTGAGTTCATTGCAATTCGGCCCAAATATTGCCGCGGGGGGTCACCTCTCGCTGCCCTATCTGCGCCGAAATGAGAACACTGAGCAGAGCTATCAAATCAATTTCGTGCTACACAAGCTATATGTCGTGTATATCTCTACCCCTTGCGAAACTGCAAATAAATTAGTTTACAAAAACAACGCCCTGTGAGCTGGCCTAGGAAAGGACCTTTCGGTAAGTGGCTGGGTGGGGGCATAGCCACTTGTAAACTATGGAATAGAATTGAACAGGCACGTATCTTCCTGGCAAGGCACTGTGTAAACGGTGGCCCTCCCCTCCGAGCCTATTTGTGCCCGGGTATCTTACTTCTGAGAGGGAAGTGAATTTTCCTATAAGCACGCATCAGGTGTTCAGAGCTACACCTTAGCTTCTTGGTGAGATTAAGTACCTATTTCGTAGTATAGAAACGCTGCCTTATTGCTGAAATTCATATGAAAAATAGGACCTTTTCACAGTCGGAGTGTCATCCCTGCTGTTGCGACGAACCACTCTTCTCTTCTGACGACATCCAAGTAAAAGCACTATTTGCATCATGAATGCTAAAATTTAAATGTTTCTACACAATTTTGGGTGCAATCCTAGTTGGTGGTGGCCACTCTTAAACGATTTTTTGATGTAACGAAACATAGCAAGTGGGCAACAACATGTGGAAATAAATAAACCACGCCAACATAGTTAGACACAGTTGCAAGTCGGGAGAGGGGAACTTAAAAAGGGTCATTCTCGGTGCAAATATGTAGCATGGGGAGGATTCATTTCAAGGAGCCAAAACAGGTAACATCTGTAAAATAAAATAAAATTGCGCCAAGACACCATCAACCAACGTTTTGGACACTGACAGGACAATGTACTTCACGTCCCAATCCATTGCACACATCTCGACCAAGCTTGTAAATCCTGCCATATGTTATATATTCTCATATGTTTAGTGTTATTTGTCCTGGTTTATTTAGTGCAGTTGTTTCCTTAGGAGTGATAGGTTCAATATGCTTCAATACTGAACACATTCAGTTCTTATGAAATCGCTTAAGAGTGGCCACCACCAACTAGGATTGCACCCAATTTTACATTGTCGTAGCTGACTTGATGTTATATTCGTATTTATTTTCCTGAGCTTGCAGCATTACCTGTCATGTGGAGGAAAGGAACGAAGTGCATACTGCCAACTACCGGACGAACATTGCTTTAATGAAGCTCCACCCTTGCACTTGGTCTGTATCATTCAAAATGATAGTCATGTGGAGGAGACAGTTATATCAATACTGTTAGGTATCACAGTAAAGAGTTTGTGGCATAATGTGTGTTAGTGGGACTTGCACCGACTTTTCTTACTTCTTTTGCCTACGACAACTGCTCCTACATGCCTAAAGGCTTGTCTCTTACTTGCGCGTTCTCGCAAATTGAAGCATCACTCTCATGCGGAAAGGAATATTAGCAAAGATTAAAATCCGCGAACATCTAGATTTTGTTGGGTACTTTTAAGGTATCAAGCCATTCACTACACACGTTCATAATGGGTCAGTAACGTAATTGGTTTTTGCTGTCCAGTAATTCTGTTCCTCAGACTGCAGTAGTCAACATAGTCAACAGCACTCATTATTTATCGTCTGTCCTGTTGCGTCATTAAATTCAATCTGTCTATACTCTGTCAGCGACATGGCGTATAATAAATCCGCATTGGTCCTCGGTGTGCAAGGTTGGACTGTGGCGAATATTTTTGCCCCATAAATAGTTGTTTGTTGCTCCAGTAGTATTGGTTGTTATGCGTATATTAGATTGTGCGGGACAAAACCCCACGCGGGTATCGTGGGGAGGAGGCAGTTTGCCGCGCGTGGCGCGTGGCCCTCCCCACGATAGCCGCGTGGGCGGTGCGGACTGATATGGGGCAATCAATAGAGGTAGCAGTTCCTCCTTGATACGTGTTCCTCTCCAGCTCGGGAGCGGAATTCAGGCGGGACGGAAGGAGCGAACCGAGGAAGTCTCCACTACAAGGGAATCTGGATAGAGCATGGAACCATTACACCTTTCCCGGAGTACTGGCCCTGGCAGCCTCGGGCGTCCCATGGGTTAACTCGGTACTCCACGGTACACGACACAACCGCTGCACTGAGGCCATCAACTTGCAACAAAATGGCGCATACCCAAAAATCGGCTTTCTTTTCGAAGAAAACATTAGCCGTGGCAGAAATGATCACGACCTCACCGTCACCTATTTGCAAATCATTGGCAATGGAAAGATTGCATATCGATGAATGAATTATCAATATTACTACTTATTATTATTAATATTATTATTAATTATGCAGGGATGAAGGTGAAGCATAGGAGGATTAAATATTAATTACGGCGAGCACAAGCTGATGAGTGTTCGACTGCAGGATTGTGGAATCCTGTGACAGCAAGTTGATATTAAAACGCAATAAACATGTACAAAGTTAAGAAAAAGGTGATGTGATCTGGGGCCGGTTTCATCAACGACTTACAGCAATTTGACGGAGAAATTACAGCAGATGTTTCTGACAGCGCGGCTTATCAACAAATGATATGGTGAAATGTTCCATCGTATCGCTTGATAGGCCGCGCTATCAATGATTTCGGCTGTATTCCATCCGTTAAATTGCCGTAAGTCGTCGATGAATCCGGTCCCTGGAAGTCAGGTTCGCTCTTTTAAACTCACTGCAAACCGAATGTGCTAGGCTTGCGCAATAATATGCTGACCTTTGTGTAGCACTGTTTAATGAGGTGATGCATTATCTTGACTTCGAAATCATTGTGAGGCTATTTATTGCTGGTGAAGTTAACTTATTGTACTCACTAATACGTACATTACCCTTCTAGTTTTGACAGAGGTTCCTAGATGTACTTGGGTTCTGCCTCCTTGTTTATAATAATATCAATAATTTTAATAATTTTTCATGATGTTGTTGTGTGTGAAGACGCTTTTTAGGATTTTTATCGTATTGCTGTCCTGTAATACGGTATCCAAAATCGAAGAAGAATAAGGCGTATCAGCCAAAAGCGAATGCAGCTCTTCTTAAGCCAGCACCTGTGCCGCCTCTGAAACGTGTGATTTCAGGGGTGTGAACCACTTTTCGCTTTGATGGGAAAGTTGTTTGTAAAAGCATGATTAACTCACCACTCTTTCCGCTGCGATCTATTTTCCTTTGCTTCGGGTGTGGACTCATTTTATCCGATTTCAGAACTTTTTCAGAATCCTGTGCGTTTCGCCTTTTTGATGATGAGCTCTTCCCCGATGTCGACACAATTGGTTTTTTCTTTTCCGCAGGTTTGCAGGGATTCCATGATTTTGACTGCGGTTTTTTCGAGTTGAGGGACTTGGTCGATTTATTCGACTTGTTAGAATTATTTAGATCCGTCTTTGATTTATTAGATTTATTACTTTTATTTGAGCGTGCAATTTTATCCGATCCGCATGAACCTTTAGAACCGGTATATCGTGGAGAGTTGGGTTTCTTCGAACAAGATGCATCTCCCTTTTTGCCCGAGTTATCGGCTTTTACCGACGCGATGCAACTAAGCGGGCTTTTCCCTTTTGAACTTGTCTTTTTAAACTTATTAGATTTATTTGCCTTGCTAGAGTTGGTTGTCTTCTTTCTTGCTTTTAAACTCTGCGACTTCGATGACGGAGTTCTGGAGGTTGATGGCAGTCTTTTTTCCGAGTCTGGATGATCCTTTTTCGGCATGCTGATAGGCTTAAATAGATCGTTGTTGTTTCTGGCAAACGAAGGAAAAATTATATGCATATGAGTAAAGGTGTAGTCCATATTTTATGAGCGAGCTACACACTCAGCCACTGATCACTGATCACGAAATGTCGTGAAGTAGTTAAGGTCTGCGCCACATTGAAACCAGGGTCGTGCTGGTGCGCCCTAGAGGTTTTTAGAGTTGGCACGCAAAATGTTAGTTCAGCTTAACCATTATCTTTTACCCTCCAGAAGGAATGTTTAAGCGTTTGCTAACGATGCTTTGGCGACCGCCACGACATCCAGCAACACTCACCCTTTGGGAACTCTTGCGCGATGCCCTTCCTATGCTTGGTGCGGAGCTGTAACAAGGAATTAGTTAACTGTAGTAGCATTTTCAGATGTTTGCATATGCTTGGAAACTCGTTCCGCCGACGTTCTAACGCTGCCAAAGCAAAGCCGTTGCTGGTGCATTGTTAGCCTGAACTGAATGTTGATACAAACTTACTCCTTTTTCGTTGGTTTAACAGCTGCTAGATCTTTCACCTCCTGAAAGTTGAAACATCTGCTGGAGAACAAAAAAGCTCTGGATGCAATATAAAAGTTAACGGTCGGCTTATAGTCTGTTGAGGTAAATCCAAGTAGTCATAATAAAAAACCATAAACATAACCACCAACTATTCTTACTCGTTGTTATTGTAATGGCTAAGGAATTTGAATAACGAACATCTTCGTAGGATTAGCGAAATGGAACCCAGGATCAGGTTCGTCAGTTATTAGCTCTTTGAACTGTAGGTCTGGTCATTGTTGACCGCAGATGTGGATGCTTTTGAACTGACGGACAGATGGAATACGTTTCGGTGCAGCACCTCACTGTGCATCGAAAATTGTTTACTGTTTACCTTGCAGTCCACTCCAACGAGTCTAGGTATATGGGAAGTACCGCCAACTAGCACTGGTCAGGTTTATTTTGTCAAACGGGAACCCTTTCCTTTCATTGTCGTTTCACTGTTACGGGAACCCTTTCCTTTCATTGTCGTCGCAGTCATAAAATGCGTAACATCTTGACTAACAACATCGATTGAACGGTGTCAATCAAAAGTACTAATGGTACCTTTTCGGACTCCTTATTGAGTTTGTTTGGAACACGAGGACTGAAATTATATTTAGTCTTTAAAAGGTCTTCTTGTTCCAGCAAAAAATAAGAAAGCAACCTGATTCCTGTAGGTGTGGCGGTACGATCTTGAACTTTCGGTTTTTTATCGGTCTCCGACTTCTTCTGCTTTTCGTAGTCAGGCACAAACTCCTCTTGTTCCCATATTTCTCCACCAGATGTTTGCTGCTTTTCTTTCTTGGGCACCAAATCAACGTCTTGATTCTTTTCTTTCTTGGGCACAGAATCAGCGCCTTTCGATTTTTCCGATTTCGAGTCCTTCTTCAACGCATCTTTTTCAGACTCTAAAAGCATAAAGTCTAACAGTCTAACGTAGCGTAGCAATTTTCAAGTCGTATCGGACGCTTTTCGAAACCAAGTGAAGCCCTTTAAAATCAATTCAAACACTCTTTTAAGCTAGCGTAATATTTTTTAAGTCAAGGCAGACTGTTTCAAGTCGAAATAATTTTTTTAACATTAAATTATAGGCTCTCTAGAAATGTTAGAACATCTGTTGTTTAATAAAATTTGCATATATTTCTATTAATTTTCGGCTCTCATATCCAATAGGCAAACCCACTGTTTGAAATTTTATAAAAATTTTGTTTTCTAAAAAAAATGGTGGCCCAAGCTTGCTTTAAAGAACAGGAAGGCGGTCATTTTTTAGTTCAAAAAAATTGCGTCGGCCCCCAGACGTAGCGATCTTTGTTCGATTGATAGCAGGATTTCTGTTTGCATGGAATCTAACACCTTTCAGCAAGTCTGACACCTTTAACACTAGCTGCAATTTATACATATCTCCTCACGTTGATGATTCACGTAACTGGCATTTACATTGACAACCAAATAAAAATTGCGGCGAGCTTTTCGAGTGCGTGGCGTGATCCGATCTTTCAACGCGTTATATGCTTGTTTTTAAGTGTTTTAAGACAAATTTTAACTAAGGATTTCTTTCGGAGAATAAAAATTTATAGAATTACTACACTTATGGGCATGTAAACTAAAAAATTTGATGGAAAGGTATGCCAAATTTTCCTTGGACGAAAAATTGTTCTTCTTCTGTAACTTTCTTATTGAGTTTGTAGTTTAACCTGCTGAAGGTCTTAATAGTACGCTACTTGAGGTTTACCTCCGCTCCATAACACGAGCTGTGGGTAATCGGCTATTTTTGAAAATCACAACATAAAGGCGTGGGTTTTACTGCTGTGGCAGTATTTTACGGTGCAACAGTGTGGAAGTGCTTACTGCTTGATGGAGGCTGTTCTTTTCGACTGGAGCTTGTACTCTTGCTTGATGGAAGCTTCTCCTTTTCTGATGCTTTCTTTTTCACTGGAGCCCTAAAATCAATAAAATTGTGAACAACTTTACGTAGACCTGCTCCAACGTTACTCTTCGGAGATTTGCCTACGTCGAATTTCTAGAACTAACTTATTTGATGAAGTTGTTTCCTTTTTACTGGTTTCTTTGTTGCTCCCTTTCTGATTGTTTCGCGATTTGCAGCAATCGCTAAGAAGAAGTGCTGTCGCAGCACCTAGAAAGGTGACATGGCAGCGGTGATGTTAGATTAGCAGTTTTTTCTCTGCATTTTTTGTAAATTTTCCCAAACCCTTCTCACCTGTCTTTACAAAAGTTCCCATTGCTAGCCATACTGGGTCGCCTCTACGTGCTTTTCGCTATGTGAAAGCTTTACCACGCTCCAGAAATGAAATTTTGGAAAGTATTGCAGTTCGCATGCATGACCTATTCAGTATGAGAGCGATGGTATGACACGAGCTGCGTAGCTACCCTCGGAACACTATCGTAGCGACCAGTCGCTGGAGCGACTCGGAGGTAAGGCCTATGGCATACCACCGGCGACGAGGCCGGCGACGAGAGGTCGCTGGAGTTCGGCGACGAGAGCAGCGACGGTGTTGGGCGGGGGCGAGAGTTGGCGCTGGGGCGCGGTTGGTGACTTGCATGCGTGCGTGCTTGGTGCAAACGGTCGGGCGACAGCTGGCCGCCGTGCAAAGCGCAGCGACGACCGGTCGCCGGCGGTATGCCTCCTCTCCAACGGCACGCAGTGCCGACGTGGCAGCGACAACCGGCAAGCGCGCGCTCTCTCCCCATTGTTTCTGACAGGTCCCGACACGAATAGTCGATTACTTGTCCATTGGCAGTGCCGCCGCCGGACTCGTCGCTGGCGGTATGCCATAGGCCTAAGCCAGATGCCATAGGCTACCATATAGGTTCGAGCACACTTCGCAGCCTTTGTTGGGGCAGCAGTGATAAAGGATATCAGAGGCAGCAGATCGATGATATCCTTCATCATTGCTGCCGCAGCTTCTGCTTGAAAGCCTAATGATAGGGTCCGGATAAAGTACCTTCTGAGCGAAAGAAACAGCATCATTGGAAACAAGTACAATACAGGCAGGGAGAGCTAATGAATGTAGTTGCATCGCCCCACTTACCAAGGCTGTAAGTAAAACACTGGATGCTGCATATGCTTATTTTCCGTTTTCCAGCTAATTTGCGTCTCTAGCCAGTTTAGTCGTCCTGATACATTACAAGGTGCAAGGTGCAATCCCATTCGGGAGGGGGATGTGGGAATCCACCTTATAACAAATTTAAACAACAGCTGAAATGGAAACATATGCAACATAATGTACATGGTGAGGCAGTCAGTGGACCCTCCAGGAAACTCAGGGGCTTGTAGTGGACTCGTCAAGACGACGAGGGAAGAACGCACGTCCCGTTATAAGGTGGGCTCCCCTCATTGGGATTGCGTCCTCCACTCCAACATAGTTGTTACCTATTAGTGGTTTTTCTTCTTTTTTCTTCTTCCACTTTAGTCGATTGTTGTTTTTGCTTGCATTATCGTATACTCGAGTTTTTCGCTCACCTGCAGTAAGTCACATGGTGCCCCTCCACCTAACGCGCATCGCGCTGGGCGGAATCGTAAAGCTGGGATGGACTACACCCCAATCCGCTAACGCCTATTTTCTTCCTCCCATTTGCGAGTGGGCAAACCCTTTCTTCTCAATGCCTTGTTAATACGCAACAAACACGCTAGGACTAACAACACAAACAAAAGCAGCTCATTCCACAACAGTGTGAAGCCAACCTGTTATGATCACAAGTACAGCGCTAAGCATCGTGCCTTTGACATCAGCAGTTCATGACATAAATGAACATCACTTTTGATGAGACCTGTACTGTACCACATTATCATCAGTATCACTACACAATTTTGAAGGCAACTGCTATCGCTTTACACTTCTCTGGTAAATTTTTTTGGTTGTGGTGCAATGGAGCTGAACGGAGAAAGGGACAACGCTATGCAGGACAAGTGCTTCGACACAAATAAAGTGTGTGCTGCAATTATCCGTTTCCGCGGGCTCGTGCTAAAAGTAAAATAATCTAAATTGTACCATTTCTGAGAGTTATGACGCTTGGACTATCTTTAAGCACAAGAATGAAAATAAATTTGGTTGCATCACTAAAGGTGGACATTAATCGTTTGCTAATAACATAGTAGTGCTTTGAGAGGTTGACTGAATTCTGAGAAGCAACCGTTGCGCATAGATTGGGAACTGTGGGGTGCAACTTCAACACTAAAACTGCCGTTCCATCTGCTCGTTTCAAACTGATCTTGTCGCCAAAATGGGACTGATCTAGACGGCATTTTATATCCATTACAATAATAAAGCTGCACTCACCCTTTCAAATTGCGAGCTGCTAACAATAGTTGTGGTATTTATTCATCAATAGCACTTGTTCGTTGTATGCCGTTGCACATGAATTTGGCAGTTAGGAGTTGTGCTCCATAATGGACAACATTTTATATAGCTCTAGATTATTACGACCGTTTAAGACATACCCTCGAAAAAACGAACGCAGATAAAGTGACAATCCAACACAACATTCTAGTGATCAAAAAGTATGATTTCAGCAAAACGTTTAAATAACCGAAAAGGGCTAGCGGTAACCGAGACTTCATTTTTACGTGTAAGATAACAGGACAACGATCTGCACGTAATGTATCTCAACATAAGGTTGGTCCTAGAGTTTCTGTATGAAATTTTCTTCAAACTGCCTCTAGTCTTCGAAGGAAGCAGTGAAAGGAATTTTGAATGGTCAATGTTTATGATCCCAGCGAGCATTTCTAACACGGCACGCACATCCCCTAGCGTACGTCGAGACTGCAATGCATCAACAAAAATACTTATTTCTTATTTGTGCTTTAGGTACTCTAGAATATAAACTACCTGTACGGAGTAAAAGTTTCTTAGTGATATTATTTTGCATCTTTTCAATTCGCACAGTGTATTTCTTCTTATGCGGAGCAAACACACTTTTGTGCACTACTCTAGAATATAAACTATCTGTACAAGACTCATAGATTTATACGCTTTTAACAGCACATCTTTTTTTCTCGTTCTCAAATCCCTGAAAGCTTGTTAAGTTTTGCCTAATGCACTCCTATAATTAAGCTATAATGCTCAGCAAAATCCATTTCATAGTGAAAAGTATAGTGAAAATCCAAATCTCTAACACCTGTAGCCTTAGATGTACAGTGTTCAGTTACTGTATAGTCACATGGGTCATCTAATTTCTAACATTATGCATACAGTTTTCTCCGATGCTAGTGGCAATTGCCACTACAGGGACCGACTGGATAGGATATCTGATACGAACTGCAGGGCCGCACGATCCTACTGTATAACTACCTCTTTATGCAACTTCAAAACATTTGATTACCATTCCACTGCCTTCAAACAACGCAGAGATATCCGATGTATAAATTATAAAAAGAATGGGCAAAAACACCCTATCCCGCAGCACTCCACTTCTGACTACGTTGAATAAGAAACATTAATCAATCTTCACTTGAAAAGTTCTACCTCAAGAAACCTTATAAGCCACCTACAAATGACAGAATGTATGCCTAGTTTTGGCACCAATTTAGCATGGCTTACTCTATCGAAGGCCTTTGAAAAATCATAGCATATCACATCAGAAGTTTTCTTATTATCCATCATCTCAGTCCAGTAGCCATCCTTTCAACATATTGGATTTTACAAAATGGCCGTACACAAAAACATCTTGACTTCGTGGGATGGCACTAATTCGCAGTAGATGGCACGTGATATGGTCCCTCAGGGCTTTTTCAAAAACAGGAAAATGGTGTGAGGCTCACAGGTCTATAGTTTCTTGCACCACTAACTGGCATCTTTTTTAGAAGTGGTATCACAAACGAGTGCTTCCACTTTTTTGGAATCTCGCCCTACATAAGGGATTAATTGCATATGTAAGAAAACTGTTGCACCACAGCGGAAGCAATTTTGTTTGCAGGTGAAATGGGCAATAAGTCAGGAGTGAGAAGTCAGGAGTGGAGTTCGGTCAGCTTTGAATAACTTGTACGAACTGTCAAAATCAAAACAAGGAAAGCTTGACATCGAATCATGAATCACAGGGCTATAGTCTAGAAAGATCACATTATCGTCAATAAAAACTTCACAGAATTTATCTGGTAAAATGTCAGCTTTAGACTCATCCTCTCTAGAATTTTTCCTTATTACCCATCTCTAAAATTTTCTTTTCAATACTACTATTATATAATTGTTTTGTAATCGCTTATGAACTTTGTCAAAAAATTCATGGAACTTTTTTCAGTCGTGTTCTGCCTGTGCCATTGTAACGAACCGGAGTAGACATGCTCTATGATTTTTTGAAAGTATGCGGGCACGTAGGCATACATCGGCTTAATTCGACACCAAGGCACGAACTTTTCTACCGCATCTCCAATTACGAAGAGAAAAAGATTCTTCTCGTTCATCGTAGATACTGAGTCAAGCGATTGTCTCCATGCCACAGAAGATGAATAATCACAAATTTTCCCATAATCGCACATGCCAAAATGTCGGTAATATGTGTAGCGATGCTCAGCAAATTGAACAAGGAAAACTGTTGTAGTCGCTAATTTCAGGGGTTCAATAGAAACATTTTCCACTAGGCTACTGTAATTTGTAAGTAAAATTTTAAGAATATGTCCTCTTCTGGTGAGCCTTTTACTTACTGCTCAAGGTTGTGATCTTACCATATCTACAAAATAAACACTACTTGAGGGCAGAGGCTTCTTCAAATGCATCCAGTCGATGACCAGATAGTTAAGATCACCTAAGACGATTGTCGGTTGATCACATACTAAAAGATCGCTCATGGCCTTGGACAAGTGATGGCTATGGATGGTGGAAGACGATAGGAGCACGATAAACCGCCATTATTTTGATTTTGTGACCCTCGAAGATCACATCCACTTACGATATATTAGAAGAATTTGGAGCAGACTCAGAGAAGACTTCAAGGAAACCCAAGGCCTTCTTCAGAAAGATTGCTACTACCCACCTACCTTTACAGGCTATTGCAACGTATTACCTGATAATCAGCACTAATACCACACAACAGCGACGGAATAGTGTGACATACTTTCTGCCACGTTTTCTTGAAATCATAGATATCAAAAAACCTAGCTGACGATGAGATCAGGGACCGGATTCATCAAGACTTACAACAATTTAAAAGAGAAATTACAGCGGATAGCGCGGCTTAAATCGCTCACCATATCGCCTGATAAGCCGCGCTATCAGGGATGTCAGCAGCATTTTTTCTGTTAAATTGCTGTAACACCTCGATGATTCCCGCCCCAGGTTGATATGTAAAGAATTCTTTAACAGCGAATGAACTTTGGCATAAAAACACATCAAAGCCGTCCTGAAATCAGGTACATTTTTCGTAATAGCATAATAAGCATAATAAACTGAGCAGTTCTTCTCATGAAAGCATAATAAATCCGGCTGAATATAACAGCGTTGAAAATTAAAAGCGTTTAGTCTAGCTGGGTGTTAATTAGGGAAGCCTCATTTCAAACGGATTTTGGTAGAGTTGTCCACAGGATTTGCAGTCTAGCAACAACGTGACTCTTCTACTAATCACAGGTGACCTTCACTGAATTTAATAATGTGTATTGTACTAAGTATATGCTCAAGCCACGAAATAATTTGTACTCGTTTTTCGCTTTTAATACACGATCGCTTTTGACATTTTCTCCACTTGATGTGCTTTCGAACACATAGTGTGAACTTTTTATCGTATTCGTCTTGTAATACGGTTACCGATAATAAAGAAGAATTCAGCGATGGACATGAAAGCTGACCTTCTCAAACCATAACATTTAAACCTGAAAATATTGACGTGAAAATAATGAGGAACTTTACAACTTCAATACAATTTTTTATGAACCCTTTCTGCATTTCTACTCTAGCATTTAAGTTGCCGCTTCGCCGCAGTGTGCAGAAGCGCTATGTTATCAAATTAATTGATTGACCCTATTTTCCTACAAAATTACGAGTGTTATTCTCATCTGCGTGCGAGTGTATTTTTTATTCTTCATTATTTATTTCATGAGCGATTACTGTCAGGGATTGCTCGGAAAATTTTAATTTGTTATGAAATAAGACACGGTAACCCACTTTCAGACTTTCTCTGTCTTATATTCCTCCGCTTGCTGCGGCTGCTCTGCGATCTTGCGGATTTTTTTGATCTTCCAGACCTTGCCGTCCTCGTACTTCCTCTCGCACTTCGGCTGCCAGACTTCGACTTCCTAGAATGTGGAGACCACAGTGGCCTACATGGATTCCACGATTTTGATGTTCCTGAGGATCTCAGGCTGCTCGAGTTCTGGCTTCTTCGGCTTGAGTCCACCGATTTTCGAGGTCTACTATAGTTGGTAGGTTTAGTCTTTTTGCTCCTCGAACTCCAAGGGTGTTTCTTAGAAGATTTAGAGACAGTCGAGCCAGCTCTTCTAGTCGATGTTGGTGAAGCAGCGGGAAACGATTGGTTCCGTGGTCGTTCACGTTGATAGATCTGGAAAGTGCTCTCACTGCAACGATGCCTAACAAAGTTCACTCCTTGGCAACATTTATTAAATTCAACAGGTTTTTGTATTATACCATTTGACTGTTTCAGTAGACAAATCATGAGGGTTTGTCTTGAATGACCGGATTAACCCACCATCCCAGCACTAAGAACTCGAGGTTTTTTTTGGGCACATGCGCTATTACGTCTTGCAGAATCTCATTTTTCTCTCAAACTTAACGCGCATTGCGAGCGGCGTTTAGATATTTTCGTAACTCAAACAACAAAATGGCTAGCTGTTTACTCTGTGTCCTCTTTCAGTAGATATCTGTTTGCCTTTTACCGCAGTCCCTTTGAATATTATTGAAAACTAAACTCTCACAAACACCGCTCTTGTATGCATGCCTCGCCTACTCGTTATAATCCCAATTCTAGTTTGGCCATGACCATTTAATGGTTATTTTCAAAAATTGCGGTAGTCTTTTTTAAAGATTATTGCTTGCACAAATGAACAACAGTCTCTGTCAGCATCATTATCATGCAAAATATCAGAACCCTTTGTGGTGGCTTCTGCTCGCTTCTACGGCATGGTGTCGGGCAGCAATAGCTATGAGGCGTGGCGCCCCGTCGCTTTTCCTCGGAAAGGGGGGGGGGGGCGTTCGTTCCTGAACGATCCCGTCCACCGCCCACTTCCTGCCCTACCCGCGCCGCCCTATTCGGACAAATTTGCGGCGCGCGAAACCGTCGTTAATTGGCGTGACGTCGACCAAAAATCTAAAAGCTGATAGGAGACGATTGGGGAGTGCATCTCATGGGTAACTCTGAGAAGTCATCTTTCGGTCGGTTTGGTTGTGGAGACAGTTGAGTGGAGGAAAATGTCGCTTTTCTGTATGGATTCTTTTTGTTTTTGCCACAACTTGAAACTATCGGTAATTCCAGTCAGCAGTTGGTGGTCTCTGCATTGAAGGCTTACTTGAAATTGTGCGCAAAACCGGCACACCGTCCTCTCATTTCAAAGGACCAAACAATTCTCCTTATATTGAAGAACTTTCGAGAGGATGATCCCATTATTGTCATGAGATATCTCGCTAAAATGTCGTTGTGCTTGTCGGAAAACACGGACGACGCTATAGTATTGAGCAATGTGGCAGGGATTGAAAAAAGCTTTGGCGCTTAGCTGAAAAATCTTTTTCTCCCAATTTGGTGTACAAGATTCTGACTCTTGTCTCAAGAACGAAATCTGTTTAGGATAGAGCTGCTAGGTCAAGAGAAGTGATCAGTAAATGTCTCTATATGATCACGGACCCGGACAGCTCATCGTCAGCGTGCTCTTTGCTCCGTCCCTTTCTGAGAGCCGTGTAGGGAACGACTCTCCACCCTTTTCCTCGCCTCTCTTTCACCTCTATTCTTGAAGGAGACGGAATATAAAAGCCAACGTGCTGCAGAGCGGCACTCTTGTTCCAGTCGATAAATGGACAAGACTAACCGATAAACGAAAACCCAATCATCAATTCGAAACACCGTATCAATATGCTGAATTTTCTGTTGTTTAAAGAATGCATTCCATTCCATCCCCCCTCCGTGGTTTGACATTTGTCGAGACAGAGCTTTGCCGGCAGTGCTGGACCTGCGGCAATAAAGGTTTAAATCTAAAAAATACATAAAAATAACGTTTGCCGCGGTGGCATTTACAGTGCTGCCGATTCGTAAATGAAGATGAGAAGGCGCTGGGCTGGTAACCTCTTTGCCCCTACCCTATGTTTGAGGGTAGGACTGCTGTTTTTCCGCAAAATTATATGAAGATCTTAAGCTTACTGCGTAGAAAAATTTGGCAGTATTTCTAAATGTAAAGGATGCTCACGTCATATTGGCCAGGCTCCAAGACCCTGAAAGTGGAAGTACTGAATCAGTTAATAAAATTCCAATCAAAAAAGTAATAGCGAGGACTAAGGGTCCCTGACTTTATAAATTGAAAGAGGGATTTGTTAGTACTTCGGAATTAGAAACGACAATCGCCTTGTTTCTATTGTTTATTCAGCTCTGTTCTATTAAAAGTGCTCGTTTGTGCTCTAAATTTACATGAATTTTTGAGACCCACTTGAACCAGAATTTCAACAAGCGCAATGGTGTTAGAGCAGTAGTACACAATTTCAAAATCTTTAAAGTTATACCACTATGTGAGTTTTTATCATTGCCGCGAGATGGGCGCAGGTAAAAGGAAGACTGGTCACCCGGTTTTCAGATAATGTGAAACTCAATAGTTATTTTTTACTAGTTAAAAGACGCCATGGATCTGCATTATCAAGTGGCGATGTTCAGTTCAGTTTTTTAACTATTTAGTTGCGCATTTATAACATACGAGGAATATGCATTTCCAAACAATTATACGGCGGCTCAATTTCAAAAGAATATGGCTCCCAGTTTGATTCCTAGATAAGGCGCTCGGAGCATTGTGCTGTATGTTTCCCATTCCATCCATTTCCGCAATCGCTTACGTTATCTGAATGGCGCACGAGAAAATAGGTTTTCAGCTGTGGACTAGCCAAATCAAAATCATGTTTAGCATAATAGGTTGACTTATAAGTCTTCACCGTTTCTTCAAAGATTCATTGCGGATTTTGCCGGCAGTCTCTTGCATAGCGTTACATAACCCTTGAAAGAGAATGACTTGCTCTATTAGAGCATGTATTGCACTTCTTTTAATATCCTGAATCTTGTCAATTTTAAGTCGTTAAAGTGAAAAGTGAAAAAGTGGCCATCTGCGCAGTCGCATCTCTCCGCTTAGGGTTTGGTATTTTTGCACAGCTTTCTACAGCGTTTGAAAGACAATGTTATGCACTACAAGAATTGGTGTTGGTTCTGTCTCACTTGTCCTTTATTGATTTTTAGGTCATCAAATTGGGACGTCCGACTTTTCCGTCTGAATTTTTACCGACAGCTCCTGCTCTGTGGTTGGACTCTTTTGCTTGATTTTATATGTTGTTCGAAAGAGGATGTCTTGCTTAATAAGAATTTGCGTTGTATTTATAAGCTCGTGCTGTTTTCTGTCGAATATCAACAAAATTGCAAAAAAAAAAGAAACATCATTTTCGCCAACAACTTCCTCTTCTTGTTCAGTTGCTGATATTCGACAGGAATCTGCATAAGCCAATAAACGCGACACAAATTCTTACTGAGCAAGACATTCTTTTCCGAGCGACATATAACATCAAGCAAAAAATTCCAACCACAGAGCAGGAGTTTCGGTAAAAATTCGGACGGAAAAGTCGGACGTCCCAATTTGATGACCTAAAGATCAATAAAGAACAAATAAGCAAATAGGGTCAATACGTATTCTTGTAGTGCAGACAATTGTCTTCCAAGTGCTAAAAAAAAACTGCGCAAAAAATTACAAACCTAAGCGGAGAGAACAAGTGCGCAAATGGCTACTTTTTCACTCTTTCACTTTTCACTTCAACAACCTCAAAATTGATAAAATTCAGGATAAAATACAATGCTATGCATACTTTAATTAAGCGAGCCATTTTCTTTTGAAAGCTTATAGCGCTATGCAAGAAATCGCCGGCGAAGTCCGCAATAAATCGTTGAAAAAAAAACGGCGGGGACTTATAGGAGAACATAATAGATGGCTTTTCCCATGGAAAGTCGGTCAAACGAAGTGTGTACTCCACGATCAAACCTATGTAGAAACTCAAAGGCGGTACAACGCAAATCCACATTAGATTCATTATTTGTCCTTGTGAAGCTGTAAAGGTTTTAAACCGTCCCTGCTTTTTAATCAAAACTTTTATATTCTTAAATAAAATCATTTGAAAAAGTCTTACAGATTTGGACATGACTGTGGTCGTGCGGACCCGGTGCGACTCTTAGTAACGACAAGTGTTTTCAAGCTCTGAAAAGAAACGTATCAATACTAAATGTGGAAATTATGCGTGCAGAAAAACAAGTGATTTTCTTTTAAATTGACAGTGCTAAAATTGTTTTAATTTTTACGACGCTGTCTATGTGACTATATTATGTAAGTTCGGCACAATAGATGTCACATATTAAAAAGCGTTTATTGGGAAGAAACTGAGAGGCTTTCATTTTTTGCACTTCTAGCTGTGTTATTGTTAATAAAATTTTAGTCGAACAGATGTGTGCCAACTGTCGATTTATTATGGTGTTGCCGTTAACCTATTGCATCCAATAACCACCTGGCCTCATATGTTTTTCTTCAAGAATAATTTGCTCGCAGCTATGGTCAAGTGTCTAAAAGTGAAAAAAAAAACATTCGACAAGGGAAAGAAAGCTCTAGGAAACTCCCCCATTGTTTATCTCAATCTCATTCCTAGCTGGCTTAATTACCATTGTCTAGAAGAAAATACTCTCCTCTACCAACCGCATAAGTCGCAGACCAAATAGACGAGGAAGAGTTGGTCCAGAAACCAAGGGCAGATGTCTAGATTAAAAAAACTACACATTTCTAAAAGACCACCTAGTAGTGGACAGCAGACCATTGTGTATTTCCAGAATGATAGCTCTAGACGACAAACTGTAAGTTCGATGAAAGGCTCTTGGATGTGACACTACATATTTTTCAGAAGGTTTTTCATATTCATCCTATTTTTTAAGCAGTTCACGAACTGCAGCTGCTGAAAGGAGTTGCAGTTTATCAACTCCAGAATGTTTTTTATTCCACTTCTAAACAGCCACTGAAATTGCTAACGAAAACTTTTCCTGAGTCACTATCATGTTATCAATTATCATTGCTCGTTCTTTCATTGACGGAGGTATCTTACAAAGCTTAGGAGATGTTTGAGCGATAAAATGGGCATTGCGTAATTTGTCCTAGTTATGTTGTTTGTTTTTGAGTGGATATCCCGGGGGTGTTTCTTGCAATATTGATATATGATACTGCGACGACCACCTCACTATGCTCTCGGATGCAGTTGTCATTCAACAAAGCATCGAACTGCAGTCAAGTGGAAGGATCGAAAGCTGCGATAAGAACTTGGGTGTTCATCGCAGAGGGCTTTCCGAAGGGCTAACATTTGGCACTTTCGACGCTCGACTGGATTACGAAATACAGGAAGGCTGGCGTAGGAGCATTATCTATGCAGACGACATCACCCTAATAGCCGATACCTATGTACAAGGTAGAAGGAATAGCAGGAAAATGTGCGACTATAACAGATATAGCTGGCAGCGCTATTCGGAGAAGCATAAAGAGCCAAGTTTATCAGCTTCGAGCAGTTCACCTTACCTGTTTTAGGTTGCCGAGGAAAGGCCATGGAGGAATTGAAAACGTTTCGCTACCTTATGAGTGACTTAGGCGAATAACAAAGTGTCGATCAGGCGGTCAGGGGACAGATAAACACTTTAAACCGTTCCCAAGTGGAAAGGAGTCCGCTGGAATCGTCAGCGATAAGGATGCTTCAGAAGATTCAAAGGCAAGCTCTAGAAAGAACTATGGCGATTGCTGGTCAGGCCTGCTCTGTTGTATGGAAACTAATGTTGGGCACAGTAAAACGTGCAAGAGAGGTACGTGGTAAAGGAGCATCCTGAGAAGATCAAGAATCACCTTTTAAAGCTGGCTATAGGCCTTGAAGCACTCGAAAGGTGTCTATGATTAAAACAAAGAAGAAACGTCTTGCCAAGCTTCAGTTTATACTGCTGCAAACCTTTGGGACCTTCAGGAAGTTGTTTTGAGCAGTTGTCTCATATGTCTCTGTTTCCTATGCATTAATTACTGGTCGCAATAGATTGAATTTTGAACGATCTCGTAAGGGTTGATCTCGCTCACAAAACTCGTGAGAGTTAGGAAATAAAAGCTGATTTCGAGCCGTAGAAGTAGTTTAGTCCAGTTGTTAATTGTTCTTCGTTTACTGTTTCTAAGTTCACTCGCCGTTTCCATGATGTTCCTTCTTTTGTTGATGAACGTGCATAACCCGTTCGTGTAACAGTACCGCCCTTGTGTTGCCCTTGTTGTTATCGACTAATGGGTTAGCTTAGTCTACCAAATGTCGGCACACCGTGTTTCAATGTTTTAAATAGGGTCTTTCTAACAAACAGGGATTTCCTCGATCACACGCCATTGTTACCAGTGCATTTTAGACTGCTTTAGCTTAGCTTGGTGTCAAATAATCCACTACTGCAAATCCGCATGCTTCCTTGCTCATTCACAATCTGTCCCACTGTAGTGACCCTGCACCAGACATCAAGCTAACATTCTACAGGAACTCAGCAATCCCCTGCCTATTTTTACAAGGGTCGTCCAAGCCTATTAACCATTCAGGCAGTTCCGCTCTCGAGGGAGGCCGTTGTGAAAGAGGAGGCCAGAAAAACGTCTTGCGGTCTCCTTCTCCATGGGCAAGCTCGGGCGCCCCTCTCCCCATTCTCTCCACCGTAGGTCATTGTCTATGTATCATACCTCATATGTATTACAATTGTTATTGTTTAACCTGAACCCTTTCCTGTTCCTCATGAATATCCTTCTCGTATAATCCATATTCTATGTCCACATTCTGTATATTCAGTACCTTACCCGTGTGTTCCAAAAATTCTGTTTGTCTTTATACGAAGATCTCATATAAAGGAAGCATGGTGTTTGTCATCTCCGCTATCTCCGGGATTGTTCCTTATGGCATGTTAATAAACCGAACTGCTGGTTTAATTTATCATGGTTAGTTCTGTTCTTGTTCTTGCTCAAGCATAGCAAAACCTCTGTTATCGGTTATGCTCTACATGATGAACATCCGTGAAGGTCACCGAACGTCCCGTTCGATTTACTTCATTTCAGCCGGTTTACTCAAGTAGACCTTCAATTATCGTATGTTTAAAACACTTCTTCACGAGAGTCTAGAAACAGTAGGTCTAATCGTAAGTTTCCACAGATTATCTGTATTAAGGTTGTGCTGCCCGACAAATGTGTTGGTTCTAACCAAAGATTCATAATGTTAAAAGGAAGTTTGGCTGGCAGACTTCAGGGCGTACCTATGATAACGACATCCCCTGTTTACACATTTCTGAGTTAACAAAGCAATTTTCTGTCGTTTGAATCACAGAAACAGAAATTCTTTTCCATGCTTTTAAACTACATGAGGTCGTGAGGTGTCATTTGTCAGTCCATTAATTGCGCAGGTTGATATGCACTTCAAATGTGTAACACCACGCTTTCAGCAACATAGAAGGCGTAGAATACAGTTTAGGACTTTGAACAAAATCGACGTCTTGCACAGCCTTTTACCCTTATTACCGTGTAGCACTTGGAATTTTTTTTAAAATAAACAGTTGTTGAAGAATATCATAAAGACCACTCAACCTTATTGTCCTCATCGAATTTGTGTGTGCTTATAGACCTAAATATCATAGAAGTATCAAGTTGAGCAAATCAAAAAAGCGGAAGTTCACTAACCTTCGTACTGGAATAACCATTGTGTCCTGCGTAGTGTCAATTTCTAAAACATGAAAATGTTTCAGTTCGAGAATTTTTCGAGTCCCATCGCTTTGCTTTCTGACTTTTAATCATTTTTCTCTGTTTTTTCAAACCATGAACAGATCTGTATTTTGAGATTGAATGGTCGACTTTAATAGCGCTTGAGCCCAAATGTCTATTGAGTTTAACAAACAGAATCTTGTAACACATAGGAGTAGACATTAAAACCTAAGCGTATGTCTTCCAGTGACTACTGAAGCGATTTACGGTATTTCCAGAACTCACCGTGTGCCCTCAAATGCTTTTGTTTTCTTGCTTTTTTACGTTTTGAAGTAGATTTGTTTGACTTTGATGACTTATCTGTGGCAATTTAAAAATTGAGTCACTTTGTATGGTTTTCTTCTGTAAGGGTTAACTTGAAGTTTGTAGAAACGGCGCTCACCACGAAGACTTGTAGCTTCTATGGCAGTCTTTTCTGAGTCCAAGGTTCTCTTCTTTTTAGTAGAGGCAGATAGATCACTTGAAATATAAAAATGAATTCACAATGCGAGTTCATGTGCGAATCCACTTTTCCATACCAGAAGTTGTGCCGCGAGAATTCGAAATGGTCAGTGTGATATCCCTACATGGAAAATAGGACACTAATCTTTGTGTAATGTAATGAAAGTGTAATGGAAATAGTGTAATGAAAGACGTAATTGCTCTAAGCGAAAACCTAATTCAAATCTTTCATACTCTCACTAGGTTCAAGCGTGGATTTCGATCTTTGTCGAAAATTAGCTACTCGAACTCTCTCGTTCGGAGCGGATTTGTTGCGATCCTTTCCATATCTCTACCACTGTTTTATTTTCTTTCGATTTTTTTAGACGTCTCATATGATTTTTATGCTCATACTAATTTTTTTCGAGTGTGACCTTGTTATTGTCGAGATGTCATTCTCGTTTACTGAAGAAAGCATACTTTGAGCATAAAATAGATTTATCTAAGGTCCCGAATATAGATTGTTCTGCAGTTAAAAAACTAATGGTTTTCATGGAATGTGTCTTGCACATGACAAATTTTCAAACCTGAAGCAGCGACATCTGCGACTGAAACAGCGCTCTGCAAAATCTCGATTGTTGGTTGCTAATGCTGACTAAAGTGCTCTTTCTATAAAATTTTTGCTAATCGCTTTTCGGATCGATGGTGGAGTCGCTAGTCGCGAGCGAAGGACGGATTTGTCACGGAAATATTAGGGTGTCCCATTATTTTCTGGCCTATTTGAACCATGAGTGTTTGACGCAATACAACTTCTTTATACAAGATCCAAACGGGATGTTCTATTGGCACAACAAGGCGATTTGAATATATATCGCAATAGCATAGCGACTACTACTATCGGCTTCTGGCCGCCCTTTGGCGATTTCTTGAAAATGAAATTGTCGACTGCCGAAATCGTAACTTTCTTCTTCATCACTTCCTTCCTGTTGCTACGCTGCTCATAAAGCTATCGTTGCTTTGTTAGGTCTAGACCCCCGTAGCAAGTTGACGTGTGAAACTTGGCTCGCTTTCGGAAGGGAATGTACAGCATTACGGACAAGAAGTATACTGGAAGACCGATCGGACCGGAGTCGTGCACTGCTCGCTTTTAAAGGATAGACAAACGATTACAGCAGACTTTATATTGAAGACCTGTTCACTATGCGGGAAATAAAGCGTAAGCTGCTTGAGAAGTACCCGAGATTCGGTACTATTCGTGTGTTGATGGATAATGCACGACCGTATCGAGCGAAACGAACGCAGGAGACGATGGGGAAGGAGTGTGTCGAAGTTGTGGCACACCCCGCGTATTCACCAGATATCAGCCCTTGTTGCAATGCAGCACTTGGAACTCTTGTTCACTTTTTCATGAACAAACGATTCTCGCAACGTCAAGAAGTTCAGAGTGCAATCGACGAATGGATCGGCAGCAGGTCAGCTTCTCTCTGGGAGAATGCAATAACTCTCTACCCAGTCGTTAGAGAAGAGTTGTGGCCAGAGATGGAGAATGTATCGATTGACTATCCCTTATCATTATCTTGTTGTAATAGATTTTAATAAAAATAGTATGACAGCCCAGAGAATTATGGGACACACTAATAATTTTCTCCAATCTGAAAGAAACAACATCATAAAACGAAATTGTACCCCATAAAGTTTCAAGTTCTGGTTACTATACAGTGAAGCGACAAAGAATTCCTGCGCCAACCAACTTGGATGTCTGCATGAGCAGGTTCGATCGACATCTAGTCGATTTTGTTCCGACGTTATAGGAACGACTTCAAAAAATCAACTACAATTCGGAATTTTTCGTATTGGGAACCACCAAGAGCTTGTTTAAAAACAGTAAAGCTTGTCTGGTATGGTAGAAACTATTTCTTACCATACGAGAACCAGTTTTTAAAAAGGAGATCTTCATGCGGGGCTGAAGCGGAGGTTCGATTTGTAGCCGACTTTTGCCGAAAACAGAAATAGAACTTCTCAACCTGAATGAAGATCTCGTTTTTGAGAACAGCTTTTACATTTATGAAAAATTGTTTTTTTCTGTTCCAACGATATTTTGTTGCTATCAGAACTTCTGGCGCCAGGCGGGACTCCGACCCGTACCTCCTGCTGACCCGGCGGAATTGCTCTACGCCATTGCACCACCGGCGTGTTTGATCGAACGCAACATCTGCACCATCCACCCAGGCCTTTTTTTCAAACAGCATTCGAATTTTTCGAAATTTGAGAAACTGACTTAGGTTTTTTTTGTAGAAAAGATCAGTTCGATTTTTCAGTCAAAAATTGAGCCCCGCGCCGTATGAAAATTTCGTTTTTGAAAGAAAGCTGTTTCTTATATGGTAAAAAAGCGTTTTTCTCTGTTTTTGCTAGTGGTTTTCGATATTCGTAAAAATTCTATCGGAGCAACGTGCTCAACTCAGAAAATAGTGATTTTTTGTGTAAAGATCGAGATTGAATTTTTTGTGGCAACCGTGGAAACGAGAATTTTGGGTTTGATCCCCTCATACATATTGAAGACCACAACGGGAGAAGCTTGGTATTTTTACAGCCTGATACAAAGGGAATTTTTGTAACAAACGATTTCATTCTCATTTTTCATAATTTTTTTCCCTCAGAATGGAGGAAATTATTTCCGCCAGAAATTCATCTTTTGCATGCGACTGATTTTTGTTATCGGAGATTTTTGTTACCGTACTTAAGTAGCCATAAATTTCTTGGACCGCTCTAAAAAAATCATACAGCGTTGAAAACTAAAAGAAATGTAAATTCTCTTCTTTAAAGGTCTATCGATTTTCGGGACTCTTTCCTTCGTGAAAGAAACTCTTTCCTTTCCTTTCCTACGGTAACAAAAATCTCTGATTTCTCCAGTCACATGCAAAAGATGAATTTCTGCCGCGAAGGTGGCACACCAACGACAAGGTGGACGCGGCATGTTTCGCCACCGACGGTATCCCCTTCGTCTCTGCCCTATCCTTAAAGAATTGCCCGGTACAATGAGTGGACCGCGGAGGCAGTCTATCAGTACTCAAAAAAGTCGTGGCGTTTCCCACGTGTAGGACGACTCTTTATCCGTTTAGTTCGCGCGAGGCGTACCGTTTGACCTAGTTTTCTCTCACTGCAAGTAGGCAAGTAGCATTACACGTACGCACGTGTCAGTTTCTGTACAATGAGAGAAATTTCACGTCACCGTATCCGACTGCTACGCCCAAGGCGGTCGAAGCCCAAGGGCTGCCCCCCCCCACCGCTCCTAGCGTCAATTGCCCTTAAGGCTCGAGCACAGTTCGCTGCGGCACCGAACCTGGCTGGAGCAGCGAAGGAAGGTGCACGCTGTTTTGGCAAAGGGTGGGCCCAGCAAAAAGCAGCGCCCGCTTTTTAGGGCGAAATCCCTTAAGACACCATGTCCACTCGGAGGAATTGTCCCTCTCGACGTATCTCACACGTCATTGCGCGCAAGCGCCATAACAACAGTTTTGCTGCAGTGTTGTAATACGCGTATTTACACACCTTTACACGTAAATTCCAACCCATCAGCGACGTTTGACGGCTGACGAGAGCCACGGAAGGCCATTTCCCGCTCGACTCGGATCGACAAAGGTTGCACCACGGGTCCGCGGCGGATTTGGGAGCACAAATAGGCTCGAGGTTCACCATATACTGGACATTGGATTCGAAGTCGATTGGGATAGATAGAAATCGTGATTTTTTCAAACCGTTGGAATCGGTTGAAAGGATTCCGCAAATAATGGCATCTTTGAAAAGCGCCGCATTAGGGATGATTCAGGTAAGAGCTGCTTTGACAAGAAGGATTTTCTTATGGTGCCAATACTGATTTATCTTTGGACCTTACATCAGGTATCCGAATCGAATAGGACATCAGATTACTAATCAAAATTAGTTATCTGAGTTATCCTACAGTCCGATCTGGGGCCGGATTCATCGACGACTAACCCGTGGGTATAGGGGGTAGAGATACCCATGATGAAGCCTGCGTCTCTGACTCTTGCCTTATCTCTACGTGATTCTTATCTTATCTCTACCACTTATACGCCGCATACCCAGGAGTTTAATTGCCCTTGGTGAAACTCCCCTATCTGAATTACACTAAGATCTGGGCCTTTCAAAAATCCAATTGTTAGTGCAATCCTCAGTTCACATAGGTGTAGAATAGACTAGTACTGCATACAATTTTTAGTTTCGTACACCACAAAATGTTATGCAGGGCTGTCGTACAAGGTGACCCTTCTACCTCGAACCTATTTGAGCCGATTTGGGAATAAACGATGGAAATAGGCTAAATAGGAAGGAGTTAGTTGCATACGTTAGTTTCTGCCTAAACCCCTCTAGCATTTGTAATAGTTTCTTCCTGAACGGATTCAATTTTTCTTCACACATTTGGTTAAGTAGTTCGGGTCTCTGAACGAATTGCGCAGTCTAAGCTGCGACCCCCTTCCCGTATTTCACAATCACTATAATCGTAGGCGTAAAGTTCACCAATATCGCGCCACTGACGTCCTGGCGTTCATGAGTGAAGACGTGTGGACGACGTGGATTACACCGGTCCAGCGTAACTGATATCATGGTGTTTGCGTTCAATGACGCGTACCAAACGTGAAGCGGACGTGTCGGAAATTCCCAAACGGATCAAGCCGCTTTTTAGCGGCTCCGTATGTTGTATGGATGCAGGGCAAATTGACACTCACCGCACGCTTGATACATCGCCGCAATATTCGCATCGGTCATATTCTATCCAGCGCACTTACGTTGAAGCGGATAGAGGAAAGGTGCGGACTGATCGATTTTGAATGTCGAATCCGAGTCAGCGTGCATCGAAATGGTAGGCATGGAGAGAATGAGATGCTCGAGAAACAACGCCGACGAATGAAGTGCAACATACGCAGAACAAATGCGGACGTTGCAGGTCACCGCACATGCTCTTGCCTACAGCCGCAGCAAGAAATGTCGTTCGACGGAGGCCTTTGGATCGAATCAATCCCAATCGGAGGATTGCATGCGGTGTTTTGCGTCTTCAACCGCTTCCTTGAACTTGGTTGAGTACTTCAGCTACCGAAAAATGGTAAAATTACATTCGTGTGTACTCAAAGTTTGTGATGTCGTGGAATGCTGGACGCAACAGTCACCGTTGTGCTGTTCCCTTACAACTAGAATAAATCCCCTTAATTTGTGTTGGCCTTGCTGCAGGAACATGGCCATTTAATGAAGCCTCATGCGTACATTAAAGGGCTGCGAGCACAGTTAAGAAATATAACTGACGTTACAATGAATTCATCCCCTTTGTCCTCGCCGTTTTTGTTCTGTTCTCTGATCACACGATGATCCAGTGTTCTCTTCTGGCGACAACCAACGAGCAGCACTGCTTGCATCGTAATTGCTGGAAACAGCAACGTTTAACATAATTGCAGCTGATTTTACGAGCTCTTGCTATTACCCGTCATTGCGAAGGAGATAAGAGGAAGCATACCACCACCTAGCGGACAAACATTGCCTAAGTGAAGCCCACTATTTACCGGCAGAACTGATAATGATATTTCTGATGCACGATGCAACGCATTCCTTATAGGCCAACTTGAACAACAACAGAGTCGTGTCATGATACAATTATATGCACCCGCATCGATCGATGGACGCGATGAATCGATATGGGAATTTATCACTTGTCGCATCGCACAGCGAAGAAGCTATGAACGTTCCTAAAGCACATCAGCTCATACTTTCCATTTTCACGTCAAACTGGACACTTTTAGACCAAGTTTGACGCTTTAAAAACCAAGCTGAACTTCTTCCAAATCAATAAATCAGACACATAAAACATTCAATTAATACTTCACTAGTTGAAGAAAGCATTTTTTCGTGGACTAATGCGCTTGAGAACGGAACAACAAAGACAATACACCCATATCTTGACTTCATAGTTTCGAATAAGCAGCATTTACACCTTCAATCAAAAAATCATGACGAATAAGGCAAGTGCATAGTGCAATCTCTTCTTTTACTAAACCTTTTGCAACTGTAACAACTTTTGCATTTCTGCTTCTTAAAATAAAATTTAGACCATAAATTTTCTCAAAGAGCGTGTTCACTTTTTAGGGATTTCAAAATTTTTGAAGAGTGTCATACCTAGCTCTCCTCAAGCGGAAGATTACTATAACTTTCTTAGGAGGTGCTTGGTTTTGCATGGAAGTTTGATTTTGAAGATGTCCAGCTTGATTTCAGATGCGTCAAGGGTTCAATCCCATTGAGGGGGATCCACCCCATGCTCACGTCCAAACACTACATAGAGATGAATACTTGCAATATAACATGCCTACCTGAATCCCGACTGTGAAAATAAAGAAGAAATTTAGACGAAAAAAAGCGCGTCGACAGGTTCACCGTGGCGATACGTACATGGATAGCCGTACAGTGAACAGTGGCCGTGATTCGATACGTGGAGCCCACAGACATCCATGCGTTCCGGCTCGAGGCCGCCATGGCCCCCCTCATTGGGACTGAACCGCCTCAAGTTTGTTTCGAAAAGTTCTGCCATTTATTTAATTAGACTTGGAACCAACGCAAAGTTCGCAACGAATTCTAGTCTCTACAGCAACTCAAATAAAGCATTTTTATCAAGAAGCATGAAGAAATGAAACTGCGAATGCATTGCACTTTTCTATAGAGATGGGTCTAATCACACTCATTATATAAAGAGTTCGGTGACAACTAGGTCTTATTTAACATTGACGGTGAATTGATATGGAGATGTAATGATATCTGTGGCGAGAGTGGTACCGCGCCTTGCGCCCCGCTGTGAAAGCTAAGCTGCTATGCACTTTGTAGCACCCGCTAAACACTGTCGCCGACGTCGCCGACAACAACGTCGCGGAAGTATAACATAGGCCTGAATGCGATGCGGCACCGACGGCACCTGTTAGTGTTAAAGGCCTCAAACGAAACCATTATTCTAAAGCTCCAGAAAGGTAACCAAATAAGGCCCCACGTCTTGTACTACCAGGACCAGATTCATCGACCGCTTACCGCCCTCTAACGATGAAATTCCTGTCACAACTACGTTTTGTTGCGATCAAAACTTCTAGCGCCAGGCGGGACTCGAACCCGCACCTCCCTCTGACCGGCCGGGAATGCTCTACGCCTTTACATCACCAGCGCCGTTTGATGGAACGCGTGCTGATGTCAGCGGCCAGCTCATCCCGGATACGGGTGGGTACTGATCGGTCCCAGAGGTGTGGATGTTGCGTTCGATCAAACGGCGCCGATGGTGTAAAGGCGTAGAGCATTATCGCCCGGTCAGAGGGAGGTGCGGGTTCGAGTCCCGCCCGGCGCTAGAAGTTTTGATCGCAACAAAACATCGTTGTGACAGCTCACAACCCCAACACCAGCCAATTGAGGCTTAAAGAATCTGATTTGAATTGATGAAAATACCGGCAAACGTGATGCTATGAATGTCATATCAACAATATTATTATTTTCCCGCTAGGGGATGCTAAGCGGTTGAAAAATCTGTCCCAGGAAGGTTCCGTCGTGGACGGCTTCAACGAAGAACCGCTTTCTGCATCATCTCCACGATAGCGCCACGATTTGCCTAGCGCCATTGGTTGAGCACCATGAGCGTTAGGCAACTTCCAACTGGCATCCGAGCATCCGCACCCCCCCCCCCCCCCGGAACATCGTAAGGGAGGATTTGGCACGGGGGATACAATACAATATTTATTGAGCCAAAATTATTACAAAATCTGCTTATCACAAAAGAACAGCGAAAATTGGCTCTCAAAAGACCAACAAAAGTGGATGAAAATTACTGTTTCAAAAGTGATGCGAAAAGAGTTGGTCACAAAAAAATGCAAGGAAAGATTGCTTTTTTACCATACCCCAAAGCTGTTCACCGTCATTCTTGAAAACGTCATGCCAGGACTAGAATGGGAAGACACGAGAGTTAAGATCGACGGCCAGTAGCTACACTATCCTCGCTTACCTGACGATATCGTGTTCATAAGACCGTCAAATGATCATAGGAAGCGGACGAATTTTTGATGCCCCACTCGCGCTCAGCGGAAGAATGACCAGTAAGCAGTAAACTGACGATATACCGCAGAACTAGGATGTGGGGCGTAGACCGTTAGGGGGCCGGTTGACGCCGAACTTCACCTTGCTTTATTCTAGTGGTTTTTTAGATGTCGCCTGCTAGGAAAGGTATATGTCGCGAAGACGAACAGCATTGGAAACGCCCCACTTAATCACACCGCGATGAATGGGCGTGCCATTTAGGGAGGGCGTGTGCAGTCCGTACCTTGATAGGCTGCAGGTGTTCGGTCCGTGCTCTGCTTGGTTATTATTGGCTGGCGAGCTCCCACCTACCTGTGCTTCTCACCTTCGCGACATCTACCGCTAGAAATGTTTACAAAATGCCGTAATGCTGTGTCAAACTTGAATTAGATTGAAAGTATTCGGGCGTTGAACAGGATATAGGTTCTACAAAAACACCAAACTTTTATTCAATAAATATTTCCAAAATACTCCTCATATACATATATACCGCTTTTTGAGCAGTTAATGGTATTGTTAACAAGGCTCACGCATGGCCACGCAGTTAAACAATGTTCTTCAACTTTAAGAAGAATGCACCAAAGATTAGGATGACAAATGAAAGCGAGTAATGTCAAATAAACAAAATAAATACGTAGTCACCTTGTCGGTAAAGAGATCCACGCTACCAGAGGATGGTTTGAATACCGAACTATGATAGCATCAACGCGAGTCACACAAAGATCTACAAAACCCAAGTGTGGTTGGACTTACCTCGTCCTTTTCACAGCTAAGCCAAACTTGAAGGTGAACTGTGTTGCTCTAGTAACCGAATAAGCTAAAAGATGGATCGTTTCTGCAATTTCCTAGTTGACAATGTGTTTATTTCGAATTTTAAGTCACACCCGCCCCCTCCCCCACACTGACTAGGGTAGACCCAGTTCCAACTGTCCATGTAGGGAATAGAGACAGCCACGGAAATATTTCAAAGGGCAATTGAAATCGCCATTTAGAGGCACGAGAGATGGCTCCGAGCTGCATAGTTGATACAGAAGTCAGCGTAATAAAGTTCTAAACCGCATCATAGGCCGATCAAGCGACTGAGCAGCCCTCCGAGTGTTGCTGCACCCACACTTCCTGGCGCAGGATCTGAAATAGATCAGGGTTCCCTGCAATAATTACGGTAGTCGCTGACCATATTAATAAGACTTACTCTGTCCCATTCCAGAGCCGAAGCTTCCTGGTGGGGAGCCGAAGCCTCCTGGTGCAGATCCGAAGCCTCCTGGAGCAGAGCCGAAGCCTCCTGGAGCAGAGCCGAGTGCGGCTCCATCCGCAGTACCTGGCACGGGATCTGAAGCAGACCAGTGTCCCCGACTAGAATGGAGTCACACAGGCCGCTAACCATATTGAGCAAAGTTCTGACACATTTGCTTAAGCCTGAAGCGGCTGGTAGAGAGGCTATATGTTGTTACAGGATGTTTTCTTGCGATCAAAACTCTTGCGCCAGGCGGGACTCGAACCCGCATCTTCTGCTTTCCGGGCAGCGATGTTCGCCTTACACCACCGGCGCTGTTTGATCGCACGTAATATCCGCGATATCCTCGAGGCCTGTCAGCACCCACCCGTGATACGGTATGGGCCGGTCGCTGATATCAGCATGGAGCCGGTTAAGCTGAAGACCTTACTAGTAACAATGTTCTGACAATGACACAGTAACAATGGCGATCAAACAGCGCCGGTGGTGTAAGGCGAACATCGCTGCCCGGAAAGCAGAAGATGCGGGTTCGAGTCCCGCCTGGCGCAAGAGTTTTGATCGCAACAAAACATCCTGTAACAACATATAGCCTCTCTACCAGCCGCTTCAGGCTTAAGCAAATGTGTCAGAACATTGTTACTAGTAAGGTCTTCAGCTTAACCGGCTCCATGCTGATATCAGCGACCGGCCCATACCGTATCACGGGTGGGTGCTGACAGGCCTCGAGGATATCGCGGATGTTACGTGCGATCAAACAGCGCCGGTGGTGTAAGGCGAACATCGCTGCCCGGAAAGCAGAAGATGCGGGTTCGAGTCCCGCCTGGCGCAAGAGTTTTGATCGCAACAAAACATCCTGTAACAACATATTGAGCAAACTTACTGATTCCCATTCCAGTGCCGGAGCCTCCTGGTGCAGATCCGTAGGAGCTCGGTGCAGAGCCGAAGCCTCCTGGTGCCGATCCGAAGCCTCCTGGAGCAGAGCCTCCATTCACAGTACCTGGCAGGGGATCTGGAACAGATAAGTGTCTCCGACTATAATGGAAGCACATAGCCGCTAACCATATTGAACAAACTCACTGATTCCCATTCCAGTGCCGAAGCCTCCTGGATTAGTACCGAAGCCTCCAGGTGCAGAGCCGAAGCCTCCAGGTGCGGAGCCGTAGCCTTCTGCTCCGGGTTCATAGCTTATTCCGTCCCGTCCAACATAAGGTGCGGGAGGTGGTGGTGGAGGAGGCATTCCGCCTGGGTAGCGGGCACCTACTTGGTCATAGTATCCTCCTTGTTCGTGACTCAGAAATGCCATCGTCAGAAAGACAAACAAAGTGCAGAGGTCAACCATTGGTGGAAGATGTGCTGGAAAAGCTGCAGTTTAACATAAAAGGAGATTTGCTGTAGCTGTCTCATATTCAAGTTGTGCCAACGAATAGGTGGTTACAGATGTATGAGATTGACATGCTATTTAGAAGGCTATGAGATGAGGCCTACGGGTTGACCCAACAGCCATCAGAATGCGTTCACGGTAAAATTGAGTAGGCCTAAATAAATAAATTGTTGATTCACATCCTTCATTATCTCTGCCTGTGAAAAGATTAAAAATTCTAAAAACATGCCAGAAATTTAGGCGTTGTTCCGGTTACGTGGGCGCTGTAGCGCAGTCGGAGAAGGTGCCGGCTGTCGCGTGCACCGGATACCAGAGTCCCGGTTCGGATTTCCCGTCCAGACCAACCAGGCCTTCCATCCCTCTGGTGTCGGTGAATTGGTAGCACACTTGTCCGGGAAGAATAAGGCGCTGACTTGTTCATCTGCTGACCAACGCCAGTCCTTGCAAGGCCAAAGACGCATTGAAGCTGCCTCAATCAATCATCCCGTAGAAGTAGAATGCGTGGCGCATCCCAAAGGGATTGAGTAACTCCTTGTGAGTAAGGGCCGTCCTTTATCCTTTTATCCCTGGTTACGCAAGATGGGTGGAACTGCATGAGTGCGCGCAAAAGTTACTTTATCTGTTAAACTCGTGCCGTTTCAGTTGAAATGGAGGGGGAGGAGTGCTAACCATTAGGCTCGGGTTCCGTTAACTGGCCAGAGGAAGGCACTTCAGCATTCGCTCTTGGCACATGCTGATCTAGTGTCCAAAGGCACCCCTCAGCATCCCTTTGAAAAGGTTTGCTGCTGTCCTGGAGTAAATATCGCAGAATTTGACATATATAGTGCACGCAGTGACTATTGTATGTCAAATTGGTTCTTAGTCCGTTCCTCTTCCTTATGACGCTTGACTCCATAGTGAACCACGTATAGGAAGGCCCTCTCAGGACGATCCTCTTCGCGGACGACATCGCCTTAGTAGCCGATAACCAGGAGGAGCTGGAGGAGAAGGTGCAGCTGTGGCAGAGAGCCCTCTCAGACTACGGCCTACGGCTGAACGTGAAGAAGACGAAGTTCGTCAGCTCTGAGCAGTGCGCTGGATCGATCCTAGACTGCCAAGGGGAAGCGATCGAGAAGGTGGAGGAATTCCACTACCTTAGAAGTGACCTATCCGAGGAGGGGAGTGAAGACCATGCGGTCAGGGGACGGATAAACGCAGCCTGGCTCAAGTGGAGGGAGTCCACAGCAATCTTCTGGAACCGTAGATGCTCCAGGACGCTCAAAAGCAAGTTCTATAGAACAGTTGTGAGACCTGCTCTCCTCTACGGCAGTGAGGGCTGGGCCCTGAGTAAGGCACAGGAGCTGCACGCGGCGGAGATGAGGATGCTGAGGTGGGCATGTGGATGGGCCCGTCGGGACAGGGTGCGAAACGAGGATGTTAGGGCAGTGATGAAGACAGCTCCGATCCAGTTGAAGATGAGGGGGCAGCGCATGAAGTGGTACGGACACGTCTGAGAAGACCAGAGAATCACCCCATAAGGTTGGCTTTAGATGTCGAGGCACCCGGAAAGCGTCCAAGAGGAGCCCCAAGGAAAAGATGGAAGGACGTCATCAAGAGAGATCTCGCCGAAGTCGGCGCCACGGCAGATGACGCCCTTGATAGGATGAGGTGGCGACAGATCACAGAAACAGCGGACCAGGCGACTGCGCGGGACTAAACGCTCAGGAAAAGAAGAAGAATAAGAAGTGCACGCAGTGACTAGGGTAACATACTCCCCCCCCCCCACCCCTTTAGTGGATTTCAATGGGCAAAAGGTGTATTGGCGTCCACACACTAGTTTAAGCTGTTCAATTGCTTCATGAGAGCTCTCTAACAAATATGACGCTTTTCATGAGGCTGACGGGAGTGTGGAGTAGTCCTCGAGTGCGTAGATGCTCTCAAAGACAAGGATTCATGAAGTAAACCTGCTTCTGTCAGCAGAGCTCCATTCGTTCGATCTTTTGCCAACTAAGCTGCGCGTAAATAATTGTGTTGGAAGCTTAAAAGCATTGCCTCCATGCAATTATTTTGAGTTAAAGACAGTGCCCGACTTAATTAGACACCTTTGTTGACAGTTTTTCGAGGAAAATGCTCCCAGCTGTCCCCTAAGATTGGTGTTCGACCCACTGGGAGAAGTGTTGCTGCTTGAAAGCAAGCCGTTAACCACGTGCTGCCGACTGATGTAGTTATGGGTGCCTCGCTCAGTCGTGAGCGTAGTCTGCTTCACTGCCATTTCAGCAACCAAGAATTGTCCCTAAATCTGTTGTTCTGACAATGAACATTAGTGAAGCCAACCTAGAGGAGAACTCTGAATGAAAGTTAGAAAGTTAGTGAGCCTTTAAAAATGCTATAAGACATCGTGAAACGCGACAGTCCTGAACCATATAGGTCAACAGGATTAAGTCAATGCCTTGAAATCAAATTTTGGAGCAACACTTCTGGGGCGATTCATGTTTCAACTACTAATACAAATATTCATTTTAGCAGCTATACGTATAGATTCCTTGTTTCATATATACTTATGAGTGACACTTATCGCGTTCCGCTTCGACGACCTGCACCTGCACTGACTTCGAACGTACGGTCTAAGATTGTTTAGAAAGCGAATTCCTAGAGCAGTATCCTAAGATTTCATCTAGAAGTTCATATAACGTTTAGAAAAATGCACAGTATATCACTAGGATGAGAAATGTGAGAAAGAACTCATGCTCGCCAGACGGAGTGGCGAACGACGGAAGGCGGGAGAAGATCAACGCGACAATGGCATCGACAGTGCCCTGATTCGCACATTCTGCTCTATCCTCACAGGCAAATGAAGAAGAGACATAGAGGAATTGACGGATCATGGAAAAAAAGTACAGCGCTAATGGTTGGCGTATAGTGGCTAGTTGTTGCGTCTTGAACAAAGGAGAAACGAAATAGAATTCGTCGACCCTCAGATGTTGTCAGATCTGTGATGGGCACTGAAGATCTACTCTTCATGGTCTTCCTGAAGGCGTGTCAGTGATCATGTCCGGATAGAGGACAGCGAGTGTCAACACGACATCTTGGAATATGTCAGGGTGCAAGTCCAGAGAGCGAGTTCCAACCTGTGCACCCTAGGAACAGCAAAGGTATTCGCGCTTCTACTGTTATATCGATATGTAAGCGTGTTTAGCTTTTAGTCTTTTAGTTTTTCTAGTTTTTAATCTATAGCTTTTTGGGCAATTTTTCTGGATATTGTGGAGGGAGATAGTAGACCACATGCACTATACTTGCACTCAAGTCTGATGTTCCTTCTGTCGTTATCCTCTGCTTAGATCCTTTTTAGGTGGTAGTAGGCACTTCCCTACCGTTCCTGAGATGAACTAGGATCCCTTTTCGAGATTTCTTGTGATTTTTTAAAGCTTTAAATAACGCGTGCATTCGGAAAATATTTTCGATTGGTTTTAGAAACCATAAACTACTTGGATAGTTGATCACACTGATAAATAGGTATTATGTAACATAATGTGTCTCAAAAAAATGTATACACTGTTTGAAAGGTGATAACTTTGCTCAGAGTAAAGATACTGAAGAGCTTAAGACCTCATATAAAAGCGCAAAAGAAATATAAAGTTTCTTACATATGAGCGGTATAGATTGCTCCACGCACTCGTCTGATATTTTGCATTTTACGCACGATTGATTGTGTTTCGCTTGAATACTTGCTTTAATTTCTTCACAAAGTGGCCGTATCAATTGATTTTTGCTTTTTTGAAGGTTTAAAACTCACTGTGGCTTGCAAAAAACGCAGGGTATCCTAAAAAATGCAGGTACTATTTTTTAGGAGATCAGATTACCTTCTATGAGTTCAAGCTCGGTCGGACTGCGGCGGAAACAACTTGGAACGTCAACCAGGTATGGAGCTAAGGAAGTGTTAACGACTCCACGGTGATGTGCTGATTTCAAAAATTTCGTCGAGATGAATTCGATCGAATTCGTATCTCGTTGGCAAAGATGTGCAGACTCGAATAGTTCTTGCTTCAAAGAACAAAGTTGTGTTTGAGCTGAAATATGTCGTTTTAAAGTTTGATGTCCAAAACCTGCATTAATTTCGGGGCAACTTAATAAATAAATGAGCTTCTTCTTCTTCTTCTTCTTCTTCTTCTTCTTCTTCTTCTTCTTCAGCGTTTGTCCCGCTTCGTAGCGGGGTCCGCCCTTCTGGTGTCATGACGCCACCTTTCTCGATCCTGCGCTTCATCAGGGTGGACGTCAGTTACTTTCATGTCCACGTGTAACGTATCGGACCAACGCTGCTTCGGGCGCCCTCTAGGCCGCTTTCCTGGCACTTCCAACTCAAGGCCTATCTTGCGGACGCTGTCTTCTTCCCCACGCAGAACGTGGCCGTACCACCGCAAGCGAGCTTCGCGCATCTTGTCCGCTATCGGCGCGACACCGAACTTCTGCCGAATAGCATCATTTCGGATGCGGTCCATGCGCGTGACTCCAGCCGTCCATCTTCGTCTCCATGACGCTGAGGCGCGTTTCAACTTCCTTGGTCGCAGGCCAACACTCAGCGCCGTACATCGCTACCGGCCGGATGACTGCTCTGTAGATCTTCGACTTGAGGTGCTCTGGCATCTTCCTATCGCAGACGCCAGTTAGCGAACGCCACTTGGACCAAGCTGCACTCACGCGTGAGTTCACTTCAACCATCAGACTGCCGTCAGACGCTATTGCTGACCCCAGGTACTTGAAAACCGATGTGCGTGCAAGCTCAGTGCCGTCAATCTTAATGGAGCCGGACTCGTTTACGTCAGTCGTTAGGTACTCGGTCTTGTTGACGTTCAATTTGAGTCCAAACCTCGACAGGCGGTCGCACCAAGCTTGCACCTGCCGCTCGAGATCATCTTTATCTTCGCAAGCGAGCATCACGTCATCAGCATAAAGCAGCGTCCATGGGACGGGCTTCTGAAGATCTCTCGTAATGGCATCCATGACGACAACAAAAAGGAGTGGAGAAAGCGCAGAACCTTGGTGCACCCCAACAGAGATGGGAAACTCCATTGAGGTTCCAGCTGCAGCTTGCACTCTACTCTTTGGGCAAGAGTAGAGCATCCGCACCCACTCTATGAGTTCCTCAGGTACGTTGTGTTGTCGTAAGGCGTACCATATAACCTCACGCGGTACGCGGTCGAAGGCCTTCTCCAAGTCGAGAAAGGCTATATGCACCGGCTTCTGTTTCTCGCGATGCTTCTCCACCAGGAGTCGGGCGGCGTGTATAGCATCAATGGTCCCACAACCAGACACGAAACCGCACAGGTTGTCGGAGAGATTGACGATTTCACGAATTCGTCTATCGAGGATTCGCTCGAAGATCTTCATGCTGTGCGAAAACAAGCGAATCGGACGATAATTGGAGCAGTCTGCAGGACTGCCCTTCTTCTTCCAAATCGGAATCGTCGTACTGTTATGCCAACACTCCGGTACTTTCCTCTCCTTTACTACCTGGTTGAAGAACTCAGTCAACCACTCAGCAGGATACCAGAGCTTCGACTTCCAAACATCGGCTGCCAGATCATCCGGCCCTGTCGCCTTACCGGGCTTCATGTTCTTCAGAGCCGCTTCTGTTTCCTACACGGTGATCTTGTGAACAGGACCGTGTACAGAAGCCACAGAAGGAATGGCCGGATGAGGAAATTCCATAGTGGAAATTCCCTCAAATTAATCACGCCATCGCTTCAGCGCCTTTTTGCGGTCTGTCAGAAGATGGCCGCTCTCATCATTGATGCCAAAGAACTTTTCGATATCCTCGCTTTGGCGATGGCGGGTTTTAGCAAGTCGGTACAAAAACCGCTCACCATCGCGCGACGCGAGCTTCTCGTTGACATCACTATAATGAGTGGCTTTTGCAACAGCCACGGCCTTCTTTGCAGCTTTCTTCGCCTTCTGATACTTTTGCCAGTTGTCGGCTGTTTTATCGCCGAGAAACACATGATACAGCGACTTCTTCTCTCGAACCTTCGCTTTCACATCGTCTGTCCACAGCCATGTCTGCTTGTCGACTTTGCGTCGTCCATGCTTCGTAATGCCGAGTTCCGACTGTGCAGCTTGACGTATCGCGTCGGTCGCCATCTTCCAAGTCTCGTCGACAGTCGTGACTGTCGGCAACCGTACGCGGGAAATCACAGCTGCTTCCTTCTCTTTCATTCGCCACCACTTGATTCTTGCAGCACCGCTTCGCTCGATCTGCTTCAACCTCGGAGGGGCGATCGTTAGGGTGCAAATCAGCGGTCGATGCTGTGGGGCGACCGTCTCATACGGCACGATCTTCGCGTCTGTGACAATGCTCCGGTCGCGATCATTCACAAGGACAAAGTCTATCTGAGACTTGGAGCTCCCACTATAGTATGAGATGAGGTGGGAGTCGCGTTTTCGGAAGACGATGTTCACTATGGTGAGGTTATGCGATTCCGCATAATCAAGAATACGCTCACCATCGGCGTTACGTGACCCGTATCCGAAACCACCATGACAGCTGTACCCGTCCTTCGTAGCACCTACGTGCCCATTAAGGTCACCAGCGACTATGATGACATCTTTCGGAGGTACCTCTGCTGTCTTCTCATCAAGCAGGCTCCAAAACTCATCCTTGGCTTAATCGGAGCAGCCAGTCTGCGGAGCATACGCAGAGAAGAAGTGATAGAGTCGCTCCTTAGCGGCGACAACGATCTTCATCAATCGATCGTCAAAGCGCTCGACGCTTACAATCGAGTCACGAAATCGTTCGGAGACGATTATTCCGACACCGCTGGTGGTCCTGGGACTACCACATAGAACGGCCTTGAAGCCACGTCCTATGTCCCTTGACTTGCGGCAGGACCACCTCGTCTCCTGCACCGCACAGAAATCAACTCTTCTTCGCTCCAGTGCTTCAACCAACTCGCACGAGCGGCCCGTCAACGTACCCACATTCAGCGTTGCCACGCGGGTCCTGCTTACGTTACGGGACTTTCGGACTAGCTCAGTTGCCCCCCGATGCCGTCCTCGCATCAGGGACCCTCGCATACTTTCCACACTCGCCGGGCTTTGCGAGTGCGCGTCGGCTCCCGCGGACGCCGTAGCACAATCTCTAGAAACGTGACTATTCATACACCATGTGATGTGACATGGATCTTCGTAGGCCGGCCTGTCACAAGGGCCTGTCGCCTGCATTCGAGTGTCCGTGCTTAGCTTAGCTCACCAAACGAGCAGTTTCCAGTGGCACCACGAGGAGGAACGGACATCGCCACCTTAATAAATAAATGAGCGAATTGCTGAAATCTGGTTTCGGTTGTCTTTTTTTTCGCCGTCAGTTTTTGTGACCTGCAGCTCAAAAAAATTCTATAATTGTGAGTCACAGCATGGAGTGTCTTCGCAGTTTGTTTTTGTGATTCGATATTTTTTCGTAGACCTTAGTGCTTACGAGTCTTTTCTAGGATCTTCCTTAACAAACTGTGCATTGGATACGATGCCGATTCGGGTAATTAGGTTTTATAGTCTTTCAACAATCCGGATAAACGGGCATTTTGGAAAAGTCTCTGTATATCATGAAATAATTTACACAATGGTTGTTTCCACTAGATCGAGCAATCAGGTAATTGAGATTCTGATAAACAGATAACAAGTATTTTTCTTCTTCCTCTTCTTATTCAGCAAACGAACTACGATATCGCTTTCGAAAAGATCAAATTCCACTTCATGCAAACCTGAATGAAGGCGCTTTAGCTAATCTTTAAAAAGTCAGCGTTATCTATGATCTTTTGTGCTGAACTATTTTTAAATTATAAAAAATAATAAAAATTATAGTTATATAATAATAATTATTTTACTATTTTATAATCATAATTATAACTAATTTGAAATAATAATATTTATTGTGTAAGGAAGAGCCACGGGAAGAGTATAACACAAAGGTTCGTCTTAAGACAGTGGCGAAACAAACCTTTTTATATGTTTTATATTTTGTGACATACCATTTTTTTAATTAATTACATTTTTAAAAATTCTATTATTTAACACCTTTCTTGACTTCTTTGAATTTTTCTTTTTTTTATGTTTTATATTGTACTACTTTTTGATCCAATAATTTTTAGGTTCTGGTTTTGTTAATCTTAAACCAACTTTAGCTGCACTATTTTGCTGAAATTATTTTGCATCTCTTTTTCGCTTAATAAATGTTCAATGTTCTAATATACCTTGAATCTAGTGTGAAGTATTCGATTCAAAATCAGATTTTGTATCAAAATCAATTATCTGTCCTATTCAAAAATCTTGTCTGAAATAAGGGCAGCAGAGCTTTTTAAAAGTGCCATTATCGGCATAATGCATTTATCCGAGGTAAAAGCAGTGAACGGATCCGAATCGTCCGAATGGGCGTCCAATGTGCACAACTATCGAGAAACACTCGAAAATTTTCCAAAAGGCATACATTAAGAAGACCAATATGTACAGAACGAGGCACATGAAGAGAGCTTGACATCGCTTCTCGCTGGCGAGCAGGAGATGTGGCTAACGAGGGCGGGAAAAGCTTCAGTCGTGAGGTTCTATCATCGTCCTCCAGCTAGGGCGCCAAGGGTTGCACCGACCAGCGCTCCTCTGACCACGGGACCTGAAACACAGATGCCTTGACTTGGCTCTCCAGCTATGAAGGTCTCATCTGTGAGTTCACTAAGAACTCACTATAACCATAAGGGTACAGACCGGGACCATAAGGATACAGACCGGCTCCGAGGTATGGTGGTGGTACTCCGATCGGTGGCGCAATAAGTGGCGATCCGTACGGACCCACAGGACCGTAGAGCTGAGAAGAAATGGGAGTCGAGGAGATTAGCAGCACCATGAGCAGAACGCTGCAGCAGATCATGTTGTCGTTGCTCTGAAAGGATAAGCACTTGATGAATAAGTTACAATACCGCTCACGTCACGCGGTCAGAGAAAAAAAAACGACGGAAAAATCGCTTCTGACGGAAAAATCAGCAGCCATATGCAGCCATATGCTTATAATTCCTTCAATTTTAGATTTTTGACAAAAATACTGGCATCATTCGATTTGATTCTTTGAGTTTACACAGAAATGTATACAACTTCACTATAACACCACACCTTCGCCGTCAGTGGTCTAAATAATGACTGGAGCAAGGTTTTCCGGATTGGAGCAGCTTATTTCCCAGGGCATGCATGTTTTTAGAGTAACTTAAGTATGATGCACGTTTCGTAGATCTATTTAAATACTAGCAGCTCTAGCGCCCGATTACAGCTTCCTGGATCCGGTTTCTCGCCCAGGCCAACCAAGCGTTCCGTTCCTCTGGCGTCGGTGACCTGGTACCAGACTTGTTAGGAAGGGATAAATCGCTGACTTATTCATCGCATTAAAATTGCTTCCACGACACCCCCTAGAAGTAGAATGCGTGGCGCATCCTAAGACATTTGGCGTTTCAGGCGCAAATCTCGTTTAAGGGAAACTTGAGACATATGGGCTTGAGACCAATTTAAAGGCAATGAATATGCTTGGAATGAGTTTAAACGACACAAGGACAGGACCTCACAAGGCGGCTAAAACCTGTTTTGTATTCAATTTCAATATCCACTGCGTTACTGTTTTACAAAATTTTCGAAATATGTGTATCTGGATCTTTGAGGAAAGGTAGCCGTTGAGAAAAGCATCGCTTGGGAATGCGAGCGAGATAGCGATACGGTTTAGGGTGGATTTCAAAGATGAGGGGCGTACCTCGAAATCCAGTTTATGAAGGACGGTGGTCGTTGATCCACATCCTTCTGCTCTCTGAAGATCGCCGCTTGAGTCGTTTCTCGTGAAAACCGGATGGGAGTTCTAGTCTCAAATTCGACGGCCGATTGTAATCAATCCGTGTTTAAGACGCGCCACGCATTCTATTTCTACGAGAAATCATGGAGGCAGTTGACCTAAACGGAGACTAACGGTGGCTCTCTACCCGACAGACGAATCAGTGCTCAATGCCAAGCCCCGCAGCAGTTGATCGATCTCAGATGAGAAGGTTTGCTGACCGAAAGGAAAACCCAACCAAGGAAATTGATTCGAGATCCACACGACAACCCCAATTTTTGATGATGTCTATATGTACATTTGACCAGGGCGTGTGTAGCGCAGTCGGAGAAGGCGCTGACTGCCGCCTGCACCCGATACCAGGTTCCTGGTTCGGATTTCCCGCCCAGGCCAACCAAGCCTTCCATCCCTCCGAGGTCGGTAAATTGGTACCAGACTTGTCTGGGAATGATATAGCGCTGAATTGTCCATTGGGCCGGCCACCGCAAGTCATTGTATGGCCAAATACGCATTCAAGTCGCCTCCACGACATCCCGTAGAAGTAGAATGCGTGGCGCTCCCAAAGCGGATTGAATAACGCCGTATTTTATCCTTTATCCTTTATGAGCGGTATGGAATGCGCCGTGAACACGTCTGAAATTTCGCATTTTACACTCGATTGATTGTGTTTCGCTTAAATACTCGTTATAATTTCTTCACAAAGTGGCCGGATCGATTATATATATATATATATGTATATTTATTTATTCATTACATAAGCATACACTTATGACAAATGGAATCAATCGTTTTAACCTGTACCGTCCTGACTCCCCACTGCTAGGAGAATTTCTCACCGAGAAGAAGTCCTCCAGCTTAACTACAGAATTACCAAAGAAAATCTTGTATAACAGCAATAAATAATTGGCCTTCCTTCTTGTCGACAATTTTTGTAAGCCGAGATTTGCATTTCGCTCAGTGCTTGAGGGAATTTGACCATACAGGAACCCAAGCATTCGGATCAGATTAGCTTTCTTGCAAAGCTATCTGGACTTTTCTAACTTCTCGATAACTGAGCCGTTATACGGTATGAAGACTATTGTTCCGTATTCTAGTAGTGGCCTATGGTAGGACTTGCAGGCCTGTAAACCGGCGTTCCGTATTCTAGGAGTTCCTTTATGTAAGACTTGTAGGTAATTTGGGCTTTTTAAAAGGTTTGAAACTTAAAAGCACACTATGGCTTTCGAGAAATGCACAGTAAAATTGGGACCTAAAAAATGCAGGTTCTATTTGAAAGGTTCTAACACTGCTACTCGCAAAGCATTTGAAGATTTTTAAGACTCATATGAAAGCAAAAGGGTAGCGAAATTTTTGCTTCATGTAAATAGCCAAGATTGCGCCTTGCCCCCACTTGAACCCTTGCAATCCAGACTTGATTGATTGTGCATGTGCTGAACGCTTTTTGCATTCTTGTTGCTATTTGGACAGATTAACCTATTCTGTGCATTTTTTAACGATTCACGTCGCCCAGTAGCTGCATTTATGCTAATTAAACTCCCCATTCGGCTTGAATGCTGCGCCATCAGCCCTCAGAATCCGTCTTGGAAGATGGGGCTTCTGCTCACATTTAAATTGTGCAATGAGCAAACTCGCATGGCAGTTTGCACGCCACAGAAATCTCATTACCAGAAATTTCGTTACCTGTGCTTTCATACGAGTCTCAAGCGTCTTCAAGAGCTTCACTAGCAGCAATGTTAGAACCTTTCAAAGAGTCCCTGCATTTTTTAAGGATATCCAGCAATTTTCGCAAGCCATAATGTATTTTTAAGCTTTAAACTTTAAAAAACAGATATTAATCAAAACCGTCACTCTGTGACAATCAATCGAGTGCAAAATTTCAGACGAGTGTATGGCGCATTCCATACCACTCATATGTCGGACAATTTTTGCTTTCTTAAGCTTTTATATGATGATGATATATAAAAGTCGCATCAGTCTCATCGAAGTGTCGCGAGAGTACAAGCTGCCGCTGTGCCTTGAAGAAGGCATTCGACTCCGTCGAAACTGAAGCGGTCATCGACGCCCTGCTCACTCAGGGTGTTCCTACTCAGTACATCAGAGTCCTTCGAGAGCTGTACAGTGGATTCACGACCAAGATCTCACCATTCTACAACGACGTCGTCATCGACGTAAAAAGAGGGGTTCGGCAAGGGGATACCATATCCCCGAAGCTCTTCAGCACCACTCTCGAAAACGTCATGCGCGAACTAGAATGGGAAGACATGGGAGTGAAGGTCGACGGCCGGCAACTACATCATCTTTGCTTCGCTGACGACATCGTACTCATAACACCGAGCATCAGCCAGGCGGAGCGAATGCTGGCCGACTTCGATCGTGACGATGTTCATGAGGAACGGATGGGTTTCTGCTGCCCCATTCTCACTCAACGGAACGAACATCTCCGAGTGCTCCAGCTATGTGTATCTGGGTCCCGAAGTCAATATGGCCAACGACCTAGCGCCAGAGCTGAGCAGGAGGAAACGAGCGGCTTGGGGAGCTTTCAAGAGCGTCGAAGAAGTCGCGAAGAAGACGAAGAACGTCCGACTCCGTGCCTTCCTATTCGACCCCACTGTTCTTCCTGCCCTAACATACGCCTCAGAGATCTGGGCTATGAGAAAGCAGGATGATCAGCGTCGCGCAGCGTGGAATTGAGAGGACGATGCTCGGAGTGACACAACTCACGAAAGTGAGAGAAGGCCTCCGGAGTTCCGAGCTTCGCCGACGTTCAGAGACGCTGTCGCGTGGGCCAAGTTGTCGAAAATTAGGTGGACCGGCGACGTAATGCGCTTCGCAAACACCCGCTGGACGAGAGCCATCACCGACTGGATTTCGCGGGATGTCAAGAGAACACCAGGACACCCACCAACACGTTGGTCGGACTTTTTCGTGAAAGCCCTGAACGACCGCTATGACGCTCTTCGTGACCCTCGAGCGAGGAGGATCCATTGGAGCACTCTGGCACACGACAGGGACGAATGGAGACGCTGCTGGCGCCCACTCGAGCAAGTCGATGATCAACGGGACGATAGCTGATACAGGTGACAGGTGAAGCTTTTATATGAGTTTTTAACTTCTTTAGTGCTTTTGCTGTGAGCAAAGTTATCACCTCTCAAACAGTGTAGACATTTCTTGAGACCATATATATTTTGTTTCTGGAAATATAAGCTAAACAACAATGAACGAATTCTATTTATTCTTGCATGAGTTTTAAACACCTTGAAAAGTTTCGCTAATAGCAATGTTAGAATCTTTCAAACAATACCTGCATTTTTGAGGTCTCGATTTTCCTCTACATTTTCGAAAGCCGTAGTGTGTTTTTAAATTTCAAGCCCAAAAGGATCGAAACGGACACTTTTTGAAGAAATTACAAGAAATTACAACAAATACATATTGAAGCGAAACACGACCAATCGAGTGTAGCATGCAAAGTATCAGACGAGTGCGTGGCGCACTCTATACCGCTCATATGTCAGAAACTTTCCATTTTCTTAAGTTTTCGTATGAGCTTCAACTTCTTCAGTACCTTTACTCTGAGCAAAGTTATCGCCTTTCAAACGTTTTATACATTTTTTGAGACGCCCTGTATGCCAGTCCTGGATCCTACACGAGACCCTACAGCCCAAATAATTGAACAAATTGAAAAATTCCTGCTCTTCATGGTATTGCCTCTCGCAGTCTCTTACAGTTTTGGGAGTTATAAGCCACAGCTCAGGAAAAGCCTGTAGGTTTGTACCACATCGTATAACCTCATATAGCCTTATTTTGTAATTGAACATAATTTATTTTGTGGAGAATACCTTGGTTGGAAAATTTGCAAAGGAACGACATCAAATGCCTTTTCAAAAAATGACCAAAGCGTAACAAGAAGAACAACGACAATATATACAGAACAGTGCACACTGCGAGAGCGTGACGTGACCAACATGAACAACAACAGCTTCAGCCATGGTGCCCATACCGTCCTCCAGCTAGACCGCCGTGTGCTCCTCTGACAAGGGGATCTGAAACGCAGATGGCTTGATTTCGCCTCCGGCATGACGAACGTAACTGACGATGAGTTCATTAAGAACTCACTGTAACCATAACGATACAGACTGTGACGATAAGGATAGAGACCGGAGCTGTATGGATACAGACCGGCTCCAATGTAGGGCGTTGGTACTAAATAAGGTACCGGAATAAGTGGCGACCCATAGTACGGACCGACGGGACCGTAGAGCTGCGAGCAAACGGGAGCCGCCGACAGTAGCAGCATGAGCAAGACGTCGTGGTAGGTCATTGTGCAGTTTTTCTGAAAAATAACCGCTAGATTACAGGCTAGCAAAATCTTTTCGGAATATCAGGTATGCGACCGAAATGGGGTTCTCAGAAGTAAAGAAAAAAGAAAGAAAAAGAGGACCGAGAAAGTCAACCGCCTCTTCTGGCTCCGTTATGGTTTCTTACGAAACCTTCTTCGTATTAGAGGTCTCCTGTGCGATGATTTCTTGGAAAAAGTGGAGGTTACTGCATGAAAAACAAGGCAGTGTTCTTCTTTTAATTCTACATACATCATTTTCACGTCGAACTGGATACTATTCAAATCGAACAGGACACTTTTCAAACCAAATTGGACACTTTTGACCTCGTTTATACTTCCGACGCCGAGCGACGCGGCGGCACGCATAGTGGCCAAATTGATCGATTGCGTCGCCCGATCAATGTGGCCACAATACGTGGCGTCGCGTCGCTTGGCGTCGAAGTATAAACTTTGGCCTTTCAAATCAAATTGGACACTCTTCTAGACTGGCCTATGAACTTTGAAATCAACTGAAAGTCTTCCAAATCGGGATGAGGTTAAACTACAGACCCTCAAAAATGGTTAATATAATTTTTTGTTCAAGAAAAATTTGAAATAACTTTTTTGAATTTTTTTTACTTCAGCTGCCCGAGTGAGTGTAATAATTTTATACAATTTTTACACCACCAGCGCTGTTAGACCGCACGTAACATCCACGATATCCTCCAGGGGCCGGATTCATCAACGACTAACCCGCGGGTATAAGGGGTAGAGATACCCACAATGAAGCCTGCGTCTCTGACTCCTGCCTTACTCTACCTGACTCCCATCTTATCTCTACCCACGGGTTAATTGTTGATGAATCCGGCCTCAGGTCTGTCAGCACCCACCCGTGATACGGGGATGGGCCGGCCGCTGATATCAGCATGGAACCGGTTAAGCTGAAGACCTTACTAGTAACAATGCTTTAGCACATTTGCTTAAGCCTGGAGAGGCTGGTAGAGAGGCTATATGCTGTTACAGGATGTTTTGTTGCGATCAAAACTCTTGCGCCAGGCGGGACTTGAACCCGCATCTTCTGCTTTCCGGGCGTCAAACAGCGCTGGTGGTGTAAGGCGAACATCGCTGCCCGGAAAGCAGAAGATGCGGGTTCGAGTCCCGCCTGGCGCAAGAGTTTTGATCGCAACAAAACATCCTGTAACAGCATATAGCCTCTCTACCAGCCTCTCCAGGCTTAAGCAAATGTGCTAAAGCACAATTTTTACTTTTTGAGAAAAATAATAAATCAACTTTTGTTCTAAAGCACAACAAAGCAGCAGTTATGTAGTGTATTGAAGGACGGGATCGCGCCATGCACTCGGAAAACCAGGCACAACGTTTATGTTAGTGTGGATACTGCTTATATGCAGCAAGAAATTCAGGATGGGTGTATTTTACAACAAGTTGTTTATGTAGCACTGTTTGCAGATGTGAAACTGCATGCAAACAAAAATGTTGCTATTAATCGAAAAAAAATCGCGAAGTTCCAAACGGGGCCATGGCGCAATCTCTGCTTTGGCAATATAAAATGACTATTTTCCTGCTTTTTAAAACAAACTTTAGATTATTGTTTTTTTCTCGTAAAATAAAATTTTTATAAAATTTTGAACTGTGTGTTCTCCTATTGGGAAGTCCATTAAAACTTCAAAGAAGTTATACTAAAATGTTCCTTGAAGGAAAAATTATTCTAACATTTTTGAAGGGTTTCTAGTTTAATGTAAAGGAAGCTCGTTTCGATTTGGAAGAGTTCGCTTTCATTTAAAAAGTCTTAGTTTAGCTTAGAAGAGTGTCCAATTTGACGTGAAAAGTGTCCAATTTGACGTGAAAATGGTATATATTTAATTCCAATAAAAGCTAAAATAAATGAGATCACGCATGCCTAATTACTACATTGCTACCCAGCGTTTGCCTACTTGGACGGGGGTGGGGTAGCATAGACAGGAGGAGCTGCCGATCGTCGCATACATCCAGCCACAGATTCCTAGTTCAGATTTCCCGCCTGGACCTTCCAATCCTGCAGTCACTTCGGAGTCGTTGAATTGGTGCCAGACTTGTCTGACAAGCATAAAACACCGACTTGTTCATCGTCTGGCCACCGCAACTCATTTCTATCATCAATGTCCAACACTGCTCTGCTCCCAGACCAGTCGGTCGCAGAAGTTTTCGTCGAATTTTTCAGCAAACCCCTCGTTTTCGTTCGGAGCCGCTAGTTATCGGCCAAGGCGAACAATTGGTTCGTCATGGAGAGGCGATCTTCTGGACGAAAAGTTGTAACGTTTTTCGTAAAGGGAGCCTGACGAGGAAGAGACATCTGGGGCCGGATTCATCAACGGCTTACAGCAATTTAACAGAGACAATACAGCCGAAATTCCTGCTAACGCAACTTAACAACAAGCGTTATGGTGAATCTCTGTTACATTCCCGGTAACGGATGCGGCGTACGATGCTCGGTTGCTCTGTAACTGCTGCAGCTGTTGCGCTTTACGGCTTACTTTCACCGCGTTTTTGATGAATCACAGTTTCTTTGCTAGATCGCTGTATTGTGAATCCGCAGTGGAATGTTACCGGGGTAACGTTGATGAACCTCGCCCCTGGAAGCTCGTTGCTAATTTACCTACAGCACCTAGAAGTATCGCTAGCCTATGTGATACCTCAACATCCACTGCAAGGTGGCGTGAACGTTCCTGTTCTTCCATGTGGCATTCGACGACGGAAGGTCGTGGAATGCCATATGGAAGGACTAAGGTACACAGGGTCGCGGGTCTGCATATGAAGGATCTTCCTGACAGGATCTTCACTTCTATTATAGCATAAACCACATTGGCAGCAAACTTGGGTCAGACGGAAGGTATATTAGGCTGTCCGGAAAGTTCTCAGCGTTTTGTGACACTATCTTTCATTCGTCTATTATTCAGTAAAAATTCAGCTTGCACAGCGCAATGCTAGTTTCTGTACAGAATTTTTCGCTCTATCTGAATGAATAATTTATGTTTCGAAGTTATTTTATCATTCTGTTCTTGAAGGGCTTATTGACGTCGAAGGAGCAATACCGAACGACATTTCATTTCAACTTCAGAATGGGATAATCCGCGACAAATCAGTCAAGTGTGGGGTTGCAGAAAGCACTGTGCGCCAGTGGTTCAGTAAATTTCTGACCGAAGATTCCAGCTTCGACGATGACGCCCGTAGCGGTCGATCTAGAGCAATCCTGGACAACGGGTTGAAGGAACTGATGGAAGCTGAACCATCCCAAACAGTCCACGGGATCGCAGGAGAGCTAAATGTCAGTAAAACTGCTGTTGCGGATGCTTTGAAACGCCTAGGGAAGGTGGAAAAGCTCGAAAAGTGGATGCCCCACGAGTTGGGTGAGCGGCAAAAATTGTCTCGTTTTGAGATTTGTTCTTCTTTACATCTACACAACAAAACTAAACCGATTCTGGGTCGAATCATCACTTGTGATGAAAAGTGGATTCCGAATGATAAGAAGAAACAATCCGGACAGTGGCTGGACACCGATGAACCCCCTAGGCATTTTTCAAAGGCGAACTTCCACCAAAAAAGGTAATGGTCACTGTGTGTTGGTCGGCGACTGGTGTGATCCATTAAAACTTATTGGCATCAGGCCGAACCATTACAGCAGAGTCCTACTGTAAGGAAATCGACGAAATGCACCGAAAATTGCGTCCACTTCAGCCAGTATCGGTCAACAGAAGAGGCCCGATTCTTTTGCACGATAACGCCCGCCCACACTTCACAAGTCAGTATTCGAAAATGGAACGAATTAAGGGCTGAAGTTCTGCCTCACCTGCCATATTCTCCAGACCTCTCACCAACCAACTATGTACCACCTTTTCAAACACTTTCAGAACTTTCTCGCTGATAAAACCTTCACCAATCAGGACCAGGCCAAAACAGCTTTCCTGAATTTCGTCGAATCTCGACCATCCAGGATTTTCGCTGATGGAATAAATCGGATTAAGTTGTCCCATTGGCAAAAGTGTGCTGATTCAAACTGTGCTTGAATAAATCCGATAAGATTTGGGAAAGTTATGGTACTTCAAAGTGAAGCACTCAAAACGCTAAGAACTTTCCAGAAAACCTTATAGTTTAACGAACGGTGAATAAGGTTGGAATAAATTTAATCCGGGAAATCCGGGACACATAACATCGCGAAAATCCTTGCTGGATTCGCATAGAGGATTCGTGGCTTTTGAGAATTCACTAGCCCTTATAGTATTTACTACTACTTACTTATAAATACTAGTGGACAGACAGCTCTTAAAAGGTGCACCGCATAGAGAGGTGAATGAGATAGTGATGTGGTAAATGCGCAATTTTCAAAGATGAGGGGCTTCATCATGTACTTCAAAATCCAGTTTATCAAGGGCAGCGGTCGTTGGTCGATATCGTTCCACTCTCCAATGATCGCTGCTTCTATCGTTTCGTATGGAGACCAGATGGAAACTCTGAAGTCTCCAATTTCCTTTTGATCCAGTTCACCTTGGCCTCGTAGGATAAAACGATAAAGGGCGACGTTGATTACTCTCATTTTGGGATGCACCACACGTTATATTATGCTTCCGAAAGATATCGTACAGGACCCGTCATCTCTGCTGTTGACTGGTTGGAGGGCCATTTCGGGGAAGAGCTGCAGTCTACATAAAGATTCAAGCCAAAATATCTAAGACATCGGCAAGAAAGAAACGTTCTAAATCACTGGGAATATCCAACAATAAAAAGGAAGGACGAACTCTTCGCAGTAACGAATGCCCTTTTCCTTTTCCATGACTTCTATATACCTTGACCCCAACGTATTCAAGTCGGGAAGGCTCCTTGTCTGAGCGTACGATTACCCGCTGCACGTTTGGCGAAACCAAGAGGAGCTCTGCCCAAAATCCCGTTATGTCTTGGAATTATTCATGAATCGATTTGCGACAATATGCCGGATTGACGAGTATGTTGTATTTAAAAAAACGCTCATGTCCTAGCTTCTAGATGGTCCCACCAGGAAAGACTTCTTGGCTGTCCAGTCTGCTATCACTGTGAGGAGGTCTTCTTTATCAAGTCCACGGAAACCATGGAGAATTTGGTACATGTCGCGTAGGTGAGCAGCATTAGTTGGTGGAAACGCTTAAACCAATCATACCGCATTGAATGGGACAAGCCATTCAGAGAGAGTGTGTACCGTCAGTTCTATACATTGGATCCGATCGAAAATCTTCGGATAATTGGATGATTCGGACAACGACAATTTCGCGGACACCGGATATTTGGATGATTCGGATCGGGTTATCCGAATCGGATATCCGAAAACGATTCATTCGGATCCAATGTATGGTCGGTACCCTGATGGGCTGGCATCTGCGCTGCTTGCTTACCATTGGCTGACGCGCTCCCACCTACCAATGCTGCTCACCTACACATGTACCGTCTCATTATTGGGAACAGAACACAGTAAACAATCCTATATTCTCTGATAATTAGCCTTCTAGTGACGCTGTTTTGGCCTTTTTCGAATTTAGCTGTGGTTTCCCCCTAAGCAGCCAAATATTGTTGTTCCATACTCAAATATCGGCCAGCGTAGATTTTATAAGCTTCGACGATGACAGAAGAGTTTTAAGTGAAAAGACTTTTGAAGAGATGTGTGCTGAAGTCATTGTTTTAGCCACAATTTGTTCGCAGTTCGCATCCATAGCCAATTTTTTTCGAAAATGAACCATAAATCTGTAGTTCAAACTCTGGCAATCTCATTTCCACCTAAATTTTATGCGATTCCTCTTAATCCTCTTAAACACCGCACCTTCATGCTTTCCTCTGAAAAAGGGAGCCACCGTTCGTAAACAAGCAATCAACAACATTGATGCAGAAGGCAGGCTTTGATTTAGATATGGTAAGCTAGTCTGCAAAAGCTAAGAGTTTTTTTCCTGAGCTCGGTATCAGACACGGCAGTTCATATGTATAAATATTGAATAGAATTAGTTTGTTCTACAGATTTTTTCAAGAATGCGGGGTATCTCAAAAAATGTATATACTGTTTAAAAGGTGATAACTGCTTGCTTTGCTCACAGTAAAGGTGATGAAGACGTTAAAAATTCATACGAAAGCTTAAGAAAATAGAAATTTTCTGGCATATCAGCGGCATGGAATTCGCCAGACAATCGTCTGAAATGTTGCATTTTACACTCTACTGATTGCGTTTCGGTTGAATACACGTTATAATTTCTTCACAAAGTCACAGTTTTGATTGATTTGTGTTTTTAAGGTTTTAAAATTTAAAACATACTGCGTCTTATGAAAAATGAAGGGTATCCTCAAAAAATGCAGGTGCTATTAGGGGGGGGGGGGCAAAAGTAATGGGACACCCCATGCAGTGTCCATATATCTCGTGGCTGGAGTCTGGTTTCGTGCTTGTCGTATTTGTATGTTTGTATGCTATTTACTGAAGCCCATCTAAGAAGTTACCACTTCCGCCCTTTCCAGAAGCATGCCAAAACCCCAGCCTGTCTCATTCCGAAACCCCAGTCTGACGAGTCGACCTGTGTTGCGCAAATCTCCCCCAATTCCCAACCCCGAGCAGCCTGCCCTCAATATTCACGCAAGATGAGAAGTACGTCTTCTACCTTAAGCCTGCTAAGCAGCGAGACTGGGTGAGGCCTGGTGACCTGTTACCGACCTTCGTTCGGCGAGATGTTCACGGCGAGAAGCATCTTTGGAGCTTCTGGGTCTGCGCCCATGGGTCGTTTTACTGGAAGCTGTTTTCCAAGAGCACTACGATGAACTCCAAGGCCATGGTGAACGAAATAGAAGAGATGGGCCGGCGACTCGCTCTCATTCATTCGCAGCGCTTCAAGAAGGTCCTCCTCTTCGACAATGCCAATCCCATCGGGCAAAAGTGACCACGGATAAGCTTGCTCAGCTGGGCTACGTTCACATGCCTCACCCACCGTATTCGCTGAACATCTCTCCATGCGACTACCACTACTACTTGAGCCTACAGGATTTCCTAGTCGGAAGGGACACAAGAACCCAAGCAGTCCTTGACAACCATGTCGAGCAGTTGATCAACACCAGGCCCAAGCAGTTCTGGAAGGATGGGATCAGGAAGTTGGCTGAGCGATGGCAGCAAGGTCCTTGCCCTTAATGGCAAATACATTCCTCAGCATCGTTAAGTTGTAATTGAGTTATAGAGAGATAAAGATTTTTTTCATTTTGTCACTACTTTTGGCCCCCCCTAATATTTGAAAGGTTCTGACATTGCTGTTAGTGAAGCTTTTGAAGATGTTTGAAAACAGTATGAAAGTACAGGGCAACGAGACTTCCGTGACATGCGATTAGTTAAGATTGCGCCACGCACCTGCCTGAAACCTTGCATTTCAGACTCGATTGATTGTGCGTGTGCTGAATGCTTGTTACAATCTTGTTACTACTTGGTCACATTAACTTGTGTTGTGCTTCTTTTAATGTCTAGAACTTGGCAACCATGTGAGAGATACGTGACATGCGAGTTTATTGATGGCAGGATCTAAATACGATCAGGAGACCCTTTTTTCCAAGGTAGATTCTGAGGACTGATGAAGCTATATTCGAGCCAAACGGAGAGGTTAATCGACATAATTGCAGCTACTAGTCGACGGAAAACATTAAAAGAAGCACAACACAGGTTAATATGACCAAGTAGCAACAAGACTGTAACAAGCATTCAGCCCATGCACATTCAATCGAGTCTGAAATGCGAGGTTTCAGGCGAGGACAAAGCGCAATCTTGATTATTTGCACGCCACAGACATCTTGTTATCCTGGGCTTTCAATTGAGTCTCAAACATTTTTAAGAGATCCAATTGTAGCAATGTTACAATCCATGCCGCTCATATGTCAGAGAGTTTTCATTTTCTTAAGCTTTCATATGAGCTCTTAGCTTTTCAGTACCTTCACTCTGAGCAAAGTTATCACCTTTCAAACACTGGGTACATTTTTTTGAGACACCTGTAGATTTCCGGGGGACGGACAGGAGGTACACCCGTCCCCTGCTGGGCGGCGTGCGATCTTCCTCTTATCCCCCTTGTTCACCCACCCCCCAACCCCCTAGGCTTCACCAAGAGTCTTACGGCTGGCTTACGAATCCTTTGACAAGCAAAACAAAAGTTTGCGGTCCGCAGAACAGCGGGGTATGTACCTCCTGATGCCACGCCCCCTGCAGGGGCGGGTGTACCTCCTGTCGTGCTGCCATCTTCTGATGAAGGATAACTCCGTGTCACTCTGATTGTTGAAGAGCATGCTTATTGTGTGGATGTATGCAAAAGAGAAGCAGTTAATCAGCATAATGAACAATCGCTGACCTTCTGTGAAAAAGTGAACAAACCAGTTTACTCATAACAACCTTTCGAACAACAGCCTAGAAATTCTTAAAGAAATATCTCAATAAGGGGAATTCATACAATATTTACAGAATAAACAAAGTCTTGAGAATGAGCTGGAACGCCAACGAAATCCTATACAGAGTGGAAGGACTTCACGGTAGCGGATTGGCAAGTGACGACTTCACGATGATGAAATGGACGAAGCGATTGGAGGCTTTCTCTACACATCAAGAACTAACTCATCGGCCCCCAGACAGTGCACCGATTAAACCGCCGACCAACGCACCTCTAACAGCGCCTCGTACAGGGTCTGAAAATACAATCCGACTCTATGCTGCGCACAGTGCTGCTACCAGTTTCCCAGAAACTCACTGTATCCATAGGGATACATTCCTGGTCCTCCATAGTGATACATTCCAGGTCCCATGAATGGAGGCGGTGGCCCCATAGGTGGCGGCATCATTGGACCGTACATGGAGCCTGGGTAATATGGACCCATCGGACCGTAGAATGGTGGCTGACAGTATGTCGGAAGTGTCGTCATCAGTAGAACGAGCACGGCGATGTATCGAAGCATTGTGAGGTTATTCTGAAACAGTTGTTTTGTTTGCACACATAAGGCTATTATGCAGCGGGCGGGCATACATTCGAGCGCAAAGTGAACGATGGTTTAAATCCAAACTAGGAAACTACTAATCTTCGGAAGGTCTCCAAATTCTCTCAACATAGAACCTCGGAATTCGAATCAATTGTCAGCGTTTATCTCAGCGCCTTCGAGGTCGTTATGGTGGATCTTTATTTGTGAGACCTAACAACTCGGCGTTACCGACGCTACCGACGATTTCGACAGAACCACGTTTAGACCTCTGGATAAAGCAGGTAGGCCTAACAAGTAAAGGATCACCAGAACAACCTCGAAAGGCACACCGAAAAACAATGACAATTACGTCCTTAGAATTCAAAAACTGCCCTGTTTTTGTGCTTGACGTCGGCGGCTGTTATGCAATGTTTAAGCACAGAGGAGTCTCTGCAATAGTCTATGCAGAAAAGACAGCTCTTGCTCGTGCGTGAAATATATTTAAAGTTCTGACTACAAAGGATAGCAAAGTGCTTATTAAAGCATATAAGACTTACGTTCTCCCGATTGTTGAATGTGGTACTGTTATGTTTGCACCGCACAAGAAACGTGATACTGCCGTACTTGAAAGGATTCAAAACAACTTCACCAGGAAGATACTAATTCGGCGTGGGGGGGGGGTTCCTCCATTCAAAAATTCCTAGCGCGGTGGTAAGGAACAAGCACTTTGGACTTCCAAATTTTGAATCAAGACGTTGTTTGACGTTCGAAGGGTTCGAAAACTTCTGGATGAGCAGTCCGCAGTTAATGTTTCACAATTTTACTCTCTACGCCCTTCTATAACCAGGGATGGAGAATGGAAATTGTTTTTCAACAGACCTAAAACCACTATCAGAGCCAACTGCTTCACTTTGGAGGGCTTGCATATCTTCACCTCCTTAAAACTGCTCCCATCCCCGTAGCCTCCTTCAAACGCCTCGCAGCAAAGTCTATTCTCTCAGCATAGTTGTATCGTAGAGCATTTATGAGTTCATTTACCATGTTGTTGTTGTCGTTTTGTTCTTGATTTTGATACAATGTACTACTGCAAGTTCGGTTTGATTATCTCAGTTACCATGGAAGCAGCCTCGAATGGAAGCGTAATGAAGGACTAGGTAAGACCTGAATTAAGAATGGACTCCTAGGTGCTTCCTTCTGTCTAACTGCTCCAAAGTGATTTCATTGCTCCATCGGACTCACGCCATAGTTATACTGTTCGCCAAACCGATCACTGCATCCAAGATTTTGCTTGTTTTTTTAAGTTTTTTTTGTTCAAGTTCCTTTCAGTTAATTCATACACTACTGTTTTGCAGTCTCGCTGTACTTAGGCTTTTGAATTGCTGCAAAACACTAGGCCCTACCAAAGTTGCAGTGCATACCTATAATATTTATTTGTTTATTTATTTCGTGGCGTGAATCACATCGGAAATGCACGCATAAAATAAGGTATAAACAAACGAACGAAACAAATAAACCCAACTGCAAGGAATCAAAGACATGCAAGTGAGAACGGAATGACCTAAGAAAGTTTACTTCGAATGAGCAAATGCTTAAAATGAGAGACAGACATTGCAAGAAAATCTTCATTATCACCGATGAGAAGGTTTAGCTCCCTAAGGTATCTGTAAGTGAGGAAGTTAGACCTAACCTTCGTCGACCTTGCAACCGCTGTATACAATCTAAGTCTACCTGCTCTGTTAATCGTAACTGGTACTCCAAAAAACTCCACAGGATCTACAGACAGTTTCCTGGTGAGGATTTTGAACGACATAATTAGGTCTGCTTTTTTCGATATGCTATATGCTATGCTTCACCATTGTTCTTCATGCCCAAGTTGTGCATAAATTAAACAAAATAAAATAAAATAAAATAAAATCAAAAACAATAAACACTTGAGACTGAAGACTAAAGAATAACAATGACTCTTAAGAAATACTTCACTTGCCTTACTTTCACCAAACGATGTAACTTCGTGTTGAATGCATGCATAGGCTTTCATAGGCTTTAGGATTCTGCGACTTTAATGACGATTGTGCTTGACGAGTTAGGAATAAATCGAAGGAAACGTAAATACATAACATGCTTCTCCTAGCTACAAAATTGCAAAGAACGGTCCTCTCGTAGTCCATTCAGGGTATTGTCCTTGCAACATATTTAGTTTGTTTTTAATTTTGCAAGTGAGAGAATGCCTCCGGAGTTTCGAGCTTCTCGATGTTCGAAGATCAGAATCGCTGCCGCATGGGCGAAGTCGTCCAAAATTAGGTGGGCCGGCCAAGTAACCCCTTTCAAAGATACCCGCTGGAGGAGAAAAAAAGAAAAGCATATCGCTGTGTTCAAGTCATCCACACCAAGCAGTGTTTGAACTTACACGATTCAAACGAACAGCTGGAGGACTTGCTTCACGGATGGACGAGTGACCATGAACGCAAGGAAACAGGAACAAAACGACGAAATGTTTCAGGAAATGATGAGTAGCAAACTAATGATAATTTACCCTCATGAAAGCATGACGCTTTAATAACCTTTTATATTGGTATTTTTTCGGGCGTTGCAACAGGTTTTAGAAGAAACTACTGATGACAGCTAGGAGGACACAAAAGCGTCACGTGTCTTGTGGACATTGTTAGTGTGGAACAGGTTGATGAGGAAAAGTGAAACAATAAGAGATGGCAGACTATGGCGGTCACAAGAAGGAGAAGTTCGCTGTGAGAAAAAGTATTTTTCTGAGAGCGAAATAACGTGCTGTACTTTAAAAACCGCTACCTGATCCCGATTTTTGAAGGGAATTTTACAGATCAATTACCTGTCATTTCGTCCTTACAAGGCTAGTCGTTGAAACGCGCAGCGCACTTCTAATATTTTAATATAACATTTTTTCCACGAGCCTTTTCCTTAGGCCCGTGTAGCACAGTCGGAGGAGGCGCCGGCTGTCGCCTGCACCAGATACCAGGTTCCTGGTTCGGATTTCCCGCCCAAGCCGACCAAGCCTTCCATCCCTCCGGGGTCGGTGAATTGGTACCAGACTTGTCTGGAAGGGATAAAGCGCTGACTTGTTCATCAGCTGGCCACAGCAAGTCATTGTATGGCCAAATACGCATTCAATAGGCCTCCACGACATCCCGTAGAAATAGAATGTGTGGCGCATCCCAAAAGAGATTGAATAACGTCGTCCTTTATCCTTTATCCTTTATCTTTTCCACTGCGCTGAATGCTGATACTTTATGAATGGCGTTGTGTCCGAAGAGTGCGAAAGTACTTAGATATCTCGTATAAAGGAGGGTGCTTCAGGAACGATGTAGGAGGACCGAAAATTCGAGGTGACTGTTATCACCAGATACGCGCAAACACGGACTTTTCCATTTGCTGTGTCTTGGGTTTGTATAAGGAGTCGATCAAAAAGGAGCAGAAATCACATTGCGAAGATCGCCCGCTCATGAGAAGATGACCTTGTTGTTGTCCGAAAGGGGGATAGATAAACGTGTGGCATTTTCGTGACGAATGGGCAAGCTGATAACGCTTAACTACAGACTGTCAAGTTCAGAGGCTTCGTTTAACAGTTACCGTTGATTAGCGGTGATCACTGGTTCCAGTTCTTTTCAATAAAGCAATCTTTCGATTGTTCCTTACGATTCAGATGCGAGTTGGGAAAGAAATTTACTCATCGAATCGCGGATGCGTTGGAATCTAAAAAAAAACTTTTTTATAAACTGAGGGTTTGAATATTAGGCCCTGCAGATGAAGTCACAAAATCATGATAAGAAAATGTAAATTTTTATACGAGAAAAACTAAGCACAAAAACGAAACAATAGGACTAAAAAAAGCCGAGAGGACGAATTTGGAACACGGAAACAGAAAATCAACAAGCCTTTGATTAGGTTGAAATTGATTTGCTGGTCTACCTGGACTCTTCTCTTCTCTTCTGCGTTCTTTGCCCTCATCTCCTGGCATGTCTACCCCAACGCCTACATCTGTCGAAGAGTATGTAAGAACACCCTCTTCCTGCCATGAGTTCTCAGAAAGGAAGCCATTGCCCTGCGCAGTGGTGGGCACAGTCAGTTGGGAGACGCCAAACTTCGGTAAACCACGATTGGATTCTAGGAGCGGTTTGGGGCATTTTCGATTAAACCTTGTATCCCAAGAAGTCGCTGAATAAGTTCTAGTCAACCCTCCCTGGATCATACACAGTATCGCGATTTTCTCGCGATCATAGGACGATTTCGTGGGATATTGTGAGGAATTTTCGTTTAGAGCTTAATCAGATTGGGAGCTATGCAAACAAAAAACTCTTATAAAAGGGTCATATGGGAAACTCACATGGCGCTCTTCTCATGCTTAATTTCTTCTATTTTTCATTCTTTTGTAGGATGTTTTTAGGACGCTCTAATGTGTACTGTATTTGTTCCTTAAAGCTTTGGTTTAATTACCCAAGTTTGAGGTAAACTGTGTCGCACAACTGGTGTATGTGAGTACCGAAGGACATATTCTGAACCACCGGCACTCTAGCACTCTAGCTTACACAGGCTGGTTGAAGATCGGAGACATATATCTTTAAAAAATGCTTACTAGCACAGAGAAGACGAAATGTGTGATCATTTCCTAAATATTTTACGAAAAAAAAATTTCGACAAAATTTTTGGAACTCTATAATGCGAGCTTCACCACAGACCATTGTTTTAATGGCGTTCCGAAAAGGCAAACAACAACACCGATCCCAATTTAAAATAGATGTTGTGATTAAAAAAGCGCGTTAATTACAGCACGACAAATAAGAAGTCGATGATCTGGACCTCGAAAGCTGCAGAAAGCACAAAGATATCAACCAGAACGTTGCCCTGTTTAGAAAAAATGTTCGGCTGCGAAGAAAGAAACTACTGACCGAAACCATTTGTATGTAATTTTTGTATCTGTGTGCTTTGCTACTGGAGTTCCCTGAGCAATCTGACGGTGATCACAACGCCTTTTTACGCCGTGAATTTTGAAGAAGTCATCATAGGCCTGCTTTGGCGACATTTCCGAACGTTTACATATGTTCAACATACGAGGTGTCTCGAAAATTGTTATCGTAATTATTAGGTTGCAAAAGGTCTTTTCATTTTTTCAAAGATTTATAACCTCACAACTACCATGTCGAATCAGTTGAGTCAACTCCATTTTGTTCCACTACACTTCTCCAAAGACTGGGTAATTTTCCAATTCCCTCGCTTAAAGGACTGCAGTTCTGGAGTCGTACTTTTACTGAATCCAATTTTTGAGGTCTTCAGAACGATCAAAAAATCTCCATTTTGTTCCACTACACTTTTTCAAAGACTGGGTAGTTTTATAATTCCTCTAGCGTAAAAGGCTGCAGTTCTGGAGTTCAATTTTTGTGATCTTCATCCGATTCAAAATTTTTCTCTCCAATTTCTTGCTTGAGAGCACGAAAGAGATGGTAGTCGGTAGGGGCGACGTCAGGGCCATACAGTGAATGTGGCATTACCTCACAACCCAGCTCCTTTATTGTTTCTCTTGTGAGTCTTGCAACATGTGGTTTTGCACTGAATGTCTGACAGGGCATGTGGAATCCAAGCTCCAAATTTCCATGCAAAGCCAAGACCCTTCAGATGGATTCCCACTATCCTATGAGACACTTCGAGCTTCTCTGCCAGTTGGCGTGTCGTCTGCCTACTATCGGCACGAAGAAGATAGAGTAGTTCAGTGTCGTCCAATTCAGTTGGCCCTCCTGACCTTGCCTTGTCTTCGAGTGAATAATCTCCCTTTAAAAACTTCCGAACCACTCATAACAGGCGCGATGAGTAGTAGATCCCAAGCCATATATATGGTTAATTTGGTCGGCTGCCTGACGTGCTGTAGATCCTTTAACGAATTCATGAAGAATGCAGTGCCGAAAACGGCCATGAGGTAAATCTGGCATTGAGTCCGGAAGATTGGACAGATAACGAAGTACAAGAAGGATCTTGACCTATGTGCGAACGGTAGACAAGTGTGATAGGATTATGAAATCAGCAGTCAATACTGGCCAGTGTGTTTACATATAAGGAGAAGGGTAAAAAACTTTTCGAAGCGTGAAGAGACCTTTCTCCAACCTAATAGAATGACCATAGAACTGTTGCTGATTCAGCCACTCGGACTTCAGCGATTTATTTTGAAAAGCGCATCGCCGCTACATAATTTGTCGTCGAGATCGCGCCACGTCCAATTCATAAGGTTTTTAAGGTGTTATCCTGGTTCCGGATTCATCTACGACTTACAGCAATTTAACCGAGAAGATACAGCCGAAACCCCTGATAATGCGTCTTACCAAGCGATGTGGTGAAACATTTCGCCGTGCGATCAGGGATTTCGACTGTATCTTCTCTGTTAAATTGCTGTAAGTCGTTCATGAATCCGGCCCCTGATCGGTATATAGTGCTAGTGCCGTAAAAATGAAGTTCTTTGCGCTTCAATATGTTTGCCACTCAATTTTCCAGACATCAATTCTGATCACCTGCAAAGAAATAAGCCAGAAGTGGAGATCTGGGACCGGATTCATCAACGACTTACAGCAATTTAACAGATAAAATTACATCCGAAATTTCTATCAAACGATATAGTTATCTGAGTTTTCCGCTGTGAATTCTCTGTTAAAGTTATGTAAGTCGTCGATGAATCCCACCCCTGATGGTGAGCTCTTTACGCTAAAGGTTCAACAACTCCTTCCTCAGACAAGAAGCTACTTTCCTAATTGAAAAATAATGGGTACTAATGACGGTATCAACGTCATGGGCGCGTGTAGCGCAGTTGGAGGAGGTACTGGCTGTCGCATGCAGTCGATAGCAGGTTCTTGGTTCGGATTTCCCGCCCAGACCAACCAAGCCTTCCATCCCTCCGGGGTCGGCAGATTGGTATCAGATTTGTATGGGAAGGATAGAGCGTTGACTTGCCCATCGGCTGGCTACCTCAATCCACTGTGTGGCCAACTGCGCATTTAAGTCGCCTCCACGACATCCCGTGGAAGTAGAATGCGTGGCGCATCTTCAAAGGAATTGAATAAAGCCGCCCTTTATCCAATCAGTCGTTAAAAAATAGTGGGGAAAAGTTCCTCCATTTAGCGTACACAGACAAAGAGCAGACGTATAAGGAGAGTGTAACGATAGGAATTTAAAAAAGAAGGTGAAAATAACACAAAATTGGATGGTGGAACTTTGACAGCGATTTTCTGATCGGACCACTCCTTTTAAAGAAACGTCGTCTAATATGTAGCTCCACTTCTGTAAGAGCAATTTTCTCTTCCAAATTCAAACACCAATTGCAGCAGCTAAAGTAGGGTTTGATACCGTTACTTAGGTATAGAAAAAACACAAGGGTGATTGCGAGCACTCGTACAAGAAGCTACAAATGTGTACATTAAGAGCAAGGTTATTATAAGAACACTAAATTGAAGAAGCGACCAACGGATTCGAAAATCAGCTCATTTCTGACGGAAACCAGACGTCTACGAAATCAGCCGAGTGCCCGTGGTGGCGGTGTGAACTGCGATGCCATTTCTCCTCATATCTGATATCCCATCGACGGATCTCTCAATCGGATCTGGTCGGAAAACAAAAAATTGATGTCGATGTGGAGTGCACAGGAATTACATAGGAGTAGAGCGAGTAGCATCTTCTGAATATTCTGAAGCGATAAAGTGGCCTCTATTGAAAAGAAAAGAAAAGCAGTAAGAGGAGAAATAGCAGCCACTTAACTGCTTTATAAATTTATATAAGCTATATTTAATAATTTTTATTTTTAAAAATTTCGGTCAGGAATGAATACGGGCTGGCGGTACTCTAGGAAGATAAGCTCTCAAGAAACGAACATCTTTTTGGTTTTCAGTTATAATCTTCTTCATCCTTCATTACAGCAGCTATAATACCGCTCGCGTCGCGCGGTCCAAAGACGGAAAAATCCGTCGCAAACCGTCGTATGGTCATAACTTCTTTAATTATAGGTTGTTTGAGAAACTGTTGGTACCGTTCGATTTACCTCCTGGAGATCTGCACAAGCATATATAAAACTCTACTAGACCACCGCGTTTTCGCCGTGGATGTCCTAAAAATTACTGCAGCAGGTTTTTGCGATTAGAGCACCTTATTTTCCAGGACGTGCATGTGACGTGCAGTGTTTTCGGAGTATCTCAAACATGGCGTCAGTGCTCTGTTATGCTTGGAATGCTCTGGGAATGCGCCGTGCACAATACATATAGGATCGAATCTATCAATAGCGTGCTTTTGCGAGCGGTCGCCTCACTCGACTGATAGGCTTTATTCTGTATGCATTATTCACGGCTTACTCTAACGTTTCGCCGAGACAGAGTACAGCAATTCCTGAGAAGGGCGGGAGTTTCTAATCTAACCTAAATTCATTAATTATGCATTGTGCACGGCGCACTCTCCCTTTCCGCTTCATAAAACCTCTTCATTTGTATAACCTGCTGTCAGTGGGTGCACTAAAGCACCGAAAGAGTGTAGCTTTGCTGTTTAGCACGACATTTGAACCGTTTCCGTTCACTCGATTAATAGGTTCAATCCTATATGCACTGTGTACGGCGCACTCCAATGGCTCGTCGGAGCGACTGGAGCAAAACTTAAGTAAGACGGCCCGAAATTTCTTAAAAAATCTCCCAAACGGTGCAAGACAGTTTTGAAGGCTTTACATTTTCCATTAAGCGAAGATAGAAACATCGTATCAATCCCTGGATACCATACCTTCATTCTTGCTAAGGCCACCATCCTATTACAGCCATAATGGCTACTGTGTAATATTTTCAGAGCTCTCTGGCGAAACTTTGCCGGTATCACTACCTCGCTGTCCAAACTAAACATCCATTCTCCACTGTAAGTGAAAGCTTCTTGTTGACGTAAGGTTCCAATTCGCCTTGCTTTGCCTTTCCCAGCCAACCTTGTTTCACATAAGGCAGCACTCTACTCAAGACAGGACGTTTTCTCGTAGCTCCCGCTACTTCGGCTTAAGCCGATGCTAAGTTTTCCGAAGCTTCTTGGCCTAACTGTGTATCTTCCAGCTCGTGCACTAACATCTCGACACTGGGCAATTCATGTCAGGCAGTCGGGACAATCTATCAGCGTTACCAAACTCCTTGGTTTTACGATACTCTATCTCAAATGAGTATGCCATTAATCAGATTGCCCATCTGTGCAGCCTCTTTGCTGCAATGACCGGCAATCCATTCTTCGGACAAAATATGCCGACCAATGACTGATGGTCTGTCAACAGGGTTAATTTCCTACCATACAAATACTGACTAAACTTTTCAATTCCATACACAATACCTAGCGCTTCCTTTTCAATCTGCGCATAATTCTTCTTAGCTTTTGTCAAAGACCGAGGTGCATAGGCAACCCATGGGTACCCTTTCCTTTATCTACCATCTTCGAACTTATGATAGATCACCGCTCCCAGACGACCATATTCCGACGACCATATTCCATATTATTCTGTAGCTAGCACTACAGGAACATTGGGATTGTAATGAGCTAGTACGTCAGCCTGTTAATCTTTGCTTAGTCTACTTAAATGCGGACGCCTGTTCTGCCCCCCCCCCACATCCATGTGGTACCCTTTCTACTCAGGCTATTTATCGGAGCGGCTAATGTAGCGAAATGTGGAACTAATTTTCAATAATATTGCAGCATTCCTATAAAGAATTCCACCTTCTTCAAGTTTTTTGGCTCCTACGTATTCGTCGCACCTTCTTCGGTGATGGTTTTATCCCGGTGCTGGCAAAACAGAAATCTAGAGGGGAGCAAGGTTTGAGCTGTCCTACTTCGGTTGTCCCCGTCCTGTTCTTTCTTTCAGAGGTGGACTTGATCAATCCAAGAAACGTGCAAGTGATCCAGTCCGCTCCGTGGCTTCGAAAACTCCAAATCCGCCGAGATTGTTGCTGAAGATTTTTGTCAAGGCATAGGACGTTCGTCGAAGGGCAGTGCCCGTAGGGTGCCCTCAGAGGACTATGTGTAAGGGAGTAGTCCTAGGAAGGGATGTAGGTCGCCGAAGGGATTAGGATCGGGCCCGTCTCTAATTGTAATAGGACAGCTGGCCGTCTTTCCCCCTCATCAAACGATAAGAGGGACAACGGGGTAAGGTCAACAATACCCCGTATCCCTCCGTGCCAACCAGCTGTCCGATGGACCACCGATAAGCTGGGCCGTAAATAGGAGGGACCGCCTTCGTATCGGGGGGGGAAGGGTGTTCAGTGTGTGTCCCGTGGCCCCATCAGCCTAGCCTCCTGGCCAACGCCTTTGCAGGCTGAGGCTCTATCTTATGTATCTTGTATGTTCACGTGTGTATGTTATTCGTGGAGATAAATCTATGCTCTAGGACTCGTTTACCTTTTCATACCTTGAACATTCATTTGGTATCTTGGAGCTTCCCCGAGCCGCTACATATATACGAAGAATATCGGGAGCTCCGAGATATTACATATGCGACATCCATTCTATTCCGACGCATGACGACAATCCGAGACCTCTCCGAAGGATGTCGATTCTGTTCTTGTGTTCTCGACCGGGGGTCTATACTCTCAGGCTTAGATCTGAGATAAGCGGTGCGATAACTTCAGCAGGACGCCTCGCTAGACGAGGAACCCCTCCCTGTTCTGGCGGTGCCTGGCCGTCGGACCAGCAAGCCACTAAGGTTGCGAAACTAGCGGCCGGCCGAGAGTGACTGTTTGAGTGCAGTGCTGAGTATGACATGAGAAATCTGAATACTAGGAAGGAAAAAGATGAATTCGACGTTCTGCAGTTTTCGTCAAGGTTGACTTGTAATCGGCTGGCCTCCGCTACTCAGTGTGTAGCCAAATACGCATTAAAGTCCCGTAGAATCCATCCCTCCACGACATCCCGTAGAACTAGGATGCGCGGCGCATACCAATACGAATAACCCGACGCTGTTTTTATCCTCTTATGTGCAACGAAACGTTTTCCTCCAAACAAAGTTTTGAAGGAAATCCTTTTGAGTGCTACGTGGAAATGCTTATTTTTATGCGTACGCTGTCCATTCGCCAGTTAAATATTGTGAAAATGTCGCTAATGTGGCCTACATACAGAGGAATGAAACGAAATAGCCAACCAGAGCACGTTCCAGTGAATCAGGGAAGTGGCCTAACACTTCCACTCGTTACGGATGGCGAGTCCGTTCACCACGCATCGATTGATTGGTAATGCATGTTCTCTCGACCCTGTCGTGGCGCATCATAACTGCGCACGATTACTCTCTAAATGGCGCTGCACTTCCATATGGTGTTTGGCTGGCACGCTTCTGCCCAACAGTGCTGCCTATATCCGCGATATGAACGCCCTTTTTGTTTTTGGATTGTTTTTTGTTCGTTGTCCTCTCATATTCTGACCAAAAGCCATCTCATCGTTATTAAAATAAGTGCACTTCTACAGAGGAGAGTTCACCTTCTCCATTCTTCTTAACTGGTTGCTTAACCCCACATCCATTAGGCTTAGCACTAGTCGTCCTTCCATAGTTGTGCTTATGTAGCTCTGCCTTTCGACTTGTTGTTAATGTTGTTTTTCTCTTGGATAGCGTGAACTGCACATATATTTTTATGTAGCAGCGATTGTGTGGCTTGCGACATTGTTGTATACAGGTTAAATTTTGGACCTTAGACTATCGTCTATCAGAAACTGAGCGACATTAGCAAAACAAAAGTTGGCCAAATAATTAAGTTCAAAATGGACAGTCCAGGAGAGTATTATCGGCACATTTTATTGTTCTATTTGAAAGGGCAAAAATGCCGTGCAAGCTCGGAAAAAATTGTGGCGAAGGTTATGGCGAGGACTGCTTTACTGAACGCCAGTGTCCGCGTTGGTTTGCACGCTTTCGCTCTGGAAATTTCAGTGTGCAAGGTGCACCCCATTCTGGTCGCACAGTCATTACTGATGATAACCAAACAAAGGTGTCAATCGAAACTAACCGGTGTGGGAGAACTCGAGGAATAACAGAAAAACCTGACATATCGAATTCAATTCAATTATCCGCACTTACAAAAGCTTCGTTATATAAACAAGCTGGATTGTGTTGTTTTCTGCTTGGTTTCTTTGTTTGGGTTCCTCACGAATTAAGTGTGTTAAAGGTTAATGTTTGCATTTTATATAAATAAATTCACCTTGAGAAATGTGGAAAAGCGACGGTAACTGCCGAACAACCCAATCGATGGTGTTCTTTTGTAACTCCGTTCTTTTCATTAGGGACCACGAATCTTTTCTGTTTGTACTTTTGAATTTCTCTTTTGTCGAATCGCCCGTTGTTATAGCTTTAAAATGTTTTACGTGCTTTTATGTTCCCACGGATCTCCCTCGATAGAGAGCCTTCGGGCTCTCTTGTTAAGAGGGATCTCGGGCCGCTTGTCGCAGGGCCACGTGGCGCGTCCCCGGGTGGTGGATAAGGATAAAGGATAAGGATAAAGGACGGCGTTATTCAATCCCTTCTGGGATGCGCCAGCGCATTCTACTTCTACGGGATGTCGTGGAGGCGACATGAATGCGTATTTGGCCATACAATGACTTGCGGTGGCCAGCCGATGAACAAGTCAGCGCTCTATCCTTCCCAGACGAGTCTGGTACCAATTCACCGACCCCAGAGGGATGGAAGGCTTGGTTGGCCTGGGCGGGAAATCCGAACCAGTAACCTGGTATCGGGTGCACGCGACAGTCGCGCCTCCTCCGACTGCGCCACACGCGCCACGGGTGGTGGATAGGGGAATTAAACGCGAACCAAATGCGACCGCGTACTGCCCAGAGACGCAGGTGGGATGGAGGGGATGGACTCCTTGCTCCTGCTGTGTCGGGTCGACGCGTTCCTTGTGCGTGGGAGCGGCATGTTCGTGCACAGCGTGCGTGGATGTGTCCGTGACTGTGCGGATTGTAACTGTGTCGGCTCGGCCAAAAGCTTGCACTCGGTAGACTGGGAGTACATCGTAAGGCGATTAGAGGCCGCCTCAAAAGTCTCGCCCCGTCCCTTCGGGCAGTCTGGCTGGCTGCCCGGAGTTCTTCGCCCGCACGACAGAGCCTGACTAGCTACCCGTGTTGTATTCCAGTCAAACACAGCAGCATTAAAGGGCCTCATTCCCCTGACCCCGAAAGAGCCCCCATTTCTGCAGCGATGGGAAGGACGAGTACGGAGAGGCTGCTAAAATCTCAGGGCCTAACCAGGCTGCGCAAACTGAGAAGGACTAGGATGACGATCTGTACTTACAACGCCCGCACGCTTGCGTCGGAAGCATCCGTCGAGGACCTGATGATGCAAGCCAGGAAGATCAAGTACGACGTCATCGGACTGACCGAGACGAGAAGACACCACCCCCTACACGCCGCCTACGACTCCGGAGAAGAACTGTTCCTCGGAACATGCGACAGCAGGGGAGTGGGCGGCGTTGGTGTCCTTGTCAACACGCACTTGGCCATGAACATCGATTCGTACGAGTCTCTGACAAGCCGAATCGGACGTCTGCGACTGAAGCGATGTGGCTCCGTGCCAGCCTTGACTGTGTTCGTCGCGTATGCCCCAACATCCGACTACGACGACGAAGACGTCGAGGCCTTCTACGTGGAGCTGGAGAAGTTCTATAAGGAAGATCACACCTTCTACAAGGTGATCGTCGGCGACTTCAACGCCAAGATCGGGCCACGAAGGTCGCCGGAAGAACTTCACATCGGAACCCACGGTTTGGAGTGGAACGAGCAAGGTGAAAGGCTGTCTGAGTTTATCGTGTCGACCAAGACCATCCATGGAAACTCGCAGTTCCAGAAGCCTCCCTCCCTACGATGGACCTGGGAATCCCCCGGTGGCCAGTTCCACAACGAGATCGACCACATCATCTTCAATCGCAAGTATTGCCTGACCGATGTCTCCGTTGTCCCCAAGTTCTACACGGGATCGGACCACCGCCTCCTTCGCGCGAGGTTCCGCTTTTCGCGTCAAGGAGAGAAGGCCGCGAAGTTCAAGAAGAGGAGCCCCAGAACGACCATCAATTGGGACCTCTACACCTCTCTTGTCGGCCTTTGGGAAGATGCCGTCATGGAAAACGTCCACGATAGTGCTAAGGGAGCCGAGAGCTTGAAGACCACCAAGAGACGCCTGTCTCCGGAAACTCTCGAGCTGATACGCCAGCGTGGAGCAGCACGAGCGTCAGGCAACTATCAACTGACGTCCGAGCTTGCAAAGCTATGCAGAGCGGCGATAAAGGAAGATCTGAAGGAGAGAAGGGCGGAAGTGTTGGCTGAAGCAGCAGAGGCAGGGCTGAGCATCCGCAATGCCCGCCGGAACTTCGCCAACTTCAAGACCAAGATGACCGCTCTCCGACGTCCTGACGGAACCGTCACCTCTTCCAGAAGGACCATGGAGAAAGTCATCCACGACTTCGTCCACCTGCCCCTACGCCGTCTTCCGCAGGATGGATACGTCATCCCCTCTGTTCTCCCTTCCGAGATCCGACACGCCATCTCGTCGGTGAAGAAACGTACAGCACCCGGTCCTGACAGGATCAGAGCTGAACACCTGAAGAACCTCCCGCCAGCGCTCATCAACACCTTGGCACGGCTCTTCACACGCTACCTGTCCGAATGCAAGGTTCCATCTCAGTGGAAGACCAGCAAGACCGTCTTGCTGTACAAGAAGGGAGACGTGCACGACATTGGCAACTATCGCCCGATCTGCCTGCTGTCCGTAGTCTACAAGCTGTTCACTCGAGTCATCCTGAATAGGATTAGTAGAACGCTGGACGAAGGACAGCCATGCGAACAAGCAGGATTTCGGAGAGGATTCAGCACGATCGACCACATACACACCATTACGAAGCTCATCGAAGTGTCGCGAGAGTACAAGTTGCCGCTGTGCCTTACGTTCATTGACCTGAAGAAGGCATTCGACTCCGTCGAGACTGAAGCGGTCATGGAAGCCCTGCTCATCCAGGGCTTTCCTACTCAGTACATCAGAGTCCTTCGAGAGCTGTACAGTGGATTCACGACCAAGATCTCACCATTCTACAACGACGTCGTCATTGACGTGAAGAGAGGGGTTCGACAAGGGGATACCATATCCCCGAAGCTCTTCAGCGCCACCCTCGAAAACGTCATGCGCGAACTAGAATGGGATGACATGGGAGTGAAGGTCGACGGCCGGCAACTACATCATCTTCGCTTCGCTGACGACATCGTGCTCATAACACCGAGCATCAGCCAGGCGGAGCGAATGCTGGCCGACTTGGATCGTGTATGTGGGAACGTTGGACTGCAGCTGAATCTTACGAAGACGATGTTCATGAGGAACGGATGGGTTTCTGATGCCCCATTCTCGCTCAACGAAACGAACATCTCCGAATGCTCCAGCTATGTGTATCTGGGTCGCGAAGTCAACATGGCCAACGACCTAGCACCAGAGCTGAGCAGGAGGAAACGAGCGGCTTGGGGAGCTTTCAAGAGCGTCGAAGAAGTCGTGAAGAAAACGAAGAACGTCCGACTCCGTGCCCACCTACTCGACTCTACCGTTCTTCCTGCCTTAACATACGCCTCAGAGACCTGGGCTATACGAAAGCAGGATGAACACGCAATCAGCGTCACGCAGCGTGGAATCGAGAGGACGATGCTCGGAGTGACACGACTCACGCAAGTGAGAGAAGGCCTTCGGAGTTCCGAGCTTCGCCGACGTTCGAAGATCAGAGACGCTGTCGCATGGGCCAAGTCGTCGAAAATTAGGTGGGCCGGCCACGTAATGCGATTCGCAGACACCCGCTGGACGAGAGCCGTCACAGACTGGATTCCGCGGGATATCAAAAGAACACCAGGACGCCCACCAACGCGTTGGTCGGACTTCTTCGTGAAAGCCCTGAACGACCGATATGACTCTCTTCGTGTCCCTCGAGCGAGGAGGATCCATTGGACCACTCTGGCACGCGACAGGGACGAATGGAGACGCTGCTGGCGCCCGCTCGAGCAAGTCGATGATCAACGGGACGACAGGTGATACAGGTGATACAGGTGATACTTTTATGTTCGATTATACAGGCAAGCTTTCGTATCAGCTCGGCTACAGGTGTTATCTGGGGTGCTACGATAGTAGCACATCATAAAAGCGGTCCCGCAGCGATCGCCTGAAAGAGTGCGCAAACAACCCTGAAATTTGGGCGAAATCAAATATTATGACCTCGACAGCCATAATCACACCACCTACCGTAACATACTGTAATCGGCCGAATTTTCAAAAACTGATGTTAGATTCCTAATGAGCACCCTAAACAACCCACTGGGTGAAATTTGGATGAAATCGGTGACCATGACCATAGTCACCCGTACCTACCGTAACCTACTGTTCGCCAGCGTAATACGAAAAACGGATGTCAGATTCATGATTAGCACCTCAAATAACCTCTCAAAAGTTCGGGGGGGGGGTGAAACCGGCCGTATCTGTTGAGACGAACATTAGCAACCGTGTTTGCAGCCCAAATTTATCCTAAGATGAAGCTTGGGGCACGATATTTCGTTTCACATTTGTGCGGCATGCTTCGTCCCACTCGCCAGACACGCGAAAATCGCTCTCGTCGTCAACGTGTTTAGTCTTCATGAAAACGCATCATCTATTACGAAGTATAATAATAGAAACTTTATTACTACCACGGATGTTATCAACAACTTAATAAAAGAATACACTTATTAACAATATTACCTATGATCCTTCCTTTCATAAAGCAAAACCTATTCTATCACACGTTTGGCTTTCATCGCTGAGCAGAATGCTCTGATCCATATATCGCAATAATATTCTCTACACCTGATTTATATTGGTCTCGCTAGACGGAACGTTCTAATTGTTTGAGACCAAAGTCCTTCTGGTAAACCGTCCACGCTTTGGCTTTTTCTTGTGGCAAAGGCCTTCCTCAGGGTCGCAGGTACAATTCTTGCAGTCACATGCAGAACACGGCTCTCCAATCTTGTATATCGGCCACATCTGATAGTTTCCTCTGGAACACAACTGTATTTAGATAGTTAAACGGTTGAAGAGGTTAGAATTCCGGCGCTTGAATCAATTCCGGAATTTTTGCAGGACCATACTGCTAGTACCTTTTTTGGTAAAGATTATTATTTTCTACAATATTGTGAAGGCCCTAATGCCTATCAGAATGAAAGAGAATTATCAAAAATGTTTAAAGGATGCATGTCAGTCTCTGGAAATGTATTCAATTTATGATACCCAATAGCTCAAGGTTTAATATCGCGTAAAACTGGTCAATCCTTATGTAGTATCAATAAAAAAAATCAATGACCAATCCTTGTGAAGGCTGTGCTCCATATTTAAATTCTCCCAATTCAATGCGCATAAACAATGAATGGCCGATGGAGAAGTCAGTGTTTTCATTCTGAAGAAATCTGAAATTAGTTTACAGATTGCGGACGAATCGCCTATCGTCCCGTTGATCATCGGCTTGCTCGAGCGGGCGCCAACAGTGTATCCATTCATCCCTGTCGCGTGCCAGAGTGTCCAATGGATACTCCTCACCCGAGGGACGCGATTAGCGTCATATCGTCCGTTCAGTCTTTCACGAAGAATTCCGAAGAACGCCTTGGTGGGCATCCTGGTGTTCTCTTAGCATCCCGTGGAATCCAGTCTGTGACGGTTCTCGTTCAGCGGGTGTCTGCGAAGTGTATTTTATAGCCGGCCCACCTAATTTTTAAAATGCGGTTGTACGAAGGGATTTTTAGACCGGGTGAGATCCAAGCTACAATCCTTGACTTAGGGAGCGCGCGAAGACTGACACTTATTCCAAGAGCACTGCTACGGGCTATTGGCTTGCCGGGCGATTACGGTTTTAAAAGTTTAGTGCAATACCAAAATTTCTTGATGACTTCATTTTCAACCACATAAAAAATGATTTCCCATGCAGTAGAGTGCGAAGGTGTGAATCGTGACAGAGGTTAAACGAACGAGAATCGCTCAATACTATTTACCAGCTCCAAAAGGCAGTTAATAAAAACGGACGTTAATCCAAGGAAGAGACATATGCTTTCTATTATGAAGAGACGGCATAAAGAGGAACTGTTTGAGTATTTTTTCTGCAAAGAATTTAAGTTGTCTACTGCTCAGCTTTGTATTCTAAAATCTTGTGTACGGCCACGGGCGCGTGTAGCCTAGTGGGAGGAGGTGCTGGCTGTCGCATGCACCCAATACGAGGTTCTTGGTTTGGAATTCTCTTCCAATACAAGCAGGCCTCCCATACCTCCGGAATGGTACAAGAATTGTCTGGGAAAGATGCAGCGCTGAACGGTTCAGCGGCTGGCCACTGCAAGTCATTTTATGGCCAAATACGGATTAAAATGACCTTCACCATATCCCGTAAAAGTGTAATGCGTGGCGCATTCCAAAATAAATTGAGTAATGCCGTCCTTTATTCTTTATCCGTTATGTACAGCCACCAGTAAAACCAACGACTTTTCTGCTTCAACCGTTGAAAACGTCTATTTACGGCTGGCACAACAAAAACTAACCTTAGCAATCTCCAAGTTCTCTCTTCGTAAAACCTTGGCATTGTCTAGATGTTTCGATTACTTCTGTGCCGATCGAGGTTGTAAGGTGGACCAGTATTTATTGAGCGGCCTAACGTTTCGACCCGTTCGTCGTCTTCGGAGGCCTAAAAGTGGCTTGAAGTTTCGGATGTTGCTATCTATCCGACCAGACGCCTCATCGACTATAGCCTTTCGGATATCGTCTTGAGGCATAGCAGAAAACCCCAGACCCATGAACGATAAACTCACCCGCTGATCCACCGCTTGTGCGGAGCGACGCCGCTGCCGCAGTCAGTCGACAGATGGTGACTGAGACTCACTATACTGTTCATTCTACACTATGCATACTGTGTGTACCAGTGTCATTCTTAACCACGTACTTGTCACCACCGGTCGCTCTATAACTCACAATGCGAAATCCTCTGGGCAAGCATAAAATGGAGGAACACGGCGGAAATGATTTTGTTGTGAAGTGCACGATTTTGACTATCGAGACAGACATTTCATCTAGAAAAGCTCTGGAGGTGTTGTGGATTCTTTCGCGATATCCACGAATGAACAACCGAAATGAGTGTCCTTCGGTCACCGATGACTTTTGCCGTTTATTTCGCATTGTGAGTTATAGAGCGACCGGTGGTGACAAGTACGTGGTTAAGAATGACACTGGTATACACAGTATGCATAGTGTAGAATGAACAGTATACATAGTGAGTCTCAGTCACCATCTGTCGACTGACTGCGGCAGCGGCGTCGCTCCGCACAAGCGAGTGAGTTTATCGTTCATGGTTCTGGGGTTTTCTGCTATGCCTCAAGACGATATCCGAAAGGCTAGAGTCGATGAGGCGTTTGGTCGGATAGATAGCAAGATCCGAAACCTCAAGCCACTTTTAGGCCTCCGAAGACGACGAACGGGTCGAAACGTTAGGCCGCTCACTAAATACTGGTCCACCTTACAATCTCGTTCGGCGCAGAAGTAAACGAAACACTAACCTTAGCTTAAAACGGTAGAATATAACGGAACTGGTGTGTAGAGCAATGAACCACAATGACACACAACGATCATCATCATACTAAAACTCACGCTGGGTCATAGTGACAGACGAGCAGTACACTCTCATCAGGACACTGCTTTATACCACAGCCTATCCTTTCAGTCCAATCCCAGACCATCTAAAAATGTGTGGCATTCACTAATTTATTTGGAGTCTTACGAAGAGCTATGACCCGAGAGTTACCTGTGTGTAGTGGCCAACTTGCACATCCGCGAAAACATTCGATGGGCCAACGCCAAACTTTCTTAGTTCATCAAACCATAAACTAGAAGCCTGCAAATACTATATCATAAGTGACTGTAAGGACAAGCCGACAATGCGTAGCAAGGAAGTGTGTCGGGAAAGAACGCTGTGTTGTAAGTAGTCAGCCTTTGCTCTTACGAAACCTATCATTTAGATGAACACAGGGCAATAGCGACAGACGTCTGCATTTTTACAATAAACTAGATTTTCGTCGGCAATCCCGCCGCCAAATATCTGGTAAGGGCTTCGCCGCCGTACTAGAATAATACAACGCCTTGACCGTATCGGCTCTCTTTTCTTCACTGGACTCTTATTTTCACTGTAAAAAGCTTCTTGGTTATATTGTGTAGGACTCGGTATACAGTAGGATGGAACAGCGATGGGGTCTGAATTGTACAACATGTAGAGTTTTCGCCACGTTTTTTTAAACCTCATCCACGTTGAAAGATGTCTGCGGCATGTTCTCTGAATCCCCGCGCACATTGATACGTTGGACGACGTGTACAGCACGTATTCTGAATCCGAGTGCACGTTGCTCGACGACTGCGGCACTTCTTCTGAATCCGGACTAACGCTGTACGACTTCTGCAGGACATCTTCTGGATCGGAGGGTCACACGTCGGCGACACCCCTTCTGAATCTGGAAGCAAACCGCACAACTTCTCCAGCACGTCTTCCGGACCCAAAACACGCTGAAACAACACGCTGCACGGCCACTCCGCTGCTCCTCAACACCCTTATTGGTCCTGCAGACAGACGAACCGAAATACGCTCCGCTTCTGACAAACAGCCTTGAAGAGACGCCGCTTATTATGTAGTAGGATTACAAAATTTCAAAGACGCTCCCAAATAGAACTGAGCGGCAGATCAGTATGCAGTTCCAACAAGACATCGCTAGACCACACATTGCAACGTCGACGAAGACTGGGTTGGCAAATTCTGGCTGGACTATCGTTCGCCATCCGCCATTCTGTAGACCACAATCCTTTTGATTGACACATTCCCTTCAATACTCAGCGTTTTTGGGTGGTCTTCACTTCACAGTCAGTGAGGACACCGATGAGGAACCGAGGTGTTCTTCAAGAGCCACCGCTTTTGGTGCAAAGTCATCCATGCCAACATGTTGAGGAACGTTGACCGATATTGATGGTACCTATTTCGAATAAACCGCTGTCGCTTTTTCAATATAATGAAGCAAAACATTTCGTTCTTCCCAAAAGCTCAAGAACTTACGTATTAACCTGTTTCTTACCAGGTCAAGGACGCCCATCAAGTCGTAAACCGGTGACATCATGAATAGACTCTCTCCAAAATCAGTTTCTGAGTGCACAAATGTGCAATTGTTTGCGACGTGCTGAGCAGATGCCTCTAGCGTACAGTCGTAATCCTGTATGAAGTATAAAAATCTACCTCAAAAAATCAATCAAAACTAAAAAAATCAACCTCAAAATCAATCAAAAACCATTCGAAAAATTTATTATGTTAATTTTTGTAATTGTTTAATATCCAATCAGCTCTATATAAATAAGCAACCAACAAAATAAATAATAACATAGCTGCGCAAATAAATAATTAATAAGTAACTTTATTACATTTAACTTATGTTTATTACTTTTCGCTCTGTCTACACCTCTATTTCTGTTGTGGAGAAACTAACCAGTTTTTTCATCCTCGAAGCCTTAGGTGCATATCCATCAGTTCCGGAGGGATCCTCAGATAGACCCCTTGCTGTCTGCGATCTTCAAAAAGGCATTCTTTAGCGTTTCTTTGCACTCATTCAATGGTGGAACATACCTTAGCCTATTATGGTCATTGAGTATTTTTGTTCTTAGCTCATCATTCATGAAGTAACTAGCTGCACAGTGTGCGAGGTTGTCACCTTCAGTTAGGTTAAGCGATCCTAAAAGACTTTGTAATTTTCGGTGTTAAATTGTATCATGTAACAAAAAGTGCTAAAGTCAAGAAAACCTTCGCCATTGCTTGACGCCGTTGAAGACAACTCTTCTAGAAGTGACTTCTCGGTGACTTCATCATTTTTGTATTCGATGCAAAGCCCATCATAACAAGCGGAAGTCGGGATTGAGGAGCAGTCAGTGTTATTGCTGCATAAGGTATCGTTAAGCATCGCTTTCTGTCGAAGACTTCCACTGGAGAAACGTAGAACTTTATTGTGGTAGTAGCTGAGTTAAATGACATCCCTTCAATGAACTTACTGCTTGTTGTACAAGCAGCTCACTAGCAGCATTGTTAGAGATCCTTTGCTGCATTCTGTAAAAGAACAGCCAATCTGGGATGTGTTGGAGAGTACCATCTAAATTCTGGATGAATGTGTTTAAAAATGACTACTGAACACATCCTATTTTAGAATGAGAAAGCTGACGACCCACGTTGTGGAATGTAAAAGTGCTTTGGGCTGTTAATCCAGTGCCTTCATCATGTTCATGTAGCGGTTTGATCCAACCTGTTACGGCTTTCTTTATAGTTTTTGCATATATGTTTAACCCCTCCGCTTCTTTGTGATGGAAAGGAACTCTGAAATCATTCAAGATCAGCCCTGAAATAGAGAAAAGCCTCAGTCCAATAAACTTTTCTAAGAAATAACGGGAATACTAGCACGAATGCGATAGCTCGCTCCCTAATTTCAAACCCAGCTGGCTGCCGTATCCGAGTGGGATCCCGAAGAGGCGCTCCTGAGGACCGGCTTGCCCGCGCAAGCTATCGATCTGCTCGGGCAGTCATACGCCGCCCCTCGCCGGGTTTAGTTCTTACCTCGCCGTGGTCTTGAGCGGCTGCGCGGGCTCTGATCCGGGGCGCTATCCAAAACATCTCTGGTTATACTCGAGCGGAGGCTTGCCGTTTCTTCGTCTCCAATACAGCGGGCTACACTACAGGAAGGCAGCAAGCCAAGCATGGGCTGCATCGCTCCGTTTAAATCGCGTCGCCCGGCGATGGAAGCATAAACGGGGTCTAACAGCCCCTCATCTTCCGTCGGCGGCGATCCACGGGCGGCCGACGTGATGCGGCGCGCGATTGGCCAGTTGAGGAATCCGGGACTGTCCGCGGACGGTGCCTCAGAAGTAAACCACAATCCTTGTGGTGGTTTCGTGTGAGCAATTTACCGCAGCTCGTACTCGCCGTGGTACTTACCGCTTGCTTATGATTTCGCCGCCGGCTGCGTACCACGGCGAGTGGTACGTTTGCGACAAGATATTGAGCAGCAGCAGCGTCAGTAATGCTGTGAATCATTTCATGTGAATCATTATTGCCGCCGACGCTGATTTTTGCCGTCGCAGCGTTCCATCTGTGTTCGCGGCAGGGATCCGCTAGAGTGCAGACAAAATGCGGGAAAACGAATAACTGCAGTAAGTCCCGACTAGAAAGAGTACAGTGCCTCCGCCGTTTGCCGCCGCCGCTTGCTGCCAGTAAGACTCGAGTGTGCGTGAGCGGCACGCTTCACGAGTTTTGCCGCCCACCGCTTGCCGCAAAAGTGTTCGGAGCCAACGTTCCTATGGTAATAATAAACACACAAGTTAACATTTGCAAAAGGACTGTTATCCTTACACTGCATAATTGATGGAGATATCACGAGGGAAGTTCACTCGGCAGCCCGATATCGAATTTTCAGCTTTTCGCTCAAGATCGCAGTTCCATTTCTGAAATTGCTGCAGTTGGCAAGGATCGCACACTTCTTCCTACAATGCCGCTCAAATTCTTTAAAACAAAGATCCTTTCCGACGGATTTTCCGACAAAAGGCGTCACTTTTCCATAACCTCCTTTAAATTTACTCCTGTGGATTCCAGCTAACGCCATTCGAATCGCCTCTTCATTCAATACTTCCAAACGGCCTCATTAGGACAACCTCTGACCTAGTTATGGAGCATTTTGTCTGGGTAGTGCACTTCCACTGGATATCGCACCAAGGGGGAACCGAGAAGAGGTAGCCCGCGACCCGGCAGCTGAGCACAGGGCTCCCGCCAAGTCCAAGTCCCACTACCAGAACTGGCAGTGTGCGGAGACGGTGAAATATCGACCAACTACTATCAGAGCCATATTATATCGACGAGAAACTGTGGGCGCGGCCAAAATGGCTATAATAACCATTTTCTCACTCAAAAACACCCCGAAGAGTAAATTGAAGAAAACGAGAAAAAGTATTAAATTTGGGTAGAAGGAGAGGTCATAAAATAATCGCCTCGAAAAATGCCAATCTTACCTGATGCTAGCTTCGGGTAAGATGTGACTGCGTAATAGCGTCCAGTAGAAAAAGTTTGAGCCCTTCACTGTTTTACTATACATCCAAGAACGAATTTAATTGGGAAAATTCCTTGCGGCGGACGAACACAGCGTTTTCGGGGTCATATTAAAGAGGTCGCCTTTTAGCTCTTAACATTCTTTTGTCGGACGGGAAAGGCGCTTTTATCAACTAACTCATCGCCAAAAGAAGTTTGCAGGGGAGAGTGTGGTTAGTGAGAAAGATGACATCCTGAACGTGAGCATTGCGAGCATTTGGATCAAATATGCAATCAGATTAAAATCAACCAAATTAAGTAGTGTGTAGTGTTACTATAATAGTCCCAACAAGTTGAATTTAGGTCTCTTGAGAGAAATAGAGAATTCTGGATTTCGCTGAAATCGACTGGTGGAGGGACTGGGGTAGGCGGCAATAGCAGTTTTGGAGGGGTCATAAATCTATTAGAGGCCCTCCAGACGAAAATGGCATATAACGGTCGAAAATGGTCATAGGTTGTCGAACTGAACAACTTGGAAGCATTGAGTGCGCAGAGAAGAGTCGATTCGAATGGCGTTAGCTGGGATCCACAGTAGTAAATTTAGAGGAAGTCATGGAAAAGCAACGCTTTTTGACGGATTAATCCGTTGGAGCGCGTGTTTTTTAAAAGAATTTGAGCGATACTGCACATTTGTTCAAAATGTGCTCCAAAGGTTAGATTAGTTTGCTTCCAAAACAGTAACACTTTAGCAGCCTCGTCAGAATAACCGTGGGCGAGGAGAATGAAAACAAAACTACTTCGGTTCTTTTTCTGGGAGAACCTTCCCATTTTGCGGAACCATATTTAAATTATGATCAAAGCTTTTTCTACGTATCTTGTTTCTTTACAAATAAGAATATCAACATATCTAGGAAGTGATCAAATAGCAGTGACACGCATATATTTTGGAAAATTGAAACAATGCCTCTACCTTTAGGTAGAAGACATAGAGCACCTAGGAAATGTAAAAAGATCAAAGAAGTTCGCTGTGTTGTGGAAAAGATGTGGTTAATGGAAAATATGGGAAACAGAACTTTGTCTAAACCGGGGCTGAAAACAAAAGGTATTGAAAGGTTGTCAGGAAGCTATGTTTCAAAATCAGTTACATCAAAAAGCGCTGGCAATTTAAAGGCAAAGAATGAAATTGCTTCTGGTGTCCACCTACAGAACGTATGAATACTCCACTTTGCGTAAAATTAGACACTAAATTAGACAGTCATATTTGTTCGAAAAAATCATCTTAAGGAGTATCAAGAGTAGAGTATAGCGGCCCATAATCTTTTTGCTTAAATTCTAACAACCCTACTTATGTCATCCGGAAAGACAACTCTCGCAATTGTAAAACAGAGATTAAACAGAGATTAGACACCTTAATGACTTACGTTTTGGAACATTGTGAACACTATAAGGAAGGGAGCCAATTCTCTGGTTATCGTAAAGAATTATTTGTTTTTATACGCACTTAAAGGTCCTTAGTAAGCTCCGTCATTAGTAAACTGGAAGGAAATTTGGACTCCATTATGAGCATCTACGGAGAAGCTGTTTTAAACAAAACCGAATATGAAGAACAGGTGAGCTCAAATGGTACTAATGAAGATTTCTCTTCCTACTGGGAACAGCGGAAAGGAAGTAGCACAGGCGAAAATTCCTATGAAGTAATACAATCTTTGCAGTTGAGATTAACCGACCTCTCTCTGCAGGAAATACAAATCTCCTACTCAGATGAGTTCGACAACCTAGAAACAAATAATGAGAGAAATACCAGTGGAGAGCTACCACATTCCCAAGCCTCTTAATATCTTTTCCTCGAGATTACATCCCAACTAGGGTACACCAACTCATGAAATCCCACCACAAAAAACAAATTACGAAGCCCGGAATTTGATGGCAACCCGACTTAATCGAAGGCTTCTTTTTGGAACTTATACATAAGCAGCCCTATTCGGACATCAAAAAACTTACACTCCTTTCAGACAAATGTAACGCGAGCAGAGGCATACTGTGTGATAACAAAGGCGTTGATGGTATCCGGAGCAAAACAATGATGAAACGGACAAATGTGGTGATGCTGCTGATATGCGCGGTCACGGCGGTCGAAGCGCAGCCAGACGGAGCCCAGCGGTACCAATATGGGTATCCGAGGGAGGGGCATGCACACCAACAAGAAGGAGCTGACCGCAATTGAAGGGCAGCAGACTTGCACAAAGGAATCAGTGATTTGTATGCAGTTGTGGAAGACAATGGTAAACGATCGTGGACGGAGCTGCTAGTGCGGCGAAAGGACGGATGGACAACATCGACCTCTCGAACAAAACTAAGTACGTGGCATAGGCAGTGGTGCATGGCGTCGTGGCGTACACACACAGCCGGTTAGGCATTCTTAGTATCATACCAGCGATCACAGTGATAGGTATGATAGGTGTGAGCGAGCACAATGTGGAGAAAGCAAGATGTTCGATGCTATCGCTAGCTTCTTATGTTTACAATTCCCGTGTCTGATGCCTATATTTATAGTACTCTATTTTTCGAAAGCTCTCTTCGGATACTAAAGCTTGTCCTGTCCCCCTTTGTCGGAAAATCATCCGTCGTAAGGCTTCGTAATGGAAAACCGCTCAAATCCTTCAAAAAACAAGAATTTTCAGGTTACGGGCACCAATGCGAAGCACGAGATTGCAACCGTCGAAAACAAGCTGAGAGCTCTGCTTACGATGGCAGGCTTCACCGGCGTTCTCAAACTCAATCGCGTATCTTCACAACCGCATCCGAAAGGGAACACAACCCCACATAGCCAGCTGGAACCGCAAGGGCCATCACATCTCTAGAAAGAGGGAAGGAAATGCAACTTTCCTTGTGGATGACGAACCCATCAACACGCAACACAGCGCGGCATCTACGTAACCCTATCCGAAAGGAGCAGGCGCAGAGACGAACTTTTTCTTTGTAGGCGATGTTTTAGCAACACGTAGTTACCAGCAAGCAAAACGTTGAGTGCAAACTAGTGGCATGCTTCTACTGTGCACCTAACAGTAGGATGCTCTGGCGCACATTTCCGTACATGTATGTCATGTAAAGGAAAATCTTCGTAGCAGCACCCGCTGAAATCAACTCGGCGCACTCACCATCAGTTGACTCGTAGATAAACCGTTAGAATCAGTACGATGAGCCCATCGTAAATTAAATCAATATCGCACGCATTAGTCACCGTACTCGCAGTTGCACAACATAGATGGCAGTGATATAGTTTTCCAGCTACCAGCCGATGAATCACTAGCTCGACGAGCAGAAAACTAGCATTGGATTGAAGTACCAAGATCTTCGCATCGATTAGAAAGCGTCTACTGTTTTGTGGCTTTGTATCTGTTTCATGTTGCATCGTTTGTATCTGTCGTCACATTTCACTTAATTCAAAATGGTCGATTGTATATCGTTGTCGGTGGTTATCACGTATGTGAGATTTTAGTTCGGTGTTCTAGTCTTCTGCTGAGTGCAAAAAGGGGTTCATTCCATTCGCTCATTGTGTGGCAGATGAGTGACAACACACTTTGTGGGCCGCAGAATAAACAAATGCCTGTCGCCCTTCGTAAAACGTGCCGAAGCCAACTATGAGGATCTAGCATCGCTTAGTTTTCTCGGCAGAGTGGATGCCGCGAAAGGCTGTGAATGATTGCGAGGACTTGCTGCCCCGCTTTCGTTTGGGTGTACGGGTCTATGGCTAAACTTTAGCGCTGGGGTAATCGAGGTCGCTGAACACGAATCCGAAATTCTTTTTTGAAGTATCGATCACCATCAATCGATATTGATCAATTTATCCATTTTTGTGGATGTTGTTCTTTTTTTCTGTTTTTTAACTTGCCGCAATCGAAGCAGATAAGGTGTTCTTTCTACGGAAACCATGACATAGGTCAGTTAAAATTGATGATGAGAAGTTTTTGCTACGGCGAAGCCGTTGAGAAGTCGTCAGTGCGGCCGAGAGACCGCTCTGATTGTTGGTATTAAAATATGCAGAAGTATTCTTAAACTGGAACGTGCTAGATGTAAGTGTCTGGTGATCAAAGATCACATTTACCAAAATTTATCACTTACGACCCAAAATGTCGTAAATCTTAAAAAAAAATCCCCAAAAAACATTGTAAATCGTAAAATCGTAAATCGTAATTAGCACACCCCTAGTACTCATACGTAAAAAAATGAGGAAAAGGAACAAGGTCTACTCAGAAAGTTGACTCATAAATAAATAAATAAATAAATAAACGGAGGGTGACAGGCCTAAATGTGCGTCCAAAACTTACACTTGGACGTGTCTCGGCTAATGCTTAAACAAGTGTGGGCTAAACCTTTGAGAGGCTGTGCTGAGGCTCGCCAAGGAGAAGATGAGTTTTCTATCAGAAGGTTTCAAAATCGTTACGGTTTTGCAAGGCCTCGAGAAAAACTATGTTGTAAAAAGGATGGCTGTAAAAATATATATAGAAATATAAAACTTGTATAACAAAATACCTAAAAAGACGAGAAAAAATCATTTGCTTGCAAACGTGCCCAGGTTTCAGAATAGTGGAACTTGGAAAAATAATGCAGCTCTATGCAATTTGTAGAAGCCTGCATACCTCTTATGGGTAGGTAAATCGATAACGGATGAAAGATTAAATAGAAACGAAGTGAAGACAGCAAACCAACGGGTGGTTGAAGTACAGAAACAGTGAAGGCTGTGAAACACTATAAACGGCGAAATTGCCTTGAAGTCGCACCTCTGCATGGTAATGTCCTTAAATGGCCAAATTAACGGGATAGTTTTTGAAATCCTTCGTTGTACGAACTTATTCTCACCACCTTGCAGGGAATATTTGGGAAGAAGGCATGGAAAGCTTAAATAGATGGTTTTTGACCAATAAGGGAAACAATTTGTAGATCATTTGATGGCGCCGATATAAACAAGAATGATTGCTTAAAAAGGAAGTTCGCAATGTAACCACCCAATATCTCTAAAAACGGCTCCTACAACGGATTCAGGATTTCTGATTATGAAATTGAGCTGAGAATTGTTGCTGCTGTTGAACCACTAATTTTTGAAAAACTTACAACTATCGCAACAATAAAAACTTAAACTGCGTGAGAATACTTACCATTTTGTGAAATTTCAATGTCGACTCGAGCTCTCCCTCTCTTATTTTTTGCTGCGTTGCATTCACACGAAGGACGTTATGATAGTGAAGAAACACATCGCGCAGTGCGTCATCAAGCAGCGAGGAGTTCGAACAGTTATATCCTGAAATTCCTTTGAATCGGTACTAGTAGGATATCTCCTATTTCTCGAGAGGCGTGATTTGTCTAGTGTAGTATTTATGTTAAGAGCAGACTTCAACCGTCACATAGCGAATGTGGGAATATAGAAATGGCTAAATGAAAAAAAAACTGAAGCTGTGGTTCAAAAGCTGGTGAGATGCTTACGACAGCCACTATTCTTCCGGCGCTACGCCGCGAACGATGTCCGTCGCATCAGCGTGGCAATCTTCGAAAACGACGATGACACGGTCAGTCTACCATTGCAATGAATCCTTTCATAGGCCTTGCTTATACTTCGAACGGCGAGCGACGCGGCGGCATGCAACGTGGTCGATCGCGTCGCTCAATCAATATGGCCACTGTGGCGTCGCGTCGCTCGACGAACAGCAATCCCTTAGTGTAGTCCTAGTTTGGGTTGGGAGAACTAAAGGTGCTTTATGTCACGAAAGAGGAGGTAACCAATGGGCTCTAATTGGGCTGCATCAGCCAAATGGAATTTTACAGTCTCTTGTCCTATAATTCGAAATGACATAAAAATTCACAAGTCAAAACTTACAAAAAGAACCAAATCGTGAATGTAATAAAGGCCAGCGAATTTGGAAATGTTCGGATGATTGACGATAACATTGTTTTGACTTAATCATTGATATTTGAACGCATCAACGCCTCCCGTTTGAAGTGTCGTGGTTTTTCCACCGGTTGCTACTGTCGCTGTTAAAAGAAAGAAAAGTCTAAAGGTCTTGAAGGAAGTGCAATTGGAGAGGCTTGCATGAAAGAATGCAAAAGAATATGAGCGTGTTTGTCTTGATCATAAATTCCCTTTCTATTAGACAACTCTAAAGTGTTTTTTTAGTTCGAATATACCAAATGAACAAGTATCTTCTTTCTCTCGCGGTCCATCCATAAGACGGTGGGGGAGTGAACCGTGCACTGATTACAGACCGGCCATGGGGTTCTTCCAGCAAAGCAGAGGGGACAGAGATGTGAAAACCTTTCGAAGCAGCGTTGAATAGCCAAAATCTTTGCGGCAAACGATAATTCATTGACAACCGCGCAGGCCGATTTCGGCCCGCAGTTTTTCGGTCGCTACGGTCCATTCCCCTCTTTTTCATAGTTTACGAGTAATCATTAGATATATTGGATCTTAGGTACGCTTGGATACGCTTCAAGCCAAGAACTACGCCTAACTTCGTTACCAACTGTAATTGGCACAATAAATGTAATATAATGTAATCCTAGCAACGCTACTGCATTGTGGTCCGGCAGACATTCACTTATAAGCACTGATAAAACAGATAATTAACACTACACACTATTCAAGCTGCACAAAGATTGGCACTATTCGCAAACGCTACACACATTTTTTGAAAATGGTTATGCTGAAAAATAAATAGTCATATTTCTTGTAAAATTTTTGAAAAAAGTAAAATGTAAAAAATGTAAAAAAAAATAAAAAAATTTTTTCGACAAAAATACGACAACACCTGCTACATCATGGGTCACCTTAATTGCACGATCCGTGGCAAACGTGCGCCCTTTTTCTTGCAGACCTTCTTAAAGCAGCAAATACATCTTCTATGTTTTGCTTCGAACCTGTTCCGGGCTTCCCCAATATGTGGCTAACCCTTGAAGAGTGAGTTTCATTTGGAATATCGTGAAGTATTGTTTCCACGAGATTCCAGCGTCCGTGCACTCCCAGCGCGCGTTACCACGCCCCAGACACGCGATTTGCCGCGCAGTCGTCAATGGGTTAAGCTACTTGAAATCAGAGCTTGAAGAAACAGTACCAAAATAACATTAGAATAATTCAAAAAATGCAACGAAACAAGATAGGAGCGACACTGGCAGCTGAAAGAAATTTCAAGGAAAGTTTCCACTTACCTCCTTCAGAAGCAAAAAACAAAAGCTTTTAAACTGTTATTAAGGCCGTGTTTTGTGGACCACCATTCTGACACATGTTTTCCGAAGAGTTTATTTGGTTTTATGGTGGTACTTCCCTACCAAGATAAATCTCTGTCTGTCCATTCATCCCATTTTTCTTTTTAGTACTCATCTGAAAAAGAATAATATCTTGATACTGTATTCACACGTTTTAAAACATGTTATGTGACACGCTAAACGTGTGAATACAGGGATGTGGGCGCTAAGCGGTTCGAGGGGAGTCACCATTAAATTCAGTCCTGTAGTCCATTCTGTATTGCACAAAATTAAAAACTTTACACAGCACTGGTGTGTTCTACCCCAGCGGTGAACTGAGGTAGGCCAATTGTGATGTAATTTGGCATTCACGAGCGTTCCTACCAAGGCGAATAACCACTCAGTATAAGTTGCCCCATCCCAAGCCGCTTTGCTCCGAGATGTGTCTGCGTGCGTGACCACACGTGGCGTGGAGGCGGAGGAATAACGGTGATCGATGTTTACAGCTTAATTACGGTGTAAAGGCCCCCGCAGACTTCTGCGGCGTTGCCGCTGCCCTATGCTTAACCATAGAGCAGAGACGCAGAGCTCACCGCCAGCGGCACCAGCGGCACCGGCGGCGTCGCTGGCGGAAATGACTTGAATCATTCCACCCGGCGGCGCCGCTCCAGCGTCTGTCTGTCTGCGCTCTGCGCTCTGCCCTTTCGCGGCGGGATCCAGAGCGGAGACGGTCGATGCGGGCGCGCGATCGTCATCGGGGCGCGTTATTGTTAAGCACCAGTCGGTTCCGACTAGAAACAGTACAGTACCTCTCAGTCACCGCTCCCACTGATGATGAGTCAAGCCGCTGAGCGGCGCCGTTCGCCGTCGCTGCTCAGCGGCGCCGCTCAGCGATTTCGCCGTCCGCCGCCCGCCGCTCGCCGCAGAAGTCTGCGGGGGCCTTAAGGCTGGCTTCAAGGCCTTCAAGGCACCGCACTGCAATCTCGTCCTTTTCCTTCCTATACTTGTGGGAGGCACGCCGCTGACCAGCCGTCGGGATGCCGCATGCGGTTGCGTATCTCGCAACTGTAGCCGCACTTCTTGGCAGTGAATCCAATTTCGACAGTTTGCCGCCGGGACCAGCGGCTACATTTATCTCAACCATAACGTAAACTAATATGCGCTCCTGGGATACCTGACGCTGATCTAAAATGCCCTTACTGTAATGTGCGATTCCTCCAAAGGAATACTTTGGCCGACGGGATTGGCTGGAGCGCAGACAGAAGGCGGGAAAGCGACTAGCGGCAGTAGGTCCCGACTAGGAAGTACACGATGCCCATGCTGTTTGCTCCCAGCAAGACTTGAGTGTACGTGAGCGGCGCGCTTTACGAGTTTTGCAGCTCGCTGCTAGCCGCAAAAAGTGTGCGGGTGGCTTAAGGCCGGAAGCAGAGTCTTGCGGCACCGCACCGCAATCTCGCCCATTTCGCTTCTGGAGCCGGATTCATTAACGACTAACCCGCGGGTATACGGGGTAGAGATATCCACAATGAAGCCTGCGTCTCTGACTCTTACCTTATCTCTATCAGACTCTTATCTTATCTCTACCCCTTATACCCCGCATACCTACGGGTTTAATTGTTGATGAATCCGGCCCCTGGTAGGACCCCAATATGGTGAGAGCTGCGCTGTGAACGAGTCGTCGAGGTGTCCCAACCGTAGTTCTCGGCCGCAATCTGCTGAGTGCCATGCACTGCGGCAGGGCTCAGGGGAGGGGGGGGGGGGGAGGGATGGTCAGGTCCCTAAGCAGAAGAAAGGCTATTGGGAGCTTACATATGACAGCAAAACTAAGAAAAAATAAGCCAAGAAAAGCGAGAGAAAGAATATGGGGAGCTAAGCGAACACCAACTTTTAATTCGAATCACTAACTCAATGTATAATAGTGAACTTAATACCAATAAAACAAAAATGTAAAAAGATCCACAGCAATTGAAAAATAATCTAACAACGTAAAACGTTGAGGATATGCTAGCATCGTGAATTTAATTTTTATTTGAATTTCAAGCATTCTTCCATTTTTGGGAGCTTCCTTTTCACGCTCCGTATTTTTGTAAAGATTAAAGTCTTCTTTCTGTCTGCAAAAGCGCTCTTTAAAGTGCGACTAAATTTGTAGACAACTCCCATGTTATAAAAATAGGTGTGTTTTACCGATGGTGATGTCATTGAACAAGAAAGAGTGAAGATGAACATGGCTGAATATGGACTACTGTACGAAGGACTACATTACCAGGCACACTTTTAAAGATTTTAAAATCACTTTAATTTTCAGTCTCCAGCGAATTGCAGAGCTACCACATGAAGTGAAGGGGCTCACGCGCAGAATGCAAGAAAGCGCTTTGATACAGCTCCCACTCTGAGAGCTAACCTACACACTATAACGTTATTCGCGTCTAATCCAGCAAAAAAAAAAAAACAGAAGACAGGGGAGGTATTTGCACGCTACTTCGTTTCTTGTACGCATGATTGCTTGTTTTTGATGTTTTGAGCGATTACTTGTTAATTATACGATTCTACTCCCTGAAAATGGTGGTAGTCGTGTTCTTGAAAACAATCGTTTCCGACCTTACCTGCTGTGACATATGCTACCGAGGTCACCTAAAAAGTTGCAATAATTCTCAAGTACATCTGGCCCAGTAGCCTATGAACTGACCAGGTAGAATATCTTCAAGACTGAGGGCATAGTTGAAGAAGCACTCCTCAGAATCTGCAAATGAGGAAGTGGAACAAGCAGCATCTATTGCTCCATTACATATTGAAAAGTGGGAGCTAATAAAAATCGAAGAGATTTCATTAGAAAGCTAAAAATTGATTGGATCCTTAAGATAGAGTTGCTGGGTCTTTTAAATCCGTCTATTTTACATTTGTTACAGCGCTAAGCATCTTGAAAGTTGTGGTCGGTTTTGAGTGTTATCTTGGTGGAACGAATGGGTTTCTTAGGCGAGCAACCTGTTCCGTATTTGGTTTTTTCCGTCGAAAAAGCGCTCTCGCTGCTGCGTCGAGTTTCACCGATATGCTTTTTCATCGAGGGATTTATTTGTCACATTAAGGCATCTTCCAGTTTTGGTCGTAATCTCGACCATCATGTGTTCCCTAATTCACGCTAACACGATTACAGCGAAACGAGAAAGTTAGGAATCGAGTTACCAGCTGTAACCAACGACTGTTAAATTGCATAAAAGTAAACCTGTATTAGTTCCTCATTCCTTGTTCTATTAGTTTAATGTAGTTGAAATAAGTACAAATAAATAAGAGCGAAAGGTAAAAGTAGACGTTATGCTATCCTTTTGAAGTGTGCCACGCACCCACTGCTACATGACAAACGTTTTTCTTGGCTCCCTGTTGGTTCCCGGAGAATCGGCGCCTTTCCAAAGTTTCGGATTCGTCAATGTTGCACCATTTTCCTCTTCACTAATGAACCACCGGCAAAATGATATTACCTCATATTTGGTTTGAGGTCTCCGCCGTAGTTAACATCTTATTCATAATTTTGCTGAAAGGCTTTTAATAATGTTACACAACATTTATTCTTTTTTTCTTCTTCTTTCGACTCCGTCGAAACTGAAGCGGTCATCGACGCCCTGCTCACTCGGGGGGTTCCTACTCAGTACATCAGAGTCCTTCGTGAGCTGTACTGTGGATTCACGACCAAGATCTCACCATTCTACAACGACGTCCTCATCGACGTGAAGAGAGGGGTTCGACAGGGTGATACCATATCCCCGAAGCTCTTCAGCGCCACCCTCGAAAACGTCATGCGCGAACTAGAATGGGAAGACATGGGAGTGAAGGTCGACGGCCGGCAGCTGTACCATCTGCGCTTCGCTGACGACATCGTGCTCATAACACTGAGCATCAGCCAGGCGGAGCGAATGCTGGCGACTTCGATCGTGTATGTGGGAACGTTGGACTGCAGCTGAATCTTACGAAGACGATGTTCATGAGGAACGGATGGGATTCTGATGCCCCATTCTCGCTCAACGGAACGAACATCTCCGAATGCTCCAGCTATGTGTATCGGGGTCGCGAAGTCAATATAGCCAACGACCTAGCGCCGGAGCTGAGCAGGAGGAAACGAGCGGCTTGGGGAACTTTCAAGAGCGTCGAGGAAGTCGCGAAGAAGACGAAGAACGTCCGACTCCATGCTCACCTATTCGACTCCACTGTTCTTCCTGCCCTAACATACGCCTCAGAGACCTGGGCTATACGAAAGCAGGATGAACACGCGATCAGCGTCGCGCAGCGTGGAATCGAGAGGACGATACTCGGAGTGACACGACTCACGCAAGTGAGAGAAGGCCTCCGGAGTTCCGAGCTTCGCCACCGTTCGTGGATCAGAGACGCTGTCGCGTGGGCCAAGTTATCGAAAATTAGGTGGGCCGGCCACGTAATGCGCTTCGCAGACACCCGCTGGACGAGAGCCGTCACCGACTGAATTCCGCGGGATGTCAAGAGAACACCAGGACGCCCACCAACGCGTTGGTCGGACTTCTTCGTGAAAGCCCTGAACGACCGCTATGACGCTCTCCGTGTCCCTCGAGCGAGGAGGATCCATTGGAGCACTCTGGCACGCAACAGGGACGAAAGGAGACGCTGCTGGCGCCCGCTCGAGCAAGTCGATGATCAACGGGACGACAGGTGATACACAACATTTGAAAGAAAATGACTTGGTCTATCAGTAAGTATGTTTGACTTTTTTCCCATTTGAAGTTTTGCCAATTTTTAGTTCTTTAAATTGGAAAGTTAAAAACAACAAAAATGACCTTTGCAATTGCTACTTCTTTCTCTTTAAGTGTGGGCTTCTGTTGCACAACGTAAAAAAACCGTTTGAAAGAGCTTGATTTGCTATCACTTCTCTTCTGTTGCAAGAAGAATTAATATCCATAAGGGACTTCACATAATTTCCTGAAAATCGAAAAAATCGAAGTGAGGAAAAAGCCTAACGCATATTCTTGAAGAGGAATTAATTCTCTTTTAAACAGTTCATATCATTACATGCAAAGCTCGAAATTATGGAGAGGGTACCTGCGATGGCGATTTTTTACCTTCGACTTATTGAGTTAAAATGTGCGGAAATCGAGATGAAGAAAGGAAAACATTATCTTTATAGATTAAATCATTCTCTTAGAAAATGGTATATAACGTTCTGCAAAGAAAATTCAGCGAAATTCAGAATAAGATGCCTGAAAAACGGCGGGGACTTAGCTTTCAACCTAATACCTATAATCATTCAACTTAAGTTTGTCGACTTACTGCTCGAAATTCCTAGCCAGAAAAGCCAAAAACCAAAAAAAAACGAATGTCGAGACAATACCAAAAAGGCACACCCTCAGCGAAGTTTGGAAGCGTTTGGTGTCTAAAACTTGAACAACCGTTGGTGTACGTATTCTTCCATCTTACAGTCATATCTTCCACATCGCTGCAATTTTATGAATAAATTTAAAATGCAAAATAAAATTTGGGAACCGGAATGCTTACTTTTGTGCGAACAAGAACCATTTTAAAATGAATGAGTCGTAATCTCAACGACGTAAGCTTTACACTGTGCGAAGTCTCGCCTAGTATCGTTCCCTAAATGTGTCGTGTTCATGACTCACATCGCTGGACTGGATGTGAATCCAGTCTGCAAACGGCTTTCGGAGTGGGCCGTTCGACGTTAACATTTCACTTTAATGGTGAGACAACGTTCTTGCCAGCACTTTTTTTTTTGCGAGAGAAATCAAATGCACAGATCTGCAAGACCCAACGAATAGTGTGGCATACCATTTTGAAACTTTTCAAAGTGAACATTTTTCAAATCAGGTCTTCAATTGGCTTTCTATGTAGGCGTTTTAAATTTGTGATCCTAAGCTTTTTAATCCGGAAGCAAGGTTTATTGAATGCTTTGTTGACAGCGCTCTTCTTCAGCTTTAAAATCAATAATATTGCAGATCTTATACAACAATACACAAACATGCAACTTATCACAGACCTGGGGTCCGTGAGGTAGGAGGGATGGGAATCTGTGACTCTCGATTCTCTCCAGGAACATGACCAATCCGGGTGGAAAGTAAGATTATGGAATCGATGAACATGAAGCACTGGAAACCACCATTAAATCAGAGTGAGGAAGTGAACTGCGCAATGGGGCTTGTCATCCTATATGGCCGGCTGATAATGATGACGACATGGAGATATGTGAAAGCGCAATGACTACTCACCAATGCTTCTGTATGGACGCCGAATTGGACAATCTTCCAAGCTAGCCTCAGGCTTTTGAAATTAAAGCAAACTCTTCCAAATCTTAATGACCTTCGTACAGGTTAAACTACAGGCTCTGCATGAAAAATGTTTTGTTCAAAGAAAATTTGGGGTGTCTTTTTTTGAAAATTTAGTTTAGCCCTCCGTATGAACAGTAATAAATAAATTTAAAAAGTTTTCATTTTTGCCGAAAAAATAATAAAGAAGGTTTTATAGTGCACTAAAAGACCGCATCGCGCCATGTACTCAAAAAGCTCGTCGCGATTTTTATTTGATTGATAGTGTAAATCCTGTTAATAAAAGCATTAATGTGAGGATTTGTGTTTTCTTTATAATTGTCTTTGTTGCGTCGCCTAGTAAACTTTATGGAAACAAAAATTTTGCTTCAAATCCAAGAAAAAGCGCTAATACTTGAATAAGAGTATGGCGCAATCTCTTCTTTTAGCATAGGAATATGTGACGACTGTCTTTCTCATATGTAAAGCAAGCCTTAAACCAAAAAAAAGAGAATTTCGTTTAATTTCAATGAACTTATTCGCATATTGGGGATAGGTGAATTAAAACTTTAAAGAAATCATTCTTACTAAATTTCTTCCTTAACGAAAGAAATTTTAACCTTTTTGGAAAATTTTTATTTTAATGCAAAAAAGCTTACTTCTAATTGGAGAAGTTCTCTTTGATGTCAAGAGTCTTAGGCTAGCCTAGAACAGTTGGAAGAGTGCCCATTCTCACGTCAAAAGTGTAGAATTTGATTTGAAAAGTGTCCGACATCCCAAGATCACTGCGCTTCATTCGCGGCCAAACCGCGTAACAGAAATTTCGTAGCATCCACCCTTCCTGCATTATAGATAGCAGGTGTCTATTAACTTTTATTTCTGCATGTTGTTGTCTAGACATGGAGACGGACTTGAAGCCAGAACCGGCGTCAATAAACCAACGACTAGATCGAGCTTCACAACGGCAAAGCCAACGTTACAGGCCAATTGTTGCAACACCTTTGAATTCAAACTCGACACCGTCCAAATCGAAATGCACGCTCAAATTAAGCCATGCAACCTATGAACATTCCAATAGGTTTTTCGTTTAAAAAACTCGCCTAGGATTCCTTCGAAAATTTGGCTATCCTTCTCACACTGTAAAACAGGCGGCTGCGGTGTGTGAATACCAATTCAATTGAAACGTTTTAGCTACGAGGTACTCCATTTTGCTTCCATTTTAACGTGCGCTGAAGCATATATCTTGTGTGCATTCAACGTAAGGGTTCCTCCATGCGGTGCTTCATAACCTTTATACGTCCTTTAGTAATTTAGATGGAAGTCTAGAGAGATTGGTCACAATATATTTCTTCCGCAATTGCCAGCTTTACTGTAGGCAAAGCAGGAGTTCCATCTACGATTATACTCAATTATTGTCGCGCATAGCTTCTTTACTTTAAAAGGTCTTGAACAAATTTTCGGGATTTTATGGAGAGAAATTAGAGTGAACCACCCTACTGTAAGGATGCAATCCCAGGAGGCTTGATTGGGGATGCAGTTCCCGATCCCAAGGCTCTGAAGACAGCTCCTTAACGAAGACTCGACGACGATATCCGACACGCGGACTCAACGGAAGGAGCCAGAAATCTCGCGCGATCAGACGATATTCCTAAGAACAATTGTGACATGAGGAGGACTCGTATTTTACTAAGGATTTATTATCGCACTACAACACTACTATGTGGATTTATAGAATGCAAATAGCAAACGTGGCACGGAAGAAGGAAATCGAGAGTAAAGGTATGTGAATGGGAATAAAGGACCTCGTAGGAGAATAAGGGGAAGATTGAGGAAGAAGAGGAAGAAAAGGAAGATTTCAAGGAGAGCAGGAGGGTGGCCGAAGGCCACCCGTGGGGAGTGCCGGGCCCGGGGTAAGGAGTCGAAGATCGGAGTAAAAGGGCATCATCGTGAATGTAGAACGAAACAAATATGAGAGAAAAGAGAGAGATGATAGGAAGGAGAAGGTGGAGGCCGGTAGCCTCACCTCAGTGGCGGCGATCCTCCGTGTTCTGGTGTTTTGGGAGCTCCTTTTATCCGGTTTTAGGAGCACTGGACCTAACAACTGTCCGGAATCTTTTCTCTTTCTTTCCTATGGTCTTTTACGTGGTCCACGTTCAAGTGTTGCAGCGTGGTGTGTCATAAATCAACATTTGGGGTTCAAGTTTCCCGGTTCAGTTGCCTTTGTATTTGGGAGCATTTTCAGTAGCTCAGTTTTTGTACTTTCAGTGTCCTTAAATACCCTTAAAGACTTACACCGTAAATGCTTCTCAGTTACAGTTGCGCATGAGCCATTGGTATAGTGAGAGTATTCGTGAAAAAAACACCTTATTTGTGGAGTTGTGGGGGAGCTTCCCGAAAACACCTTGCCACGCGGAATAGTTCTTGCTCAGCTAAAGTGATCTTGTTAGGGTAGCAAACACCGACTTCACTGAATATTTTATCTTGTATACCAGAATCTCTCTTGAAAGTTCTTGGACGAAGTGGAGCGGTAGCTCAGGGAGCCGGGGGTAGTAGTCGATGGCGTGCGGAAGCCGTAGACGAGGCCTCGATCCCTGGCGACATCATCTTTTATACACGTTGTCGTTGCTGTCACACGTTGTTGTCACACGAAAGAATGTCCGCTTCGTCCAGTCCTGTAAACATTTCAATTAGATCTGCCATTTGATAAGAGAAAGCTTGAGAAACTGTAAAATGGTTTCTGACCCTAAACTACTACTAGAGCAGCTATACTCCGGCCTCGCAGTTGTTGGCGCAGCGTCTTGATTTCTTGTTCGACGTCTCTGATTCGCTCCGCGATCTTTGGTTTGGCGTCCGGTATGTTGCAGAGCGCTCTGTGGTGGCCACCGTCGAGGGGGATCAAGCTTTTCAGAACTGTCTTCTTAGCTATTTTACAATACCAGCACTCTTTTACACCATCTCGGCACTCCGGCCCGTGATCTCGAAGACAATGCTGGCAGAGTCCCTTGTCTCTCACGAAGTGCCATCTTTCGTCTCCGTTCGTTATGCGCGGACATGAGTCCGAAAAATGACTTCTGTCGTTGTTGCAAAAACAACATACTCCCTGTTCCGGACAATTTGGTGCCAGGCCTATCCTTCTCTTTGGTAGGTACTCGTAGCTGAATCTGAGGTCTGCCAGTTCTTTCTCGAGGTCCTTGAGCCTATGTTGCATTAGTTCTTTCTTCGCTTCTTTGGTTGAGCTGCTGGTGGGTTCCTTGCTATCTTCGAAGCGTTTTGGCTGTACTTCTCTGGTCGGGCTCTTGGGAGGGGCGCTGGTGATGAGGCGCTGGTGTTTGGTATCATCTAAGCGTTTTCGCTTGGCCTTCATTCTGTCGTCGTCGTCCTCCGACCAACCGTCCGACCAGTCATCGTTGCGACAACCACACTCTTCGCAAGGGCCTGAGTTCTCGTTTATAAGCCACTCAAGGTATTCTTCGTCAGTGAGTGGTCTTGCTTCTTCTTTGGTTGCCTTTGGGTCAGGCTTCTTCGGCTCGCTGTCGTCTTGTTGCTTGACGGTGTCTCTTGAGTTCTTGTTTTCGATTCTTGCTTGGACTGGACTACTCTCTCTTGACTCTCTACTGCGCAGTTGAGGTGCGATTGTAACCATCTTTTGATCCATCGTCCCGAGCAGTTTCTTGATCTCTTGGAGTTGCACTTTCTCATTATTGACCAGCTTCTCCACTTGACGCCACTCATACTCCATTTCTTCGATTATTTCATCAAGTTTTTTGCTGCTTTTATTCACCGTGTTGACGATGTTGTCCGTCGCGATGTTCTTGAATTTGTAATCCGTTGGTCTCTTCCTGCGGATTGCGGCGTCGAGTAGAACGAAGTAGGGCGACGAGTTTTTCTCGATTTACACTGGCTGCTCGTAACAGGCGACCTAACAGTAGAGCTTGCTCTCCTGCCCCGGAGTCTGAACAGGTATGTTGGAGTAGATGGTGCGTCCAGTCGTTGCAAATCGTCCCAGCGACCTTGATCTGTTGATGTAGATCCTTGAGAACGCTAGCCATGTCTTGTTCTCCACGTTCTATGGGTGATGGCGTCTTGGAGTTCTTGAGAGTCTGGGAATCCGACATCGTGGGAGCTGCAGATGTCCTGTAACAGAGGTTATTGATGATGATGTCAGAAAGTGAATTTACTAGATTCTAACAAAATATATACATCTCCTTGAAGTTCTTGGGAGTCTGGGAATCCGACATCTTGGGAGGCAAGGGCGCTGCAGTTGTTCTGCAAGAGAAGTTATTGGTGATGAGGTCGGAAAGCTAATTTACTAGATTTGAATCTCTAACCAAATATATACATTGCAGCACTTCTTTTCGCCTTTTTTATTGTTCTTTGTTATGAGTGGAGTCTATCACTTTAGCACAAGTAAGATGACAGATTCGCCAACAGAGTTTCAAGACTCGCAGGCATACTTTTGCGAGTAACATCGAAATCCAATAAATTATCCTCAATCCGCATGTTGCGAAAATGATGTAAGTCGCCACTACTGCTAGGATGAGGCTTATTGTAGTTATTGCGAGCGTCTTGTACCATTGGAAAAATATTGAGACTATGTGGGGTAGATCTGGCCAGTGGAGTTCTGATGAACTCGTGGGCTCGCCGCGTAGCCATTGCTCTAACGTTCCTTGTATCGAAGCGGTAAATTTGAGTACTCCTGTGATCTTGAAGGACGTACTTATTCGTCCGCACGCTATCTTGCATGCTAGGTCAATTCTTGCCTTTGAGAAACTGAATCTTAGTTCCGAGCGGCTACCGGTCGTGTTGCATGGTATGGTAAAGCTTGCTTCACCACATACTATCTCTGCCAGAGAACCGTCTCGGCTTGACTTGCATCCCACCTCCGCAACACTTTCTTTTGCGCAGTTATAACAGCCTTTTAGGTCGCTTGCCTTAGCATGGCAAATATCATCGTCGATCAAAATTTTGGTTTCAAGAGAATCTTGAAACGTTAGTACGATTTCTCCAGTAGCCATGTTGGTTATTGTTGCTTGCACTCTTGCCAGGGGGTCTTGTTGGAGCGTTAGTGATGGGAATAAAACCGGCAGCTGATTTCTCTTGTGGTTGAACCATGCCTCCAGTGGAAAGCTCTTGCAGTAACAATTAGCCTTCGTTTCTGCTGGTACGCATGTACAGTCCTCGAGTAGTTGACAGCGAAGGTTTTGGGCGTCCGAAAAATTCGCGCACTGTAAAGCTGGTAGCGTATTCCTTTTCCATAGGGCCGTCTTATTGCCATTAGAGATGAATGGGCTATTGAGTAACGGCATTGGGGGCAGTCCTATGGACGTAAGTGTTATTGATAAGGCGTTCCACTTCACAGGTACGTTCGGTAGTAGGAAAGCATTGCGGGAGGCTCTTGTCTTCTTGCTCACCTCGAAATGGTGGATTTCTACGTTGGCTGCTTCGCGCCATCTATTGCAGTGGAAAATTTCGAAAATTTCCTCACTTCTTGGCTGAGCATAAATTCTATAAAAAAGACATCCGAGCTTAAATAAAAACAATCACAACCGGGTCCTCCGCAAGATTCTACACAGAACGTATTGCCTGGATATTGATTTCCCTCTTCTAATTCGGAGACTAAGCTCGACTTATTGATGGACTCACATTTGTCCCCCACGCATGAACCGCTATGAGGGCAACGTTTGCTGTCTACTACCTTTTGTACTACGTCTCTAGTGAAGAGATCTGTTTCCGGTTCGCAAGTCAGCGTGAGTGATTTCCACAGCAGTCTTATTTCATGGACCGAGGTCGAGTTTTGTAGCAAACGTAAACAAGCCTCTTTTTTGAAGGGGTTGATCTTGAACACCTCAGAGATCTGTACTTGGCAACGTTCTTGTTTACCTTTTGTGCAAATGGTAGAGTATTCCGTAAAGAGATTGATGTCCTGGCACTGGAAAGAGCATGATACTACCGCTGCCAGAGCTATGATCTCTGCTAGGCGTCGTCTTCTTGTCGTAAATTCTTGTCTCGTTGTCTTCCGAAGTCGTTGGCATCCTCGCAATGTTGCTCTGCCTACTGCCCATAGTAGTCGACATGCCGCTCTCACCGGAAATCCGATTACCACCGGTACGTACAAGAACACATAACATCCAGTTACCAGGAAATATATCACAACCGAGGTTGCTAGCATTGCACTCTTCGGCCAGCATTCCGGATTGAAGATATTTGCCGAACAAAATGTGCATCTTATTGAATCGCAGAATGGTCCTGGAGGGCACTTTACTTCTATGGTATTGATAGATAGCCCATCATCGAACTTCCATTGGACTAAGTGTTCGTGAAGAATGATGTCCGGGGGAAGGTCAATCCTTTCTTGATATCTTGGGTTTTCCACCTGAACACAAAAGTGTTCTGCACAGATCTCATATGGTGCTAAATTGGGAGATGACAGTGTAATACCGCCTGGAGTGCACTGGATTGAATGTATCGAATTATTTCCCGCTGCTGTAGTTACGTCGATAACAATTGACATGATAAGCGAGATCTGGAGCATCGCCGAGGCGGTAATAGTTGCGACGTTGGAGGTCCTTCTTGCGGGTTCTGCTTCTTCCTCCGGCTCATTCCCTCCGTTCTCGTCTTCTTGGTAGTTGACCCTTTTTCGCTTTCTGAAATTATATCGTTGGTGACTTTGAGATGAAGAGTGCTCCACGTCTTCTGAAGTCCTTGAGGAAGAAGGAAGGTCTCCTGAGCTTTGTTGTCTAGTTGGAGACAACTGTTCTTGGGTTACTTCCTTATTGTTTTCTTCTTGATGAAGTTCCAACGGGACAAGAAGATTTATAGGTCGCCGTATGAGTCGACGTGAAGGCATCCTCACAACCGCTTCCCGTACTGTACCAGTCTTGTTAGCGACTACCTTCTCTATTCTTCCCATTTTCCAACAGTGGCGTGGCTGAATGGGGTCACACAGCAGCACCACCTCTCCCTCAGAAGGAGGTCGTGGACATCCCTTCTTTGATCCTATCTCGAGTGTATGTTTTTCTCGCAGGGCTGTCAGATATTGGTTCTGCCAGACGTTCCAAAATTTTTCTGTAAATTTACAGGAAGTCTCTAGGGCCCTTATAGCTTGATTTCTTGTTTGAAGTACAACTTCCATCTCCGGAGGATGGTAGTCGGGATCCCCTGAATCGTCACATCCGACCCCTAGTGGGGAGAAGATTTGAAGATCCCTTTGTATGAAATCAATCGGACGCAAGGTCTGACCATCGTTCAGATCGTCGCTCACATACGTGAGCGGTCGACTATTGATCAATCCTTCGATTTCTATCAAGACGGTGGTCATTTCCTCTAAGGACAGCACTGTCTTCGCCAACGTCTTGTATAGAGATTGCTTGACTGACTTGATAAGCCTTTCGTAGAATCCTCCTTGCCAGGGAGCGTACGGCGTAATATGTCGCCAGTCAATCTCTCTCTCACTTAGCAGTTTGGCTACCGTTGGGTCGGATCTTGCTGCCTTCATGCTTTCGTAGAGTATTGCTTCCCCTAGTTGAAAGGTAGGTGCATTATCACTGGTTATTGAATCTGGCACTCCTCTTCTAGCGAAAAATCTGCGAAGCAGTTAAGAAACGCTATTGATGTGAGATCTGCCACGACATCTAAATGTACCAGGCGAGTCGTCATGCACGTAATTATTGCGCCGTAACATTTTTCTTGACCTCCTAGCATCGCCTTTATGGAGAGCGGGCTGAAATAATCTAACCCGACATATTGGAAAGGTCTTGATTGCACCACCCGTTCTTTTGGCAGATCCGGTTGTCTTGGATACTTGTAAGGGAGGTTATTGAACTTCTGGCAGTGGAAGCATTTTCGAGTTGTGGCGAGTACCTGTGAACGTAATTGCGGAATCCAGAATTCTTGCCTGGCCAGTGCTATTGTATGATTTACTCCGGGGTGCCCTTTCTCATGTACATCTCGGATAATAATTTCAGCTAGCATAGTTTTTTGGAGAACGAATATCTGGTATTTTGCGTTTTCGCTTAACTGGGCCCTCCCTAGTCGCCCGTAGCAGCGAAGGATTCCTTGCACATCCGGTCGGATGTTGAGATTGCTCAGGGATTGTATGATTTGCTTGCTAACCTTCCGTTTTTGATGGTCTCGTATGATCACGTCTTTAGCGAGCGCTACTTCCTTTCCCGTCAGGCATTGGGAAAGTACCGATGGTGAGAGTCCCTTTATTACTGAAAGGGTAAGATTCTTGTCTGGACTACGCCTGATATTGATTCTTGTCATTAAGCCCAGAAGGAAGCGTAAAACATAGGCTACGATTCTCTTTGCTTTTGTAAACGTATGTACTTGTTTTCTATCTAGAAGCTCATCCTGGTCTTGCCTGGATGATCTTGCAGGTTCATCGCCTATGGCAGCTACTCCCTCTGCATACCCTTCAGAATCTTGCCCACCTTCAAATCTTTTCCTATAGTCGACTATTAACAGGCCATTGAATCGGATTGGACTGTAGGAAAAGCGGGCCTATCCACCACCATACATGATCTTGTAGTTCTTGTTTGGTCAGTCCTCTTGTTGCGCAATCAGCTGGATTATCCCCCGAGGCTACGTAGCCACATCGAACGAAGGAACCTTTCTCCGCTATGTTATTGCTGATATTGTTGATCTCGACCAAGCGGTTATACACAAATTGTCCCACTTTCTTTTCCGGCTTCAGTTTGAGCCAACTGAGAACAATTTCTGAGTCGGAAAATAGGTAGACTTCTTGGACATCAAGGGATAGCTGTAGTTCGTTCAGAACCGAGTTAGTTAGTCTCGCAGCCAGTGTGAAGGCATTGAGTTCTAACTTCGGTATCGTGAACTTTCCCTGCATTGGTGTAAGTTTTGATTTCGCCATGATGAGGCGAGCCCTTCCTTGATGAAACAGATATGTGCAAGCTGCGATGGCATTAGCACTGGCATCAGCGAATGTGATCAACATCCCATTACTACCTTTTGGTGCTAGAAATCTTGGAACGTTGCACGTAAATCCCTGAATCTGCTCCAGAAGATGTTTCCACTCGTCTTCTACTTCTTTGGGGAATTCCGTATCCCAATCATATTGCTGCTGCCAAAGGTGCTGTAAAAAGATCTTGGCGTTATGAAGTAGTGGAGTCATCCATCCCATGGGATCGTAGATGGACGCTATTGTACTGGTAATAGACCTCTTGGTAGGTACAGGATCTGACGGAGCCCGTAGTGACATCTCTATTGTGTCTTCGCCAACGTTCCATGTAAGCCCTAACACTTTAGGATATTGCTGAGCGCATTTGTCCTGGCTTCTTATCTCTTCCACCAAAAGGTTATTGTTTGAAGAAAACTCCCTAAGGTTCATCTTCAGGTCTTGGAACATTTGCTTACTCCTGTGGTATGTCCATTTGGCTTCCTCCAATGTATTTATCGTCAGTACCAGATTGTCGACGTAAAGGTTCCGTTTGATGTCCTGCACAAGAGAAGCTTCTTCTTCGTAGTTATCCAAATGATATTGAGTAGTTGCGGCCAAAAGAAATGGCGATGACTTGAGGCCGAATGTTACTCTTGTGAACCTGAATACCTGTATATTGCTAGGAGTTGGAGGCAGCTTATGATCTCTCAACCATAGGCATCGCGTAGCGTCGCGATCTTGTCCTTGCAGTCGAACTTGTAAGAAGGCTTTTTCGACATCTGCTGTTATTGCTATTTGACCGAGTCTGAAGCGCAGTAAGATGCCGTACAGAGCAGGAAGTATCACCGGACCTCTGTGAAGTACGTCGTTCAAGGAATTGCAATCCTTGTAATGGGCCGAAGCATCGAATACTATGCGTAACTTCGTAGTGATCTTGTGCGGGGTCAGAACCGGCTGGTGTGGAATATAGTGGATTTGTCCTCCGAGGCTAGGTGCGTCCTCTTCTACATTTTCGATGACACCTTGTCGTAGTTGGTCTTGAAAGGTGTTATTATACTGTTCTAAAAGTTCTTCGTTCTTGCTTATTGAGTTTCAAACGCTAATCAGACGCTTATATGCTATTGCTCGATTGTCGGGCAAGGTTGGATATTGATGCTTCCATGGAAGACGGACGTAGTACCCATCCTCTCTCTTTTGAATTGATTCTCTGAACTTTAGCCAGACTTCCCTGTCCAGAGCTTCTCTTGCTTCCTTTTCGGTTCCCATGAACTCATCCGTTCCCGCGGCATCCAAAGTCCAAAACTTCTCCCATTGTTCTTGTTCCTCAGCCGTGACCTCTGAATCCGTATCACTGGCGGTGTTGACTTGAATAGTATTCATCGACCAACATTTTTCCCACTGCAGCCATTCCTCTTGCTTACATTGGGACACTTGCTGAGCTTGCACTTCTGTATTCTTGGCCTTTCCTGATATTAAGTGACCCAGTTTTGTAGGTAGCAGATGGAGCCCAGACGGAAGCGTTACTGATGGAACGTCACTTCGAATGAAAGACCAGAGCTGGTCGCACCCTAGTAGGATTTTCGGTTTAATAACCTCTTTACTCTTATTGATTGATATTGACAGATCTAACGAGCGCACATAATCTAGGTCCTCATTCGATATCTTTGGAGAGAGGAAGGCAGTCGTCAAAATCTCACTTGTTAACAGTTCTAGTGAATGTAGCGCTCCATCTTTATCCCACACATCGATATTGACTACTTTGCACTTTTTCTCGTTACCTTCCTTGGATCCGAAAGTACGCAGCCTAATATGCTTCTCTTCTAGCACAGGCAATTTGAGCTTCTCGGCTAAGGCACTGTCCTCAAAAGAAATTTCCGCTCCCGTATCTAGTAGTACATCGACCTTCGTGAGTGATTTCGTATCGGGGTCGAGAATTGTAACTTCTCCCGTTGGTAGGGATGGTCGATCCGATGCCTGCGAGCTCAGAACTGATTGAGGCTGCGCTTCAACCTTCTGTTCCGTGTTTTCTTCCGTGGAAATAATCGCATGTGCCCGAACTTTCGTTGGGGCGCTCTTGAAAGTTCTAGGTGCCTCCTTGCTTGGTGCCTTTTCTCCCTTCGGTCCAACATCCTCCTTTGTCTTTGGAGTTCTTGCAGACGGTGGATCGATCCCCTGCCTCTGAGCAGGTGACCAGTTATTGCTAAGCCTTTTAAAGCAACAGGAAATGTGATGAGGTCCCTTGCATATAAAGCATGGTCGCCCTTTACAGCTTGCTGTAGCATGTTTACCCGAGGCACATATCAGGCATAACCTCCTTTCTCGGAGGTACGACGCTCGTTCTTGAGGCGTGGGGAATTTTTTACACCTTTCGGAGGCGTGATCTTCCCTACAATACATGCAGCTCCTTGTCACTGCTCGCCCAGCGTGCGGTTTTTGTGCCGTCCAGCTTTTCCGGTGGGTATTCTCATCCGCTAAAAGTGAAACCATTTCTTCTGTACGGAGGATTTCATCCACATATGTGAAGAGGGTTTCCATATTGAGAGCATCATCCGGTTGCTGCCTTTGCTTTCTCGTTATCACTTTTCTCTTCACAAAGTCCGGAAACTTTGCCAGGACCTTCTTGATTAGCCAGAAGCTATTGACTTCTTCTCCCTTTTCCTTTAGTTGGGTCACTATTACCTGCACTTGCTCTAGAAGAGAGCGTAAAACCCTCACGAAATTGCTGCGTCGTCCGCAAGAATCTAGTTTCTCGACCGAGTGGTTTACAAGGAGTTCCTTATTGTTGTACTTGTTGAGGAGAAAGTCTACTGCCTTAGAGTAGTTCTCCTTCGTCACTTGGAACTTCTTGATAGATTCTCTAGCTCCGCCTCTCAAGGCTCTTAATAGGTAATTGTATTTTACCATTTCCGGAAGATCTCGCGTATGAATATTGCTTTGGAACAATTCCCAGAAATTGTCCCATTCCCATAGGCTTCCTCCGAAAGTCGGAATGGGAATCGGTGGTAGTTCTAGCGGCTTTGTCTGTGCTTGACTCGCCGCTGTAATGTTATTGATCGTGGTTCCCCCTGATGTGCTACCGTTCAGCGCCCTGAGCCGAGCTTCTAGGAGTACGGAAAGGTCAAGGGCCGAAACCAGCGCTGCTTCTGCCTTAGCAGCATAATTCTCATAATCCTCGCTTTCCTTAGCGCCCTTATTCTCCATGTTATCCAGAGTTGTTGCGTACTCTGTCAGGGTTTTTTCTACCTTCGAAGACACGGTAGTCATTGCTGATATACCCTCCTCTAGCCGGCTCACTAGTTCTTGCTTTTCCTCTTGGGGTGCCTGCGCTTCTAAGACCGATTCTTCTAACTTCTCACTTTTTAAACTGGAGACTATGTGGTCCAATTTATTGGTAAATGTGCTGACTAACCGCTTTAGGGTTCCCAAGTGCGACGACATATTGAGGATCTTGATAGCTACCGCTTATTGATTATTGACCGATTTATTCTTGAGGTTATTGGAAGTTCAGTTATTGAGACTTGATGTTATTGTTTTGACAACGTTCTTGTAACAAGAAAAGGAAAAAGGTGCGGTTCTGTTTTCTTGAGTAAGCCAAAATGGGAAACCGCAATGCTTTAACTGAAATGATTCTTAAACCGACCTGGATCCTGTCGCCGATGCACCAGTTTGTGGAGTTGTGGGGGAGCTTCCCGAAAACACCTTGCCACGCGGAATAATTCTTGCTCAGCTAAAGTGATCTTGTTAGGGTAGCAAACACCGACTTCACTGAATATTTTATCTTGTATACCAGAATCTCTCTTGAAAGTTCTTGGACGAAGTGGAGCGGTAGCTCAGGGAGCCGGGGGTAGTAGTCGATGGCGTGCGGAAGCCGTAGACGAGGCCTCGATCCCTGGCGACATCATCTTTTATACACGTTGTCGTTGCTGTCACACGTTGTTGTCACACGAAAGAATGTCTGCTTCGTCCAGTCCTGTAAACATTTCAATTAGATCTGCCATTTGATAAGAGAAAGCTTGAGAAACTGTAAAATGGTTTCTGACCCTAAACTACTACTAGCGCAGCTATATTATTATTCATGACAGAATGTTTAGTAGGCGGTGATGGGTCCCACTAGGTGTGAATGTTGTTTGTTGTTCGACCAAGCGGCGCCTGTGGTGCAGTGGCGTAGAGCAATCCCGCACGGTCAGCAGGAGGTGCGGGCTCGAGTCCCACTTGGGGCTAGAGTTTTGATGGCCTTAACGTCATTTTGAGCACTTTTTCGACTTTGATGCCAGTCACCTGAGGCTTAGAGAAAATGAACTGAATCGCTTCATAATACAATTCACCGTTAACACAATACTCACTGTCAATCTGATAATCATAGTGACCTACAGTACGGCCTCATGGCGCAATCTCTTCCTCTACTTTTTTCGTTTCTATACTATAAAATAAATCTAGAGACACTCCTTTGATGTGACATGTAGAAAGGTCTATCAACCTTAACGGAATTTCGTGCGCAAGAAATTCAACCTTTTCCTTTCTATAATTAGTGGAATCCCATAATTCTCTACCTCGTCTCGTATTTTAGCGTTTCCACTATGCTCTACGTGTTTTGGCTGTTCCAAGTCGGATTTCCCTATTTCTCGACTGTTCTCTTTGCACTTGCAGTTTTCCTCACAGTTTTTTGTCGTTCCTGCTTTCTAAGAAGGATTGAGAAGGTTCAGAGCGAAGAATAAAAGGCTCACAAACGAGGCGTTGACAAGGAAAGGAATCTTCTTCATCCCTTCGCCTCTCACCAGTTTTCGGTGAGTTAGTCGACTTTTTTGTGCAGCATCGGGTGATATTCATCCCTGAGCACATCATAAAATTCGAACAATACAGAGAAGATGACCGTGGACCCTGCGCAACAATGACGTCCAAATTCGTGAGGCGTTCCAAATTTTTTTGCGTGTGTGGTATAGTAGACGGAAGAGGCTGTTGTGTGTATTATCAATCCAAGGTTTTTGGTTCAGATTTCCTGCCTAGGCCAACCAAACCTTCCATCCTTAGAGTACGTGATTGGCTATCGGAACTGCCTGGTATGTCACCGCAAGTCAATTTATAGGTCGAGAGCGCATATTTTCTGACTCTGTCTAGTAGAGCTAGAATGCATCGCTCAAATCGAATAGAAATTATTGGGTTTTTGGCAAAATTCTCGTCGCTTTCGACTTCTAACTTGAAGTGATCATAACTTCTTTCATTGTCAACCGTTTTAATTAAAACTGCTACACCTGGAGTTTCACTGCTAATGAAACCCGCCACCTAGTAGCAATCTTCATGTTGTGAACAATTGTACAGTTCGAGCTCTTGAACTGTCAGAAGGCATTTTGCGCCACACTTTTACATGGTCAGAATTCTCCTCTAATATGTAGCACTCCAAGAAATACGAGAAAATAGCGATGCTAAAGCTATGGAGAAATAGGAGATCCCACTATTTTGAAAACATCTCTCAACTCCAAGTCCTACTACTTTTATGCAAATGAATTTAGCGATGTATTGTTTGGAGTTGCTGCTCGCTTGTAAAGGTGGTGACATTTTACTTAGCAGAGTAAGGTGCATTTTCTGCAAATCTTCGTGCTTTGTTTTCAGAATGGCGGAATACCCATCGAAGATTAAGCACCGATGAACCAGTCATATCATGCGAAGTGCGGACGACCGCTGGACAAGAAGAACAGCGGAGTGGATTCCAAGCTGATGCAAGCGTCCTCGAGGAAGACCTCCAACAAGATGGTCAGATGTGTTCGTCGAAATCATTGAAAGGTAGCGTTCGTCGCTAAATTCTATTTCAGAATCGACTAACGGTCGTGGTCGTCGTTCCTATCGAGCTGGACGAACATCATGGATAACGATTGCGAGAGAAAGAAACGAATGGCGATTACATTGAGGCTCTCACGACCAGTGAGTACTAACCGCCTAAGTATCCAGGTTGGTTCCAGATTTTATTCCAAATGTTCTGCTTTAATTTACTACGTTGCTCGGCAGATTCCATTGTGAATTAGACCAGCAATAAACGTGGCCTAGAAACTTCGCGTTGCCTCTATTAGGTCGTTGCATATGATATGGTCGTTTTTGAAGTATGAATCAACGTGGTATTCGGGTGCTCTACTTACATGAATGGAAAAGCTCGAAACGCCAACGCTGCATTTAGGTAGGGTTTTGTTAGGAAATGCACAATTCGCCACTGGTTCGAAAAGTTTCAATCTGGAGATGAAGTCTCGAAGATCAATACCCGGCTATTCCACCAACACTTATTAACGACGGCCAACTCAAAGCCATGGTGGAATTTAGGTTTTCTACACTGGTGTTGTCGAGCTGCTGCTTTTTAAGGTAATCCGGTCTATCGAATTTACCTTTAAAAGGTCGTCAAAAATTTTTCTGTCAGAATTTCACGCACATCCTTATGCACAATGACGTGTCGCGACTGCGCGAGCTCTTGAAACTTTGCGTTTCAGGGGCGTTTGATAAACCGAGAATTGTAGTCACCCTTTGTTGTACTTGAGGCGTTAAGTGCTCTGTCGGATTCATGCTGTGATATTGGGCCACTGAAGATTGTAACGGCCACTGACTAACTATTGCGAGTGGTCACTCCGAGTAATGTAGACAAAACAAAGGATGACGGAAAACACTCTCAGGATCTCGTTGATCCAATCATGTTTTGTTGCAGAGCACGTCGATCCATGTTTTTCCCCAGTAGTTCTATAATGAAGCCAATGGTTTGATTGGTACATGGTGGCGATGTCTGTTCCTCCACGTGGTGCCACTGGAGACTGCCCGCTCTGCGAGCTAGGCCGAACACGGACATTTCATTGCAGGCGACAGGCCCTTGTGACAGGCCGGCCTACGAACACCCATGTCACATGGCATGGTGTGTGACAGTTCAAGTATTTCGAGATAGTGCTACGGCGTCCGCGGGAGCCGACGCGCACTCGCAGAGCCCGGCGAGTGTGGAAAATACGCGAGGGTCCCCGGTGCTAGGACGGCATCGGGGAGCAACTGAGCTAGTCCGAAAGTCCCGTAACGTAAGCAGGACCCGTGTGGCTACGCTGAATGTGGGTACGTTGACGGGCCGCTCGTGCGAGGTCGTTGAAGCACTGGAGCGTAGAAGAGTTGGTCTCTGTGCGGTGCAGGAGACGAGGTGGTCCTGCCGCAAGTCAAGGGACATAGGACGTGGCTTCAAGGCCGTACTATGTGGAAGTCCCAGGACCACCAGTGGCGTCGGAATAATCGTCTCCGAACGACTTCGTGACTCGATTGTAAGCATCGAGCGCTTTGACGATCGATTGATGAAGATCGTTGCCGCCGCTAATGAGCGACTCTATCATTCCTTCTCTGCGTATGCTCTGCAGACTGGCTGCTCCGATCAAGCCAAAGATGAGTTTTGGAACCTGCTTGATGAGAAGACAGCAGAGGTACCGTCGAAAGATGTCATCATAGTCGCTGGTGACCTTGATGGGCACGTAGGTGCTACGAAGGACGGTTACAGCTGTCATGGTGGTTTCGGGTACGGGTCACGTAACGCCGATGGTGAGCGTATTCTTGAGTATGCGGAATCGCATAGCCTCACCATTGTGAACACCGTTTCCGAAAACGCGACTCGCACGCACCTTGTCTCATACTACAGTGGGAGTACCAGGACTCAGATAGATTTTGTCCTTGTGAGAGATCGCGACCGGAGTCTTGTCACAGACGCGAAGATCGTGCCGTATGAGATGGTCGCCCCACAGCACCGACCGCTGATCTGCACTTTGAAGATCGCCCCTCCTAGGTTCTCACCACTACACCCTCTATGTTGGTTCTACTACATATACGCGAACTTTTTTTAAATAAATAATTGATTTAAATATTAATATTCTACTAGAGTTATTCCTTCTATTGAAAAATGCTCTTCTATTAAAGCTCCTCTCAGTTGGTTTCAAGTTTGTGCTGGGGAGTGAAACATCTGCTATGAAACCTGCCTTTCGTATCATTTAGTTGGTTACGATGGATTCTGTCATTTCGCTTTTTTCCTTTATCTAGCCGATTCAACGAGTCCTATCTAATTGTGCTCTCTTCCTTTTCTGATGTTATTTTTGTTTCTTTCTTTTCTCCTACTGAAGTGTTTTATTCACTACTATTGGCTTTTTGTGTTCGGTGCCTTGGAGTGCTTCCTTTCTGGTTGACTGTCTGGAGATGCACGCCGTCTTACGGCGTATTATTATTAAAATAAATATTAAATAAATAAATCGATTTTCCTGTCCTGTTCAGGCCACACCCTAGACGTCCACCTCCGGGTGGAAAACCCCGGTGTTATAGTCTACATTTTTTTGAGGCACATTGAATATTGTATGTTCCATTCCACTGTCCAGACCGACTAAATCTTGTATGTTCGTCGGATAGTTGGCTTTGTCGTTTGATTAACGATAAAACTGTACGGGACTCCACTATTAATATGCTGTCGTGTAGAACTAATGCGTTGAAAATGCCTAAACGATATTCCGTGTAAACAAGATACATGGCACGTCTCTGTTTTATGGATAGAGCAGCATCGTAAAATTTGTGTTAGGGATAGAACGCAGCCGATCTCAGTTGGTTTTGGCAGAAATCCCAGCCGTTCGTCCTTGAAGTGTTGGTCTGCCACACTCTCATCAAACGACGAAGTACAAGTTAAACCGGAAACGAACTTAGTGACTTGACTTGCTGATATCAGCGGCCAGCTCATCCCGGATACGGGTGGGTGCTGATCCGTCCCACGAGGTGTGGATGTTGCGTTCGAAAACGGCGCCGGTGGTGTAATGGCGTAGAGCATTCCCGCCGGTTAGAGGGAGGTGCGGGTTCGAGTCCCGCCTGGCGCTAGAAGTTTTGATCGCAACAAAACATTGTTATAACAGCTCACAACCTCGATACCAGCCACTTGAAGCTTAATGAAACTGATTTGAATCGTTTCTAGTGACTTCCTTTGTAAGGGCTATAATTTCTGCCGGCAACGCTTCCAGCGGTAGGCAGAATAGGAAAGTATAGGCAACCTCGCCCTCAAATATTTATTCGCACAATTTCTACCATTAAAATCTGATCAAATATCAGTAATAAACATAAGTGGTTTTACAATGTGACAAAAAGTGCTCATTTTAAAGCTCCACTGGAAAAAAAGTATGTAATGTCTATCCCGCATGTGGTTTTGATCCAACTTTTGCGTCTGCTCGGTCTGCTCCACCGATCGCTTTTACACCTGAAATACAATAATAATATAATAAAACAATATTTTAATGACACAGTAATAATACGACGCCTCTTTCCCTTTATAACTGATAAAGAATCCTTTCATATAATAATATCATGTTGTTTTGCCGCAATCTACCTGTTTGGCAGCAGTTTCATGCATACATACTACTTGTTTTACTACGTTTTTAATTGGTACCTATTTACTAGAAAAATGCTTCTGAAAGTGAGAAAACTGCTGTATCAAAGAGAACCTTGGAGTTGGGTATTCTTAGCAAGAAAGATGTATGATCTGGGGCTGGATTCATCACCAATTAAACCCGCGGGTTATACAGGATAGAGATAAGATAAGGGTAGAGGTGAATACTTTAGCATAGGTATCTATACCCCTTATATCCGCGGGTTAGTCGTTAATGAATCTGTCCCTTGAACGGTTTGAAGGATGATGAAAAGTAAGGAGGCATGCGTCAAAGCACGCCTTGTCGGTTATTCACCTTCGGTCTCCAAACCGAATCATGGGTACAGCTTCAGTATGGAAGGGTTGGCGCTCATTATAGCTTCTTTTCCATTCGACGCGTGCTATGTTAGTTTGTGTTTCACAACTTGAAATAGATAAATAAGTAAATAAATGATAAGCTTAGCTAAGCCAGCAAATATTGTAATTGAATAGATAAGTCGAAAACTTAATTAGAGTTGAAGATTTTAGAATTACTTCTAAAATTCAAAAAACAAGAAACGACCAAATTGTAGAAATCGGGTTATAAATTAAACTGAATTTTTTTTTTTGACTTCGAGAACCTTTGAGAGGATTTCTTTCAAAATTCTCTAGTACACCCACTCAAATAATTTACTGCATGTTGATAATCAATTTCAAATTTATTAGCTTTCTTCTCAGCTAGAATAAAATGCGTAGGCATTACACAATCGTTTAGTAGGACGTGCTACTCACTAGCAATTCTATGGGATATCGTGAAGACAATTTAAATGCGCATTTGACCAGCAGAATGACTTGGGTTGGCAAGTTAATTAACACATTTTCAGAATTTTCTCCTTTCCATTAAAGTCAGACAGTGTACGAATTCACCGACTAGCTTAGAAGAGTGTCCAATTGGACATGAAATGTGTCCAATTTGATTCTAAATACAACTAATTTGATTAGGAAAGCTTCTATTTTGACGTGAAAATGGTAATGTGAACCATTTTCAATATTTAACTGTTTAAGCACTGTACTTCTGGAAAACTGGTTTTTGAATATGGTGTAACAAGTGCTCCGTCACGCCTATCTGCGCGCTTCGTGCGATGTTGCAGTATCACTAAGCTAAGGACAATCACATCGAGCTAGCTGCTCTACTTGTACAGCTCTCTTCCCCTACCTAAGAGTACAAAAGGCTCGCAGTACGTACAGTGTATAGTAGGATAGGGCGATCTATTGGTTCCTCACTACTGGTGCTTCCCTAGTGAAACGGTCCCCCATTTTCGGTACTGGTCCTCCTCAATGATCCACCCTTAGCTGACAACGACTTCGGCACACCTTCTGAATCTCCAGGAACATTGGACATTGGGTGACGTCATTGGCACGTCTTCTGAGTCCCAGGCGCTTCATGCGACGTATTCCGCACGTCTTCCGATTCCCCTGGCACGTAGAAGACGTCTGGGTATTTTACGCTGTTTTCGCGCCCTGTAGTTTGACCAGTATCGATTGACGGTGATCAGCACTACAAAAACGAACTTCAGTTTCGTGTTGAGCGACCTCAACTACCCCAGAGCTAATGTTTCGAACCGCCTAGACGACATCCGCAAAAAATCGATAGTTTGGTCAATATCGATTGATGGCGATCGATACATCAAAAACGAAATTATAGATTCGTGTTCAGCGACCTCGACTACCTCCAGGGCTAAGTTCCTAGGGAGGAGATGAGGTCTGGGTATTTTTCGCTATTTTCGTGCCGTTATTTTCCCCCCGATTTTCCCCCTATTTTATGACTAATTTCTGCGGCGGCGCCGGTCGATTGTATGACTCAGCGCTTAGCACGTTATTGTATAGTATATATGATATATGATATATGATGATACTGTAATTCCGACAGATAGGATTCGAGTATGTTACCCCTTCCCTTTACCTAAACGGTCTCTTTGCATCAAATTTTGTTCTATCTTTCGAACACTTTAAACCATGACTTTAGACCATAAAATAAAAAACAAAATCAACATAATTGAGAGAAGCAAATAAAACACGAAAAATAGCTCACATGAATAGATAAACAGCTTCCTGCGTCAATCCTAAATTCTTATCCGAAAACTTTCAACTACATGTTAGAATATCTTTTTAAATAGGAAGGGTGAAGTTAACTACGAAATAGCTTTTTGAAATTAGGCGATATTTTGTTTGAATATATAGTAGCTTTTCCAGTGATTAAAATACTAAATCGCTTTGAGAAAGAAGCACTTCCGACCTTGTGCTCATCTCGCTTTTTGAAGAACATTCAAAAAGCCAACTTTTGCCGTAAACATTTGTGGAAATCTAATTTTATACCACTGTTTGACTTATTAAATGTTCTATTAATAAAATCCCTTTTCACTTAGGGTTGGGAAAAGCGTATAATACATAGAAGTATAAATATGAATTAGGAGCATGAGATCAGTTCTATTCAGAACCTTTCCGAGGCCAGTGAAAATATTCTCAAGCAAAGGATTCTCACCTGCACTGTTTTCTCCATACGCTCCGTAGTAGCCACCTGCAAACGGATTGAAGGAGCCCCACTGGGCTATCGACATCGCGATCAAGTGGAGAAGCAGCAGGAAAAGGGCGACTACTCGATTCATCTCTGTAATGCACTTCGAGCATGTTACGAGAAAACTTGAAGACGCGTGTTGTCGCACGCAAAAAGGAACAACAAACGAGCTTCAAGAGCACTCCAGCAAGTATTAGGTTGGAGAAAAGTATTTTCGTTTTTTTTCAAAGATTTATTACTTCACAACTACAAAGTCAAATCATTTGAGATAATCTCCATTTTAGTCTCCATGTCCGACGTTCATAAAACCTGGGCATGTTATAACAATATATTTGATCGTTCTGTGTCACGCAGGTTTGTTATGGTGGTATAACTTTTATTTTAGCCGACGTTTCGACAACTCGTCTTTTTCAAAGGCCTGAAATTCAAAACTTTAGATCCAGAAACTCAATCCGTCAAAGGCATACTTCATCACATCTCTAGTTACAATGGGTTCCCACGAATGTCACCAAAGTGCCCCTGTAAAGCATACCAAACTCACCGTTGAGAGGGCTCAGCTATAGGACCATTAATGAGCAACTGGGACCTACCATGCAGATCTATACTAATAAGTATAGACTGCGCAGTCTCAGAGCTAACACAACGGGATGAAGGGCAAGAAGTCGCTGGTTATTGAAATGCACTCGTTTCGGTTAATCATTGCTGGATTACGCTCCCGAATCCAGAAAGCCTCAAGAGTTTTTCTGGCACCGACTTCACTTTCATGTAGCAACACAGTGCATTTAATGTCAAAGTCGTTTCCGCCGTGAGCTTCTCGCCGATGTCTACCCAGTGGGGTTAACAAGCTTCGCTTCAATTTCCCAGCTAGGTGTTCATTGATGCGAACACTAAGTACCCTTCCTGTCTCACCTATGTATAGCTCGCCACAGGTTAAGCAATGGATTTGGTAGACAACGCCTTTTTGTGCGCAATCTTCATCTCTCCCAAGCGGACAGATAACGCAATTTCTCATCACACACGCCTTTAATGGAATGAGTTGCCGGATCTAAAGTTTCGAAGTACTTTCAGACCTTCGAAAAAGACGAGTTGTCGAAACGTCGGCCAAAATAAAAGTTATACCACAATAACAAACCTGCGTGGCACAGAACGATCAAAAAATCTCCATTTTGTTCCACCACAGTTTTCAAAGAGTGGGTAGTTTTGTAATTCCTCTCGCGTAAAAGGCTGCAGTTCTGGAGTTCAATTTTTGAGGTCTTCATCCGTTTCAAAATATTTCTCTCCAATTTCTTTCTTGGGAGCGCGGAAGAGATGGTAGTCGGTAATGGCGAGGTCAGGGCTATACGGTAGATGTGGCGTTACCTCCCAGCCCAGCTCCTTTATTGATTCTCTTGTGAGTCTTGCAACATGCTATTTTGCACTGAGTGTCTGACAGGGCATATGGAATCCGAGCTCCAAATTTCCATGCAAAGCCAAGACGCTTCAGGTGGATTCCCACTGTTCCATGAGACACTTCGAGCTTCTCTGCCAGTTGACGTGTCGTCTGCCTACTATCGGTACGAAGAATATGGAGTAGTTCAGTGTCGTCCAATTCAGTTGGCCTTCCTGACCTTGCTCTGTCCTCGACTGAATAATCTCCCTTTAAAAACTTTCCGAACCATTCATAACAGGCGCGATGAGTAGTAGCTTCCAAGCCATATATATGGTTAATCTGGTCGGCTGCCTGACGTGCTGTAGATCCTTCAATGAATTGATGAAGAATGACGTGCCGAAAATGGCCATGAGGTAGATCTCGCATTGAGTCCGGAAGGTTGGATAGATAACGAAGTTGTTCGCACGCGGACACAGGTCAAGACCCCCCCCCCCCAAAAGAAGGGTCTTGACCTGTGTCCGCGTGCGAACAGTTAACAAGTGATATAGGATTGCGGAATCAGCAATCAACATTGGCTAGTGCGTTTATAAGGAGAACGGTAAAAAAATTCGAAGTGTGAAGAGGTTTTTTCCCAACCTAATAAAAAGAACTGATTGACGTAGTGAGCGCGAATCGATTCCGTTACGTTTTTTTGAAGAACCAAGAATTCATACATGTGGCCTTGGTAAAGCACAATACGTCATCACGTTGTTGACATCAGTACGAGCCACGTCAGCAGGCACCAAAATAGGTCAGAAGAATTATAGGGTGATCTTTGTGCAGTCATGTCCTGCCATCTTCACAAACAATTGTAGATTCTATTCTTGCTCCAACAACGACGCGAGGGTAGCGCCTTAGAGCGAGAGCTGTTGCACCCACAATTTATGAAGCGCGAATAAATCGCTTGTAAAGAATCGTAAGTGAATCGTAAGTAAAGGTGGAGCCCACACGCTGTAAATGCGGAAATGAGAGGCGAGTAAAGGGCTTGTTAGGCGTTTTCAGCCTCACTACAGTAGGTTTATTAGCCGTCACTCAAAAAGGATCGTGTGTGGCGACGCTGCACCGGCCCTCTTTAACGGCATGTTCATACTTCGCGACAGCAGCGACAAGAGCGTAGCGCGCGTGACGTGCGCAGCGTGCGCAGCGCGCGGGAGTATGAACAGGCGACAGCAGCGGCTGAAGCGACAACACCGGCGCTTGAATATGAACACTTTTCGGCGGCGCGCGCTCGGTTTTAATCGATTTGCATATTTTGCACGGGCGACAAGTCGCTCTTGTCGCGAAGTATGAACAGGCCCTAATGGGACTGCTATTCGTGCTAGGCTACGACATTTCGGTCGCGTTTAAAAAGACCCTTCCCCCGTGCAATCGATTTGGTCTGGTGTTCGCGGAGGAGCGCGCTTGTGCACCGCACAGTGGAGCCGACGCGAGACAAGACGTCCGGTGCTTTTGAATCGTCCGCTGCTGGGCAGCGTTTTTAAACGCTGCTGAACATTGGGGTTCTGGAGACGTGCCGCCGATCTCAATAACTGCCTGGGGATCCCACGACTGGGTTCTGCGCTCGAAAAGCGCATGCAGCTAGAAAAATGCGCAGAAAACGCCAGCAAAGCAAGAATACGGCAACGCTGACCGTAAGCGAACCCCCGACCTTTCTCGCATGATGCAACGCACTATCTACTGCGCCCCGAGCCGCTTGGCTGCAGTACAATCGCGAGCGTAGAAGAGCGTACAAAAGAGCCCCAGCGCGCAGCTTCCGCGCTCCACCGCGAACACCTGACCGAATCGATTGCGCGGGGGGGGGGGGGTCATTTCCAAGTTACGAAGCAGTAGAGAGGACGCAGAGGAGTATTTTTTTCGTTTTGTTATTGTTTTGGTTGGGGCTGCCACGTCCTGGAATGGCCTCTTAAAAAGAAAGCCCCACTTGGAAAGTCCTGTAGAAGGTCCCTATAAAAGTTTCTTCTAGAACGTCGTGTTGTTTTGAGACCGTTTTTTAAAGTTCCCGTCTGTTCGTGGTTTCGGTCGGTTTTCTTGCGTTGCTTCCTCCAGATGAGCCGTATTAGTTGTTACGAAGTATGGGTACGTATTTTCTAAGGTTTTTTGTTCCGACTCTTTCTGCTCGTGAGCTACTGGAGCTGTTCTATAATTGGAAAACATTCTTCGGAATTTTCGTCGGCTATGTTATATGTGTACAACTACCCCAAAGAAGACTGTAAGATAAGGGAAGGTGTAGAAGCTGGTTGCGCATTTTCGGCCATGTTCGACTCTCACTGAATCTCGACATGGTCGAATCTTTCCACGGATTTGCTGGCTTAATGGAGTTTATAGACATTGGAGAGAATCCGAATACCGTACCTCACCATAGTCCACTGAAAGGCCAGCGTAATCCGAACAGGGTAGTCTTGGGGTTTGGGAAAACACCTACCACAGTTGAGAACGCGAGACTAAGGTCGGGCTTGAGCTCGAGCGCCATATACAGGCATCTGGGAATCCTTCTGGTTGACCTTGGGATCTCTAGAATATGTAGCTCCAGAACGCCTCAATGTGTTCTGGATCTATTCCAGTGACTTCAGATCAGTGTTCAGACTTCCTCCACTGGACTATGACGAGGTATGGCGCTTGGATCTTCTCAATTGTCCACGCTTTTAACAGTTTGATGGTGATTTTTGTAAGGTTGAAGAGACATTCGTTGGAGTAACTTCAAATTAATTTGATCTTTCAGGTTCTGAGGAAGGCGATCCAGCCGAAACATCAAAGCCAACAAAGCCTTCTAACAACCTCTTATTATGAGAACATTATAGAACAACATTTGATGCAAAGTTTACCATTATTTATTAGTAGAGTTTCTACCGCCAGTTTCTCAGAGTGAATACATCAGAAATGACCATACACTACTTTACAACATAACAAAAATGTGCTCATGTTAAAGCTTCATAGATTATTAGCAGTGCAGGAGACGTGCTGAAGAAAAGTCCATCATGCTCCAGGTTTCGGTCCGACAAGGGCATCAACTACGGCTTGATCGGCTCCACTAAGCGCTATTGCACCTGAAGCGATAACAATAATACAAAAGGTATTACCTGAAACCCTACCTGACCGCGGTAGATGCACGCAAATTGCTTGCTATGAGCTGTGCCTTTTAGTACAGTTTAACCCTTTCACGACATTGTCCGACGATGTCGTCGGACACCATCATAAAATAGTCCATGGAAAATTATCACACATTTAATAGTACAAATTTAATCAATGAGTCCACTAATATCTGCGGTAAAAATGGTCATTGGGGAACTTCATTCGTTACTGTTTTTGATATTTAACAAATAATACAAATAAAATAATTCAAATAATCAGCGCGCGGGAAAAATGCCCGCTGCCCCACGCGGCAGTCATCTGAAAATCGCGCGTGTGGTGAAAGGGTTAAATCACTATTTTATTTTCAGGTTTACGAGTGACAGCCCTTTTTAATTAACAGAATAAAATTTTAAATAACAATAAACAAATAAAGAACCTTATTTAAACTGAGGATTTTAAAGTCACTTCAAGAATTCACATCTGCTCTACTTTCCACTGTTCCGTTGTGGCACAGAGAGCTTGACAAGGGTAATTACGTCTCTGTTTGCTACCTTGACTATGCTAAAGCCTTCGACTCAATTTCCATACCTTTACTTGTTAAAAAGCTCTCTTCGTACGGAATTAAGGGGCAGCTGTTGAAATTTTTGCACTCCTTCCTCAATGACAGAGTACAGTCTGTTGTACTAAACGATAGCATTTCTCCGTCCTACCCCTCACTAAGTGGCGTTCCCCAGGGAACCTGTTTGGGACCACTTCTGTTCGTAATCTTCATTAATGATTTGCCGTACGCTCTCCCACCCGACTGCGTATGCAGCATGTATGCCGACGACACCAAAATATTTACAGTTAACAATTGCCAAAAGCTTCAAGATGCAATAAATTCTGTCGAACAGTGGTCAGCAATGTGGGACTTAGACATATCCGTGCAAAAAAACTGCTGTCATAAAACTAGGACGAGGTCATCCGAATTTCTCTTTCTCACTACGAGGAACTGCGTTGAATTGTGTTGACCAGATACGCGATTTAGGGGTAGTGTATGATACTCATCTCAATTTCGACAGCTACATCCACGATAAAGTAAGGGATGCCCTCAAGTGTTCAAACTTTGTTCTTAGAGCCTTCAAAATGCGAGATCCTGTTGCGCTCTTCCGACTTTTCGTTCTCTACGTGAGGCCACTGCTTGAATACTGTACGCCCATATGGTCCCCACAAAACGTATCTCTTATAGAAGAAGTTGAGAAAGTCCAAAAGAGCTTCACTTATCGCTGTTTCTGTCGCTACGGTTTGCCAAGTCTTTCTTATGAAGAACGTCTTTCCAGACTTAACGCTGACTCTCTGCAGTTCAGACGCAAAATATCCGACTTCACTCTAATGTACAAGTTGACCACAGATGAGATTGGCATCAATATCTACGACCTTTTCGAACCAGCAGCCAGTGTTGGCAGACTAAGGGGTCACCTATTCCGTATTCGACCGGATAAGCCTAATACGGCTAGTTATGAGCGCTCCTTCCTGGTGCGGCAGGTTGCTGAGTGGAATAGTCTATGCCCTGACTTGTTCATCCACCGAAAATCCCACGCATTTCAAATTCGCCTAGCTCAACAACTCAGAGCGCCGGCCTGATTCTTAGCGGTCCACTATCTATGCATGGCAGCTCTATTGTATGCACACGTTATATGTACGCGAACTTTGTACGCATGCATTGGAGCGCGCCACTGGCAGCGGCGGCGCAACGTCCTTGTGCGCTGTCTGCAAACAGGCGACCAGGGTTCGAACCCTGCATGGTGTAGCGACCTGCGAATCTTTATTGCACCTAAAATAGCTCTTGTTCTTGCCAGTGGCGGTTCTCTCCTCTTGCTGTCGGCCTTGGGGTGCGAGTCCGTGCTGGTTCCTGGCTGGTTGTCCACTCCTTGTGGTTGCGTCCGTGGTCGTCGGTGGGTTGTCCTCGGTGAGGCGAATCCGGGGCGGGTAGGAGCGAGCGATGAAGTTATAGCGACCCCTTTCCAGCCCCTTATATAGACGTGCAGACAGTTCTAGAAAGATCAGTCGCCTTGTAGTTCAAGAGAATTGGTCTACATGACTGTGCTGCCATGCACGTTATGTTGAACAATATTTGGGATTTCAGGAAGGTTCTGTTTTTTCGACCGAGGCCTCTCGATGCGTAGTCGATGGATTTGCCTACAGACGCCGTTCAGTTCCAGGAATTAGACAATTTGTTCCGATCACAAAAGTCCTCTGCTTTTATAGAAGTCACCTTCTCGATTACTTTTCTGGCTAGCCTCGTGCGTTGCTTGTGCTACATGAGTGTGTCAATTGAAAACGGCTATGTAATAACGTCTTGTTCGCTGCATTACACTATTTGTGGGTATTTAGCAGAATGCTAATAGATCCTCACGACCTCCCAAGGCAGCCTTTGGGGTGCGTACCAGTTTAAAGAGGCCTTTGAGATACAGGGCCCGCCCCTAAGGTTAATTGTCTATTATGCCTACTGGTAGTAGTATCGTGAGGCATCTGCTAATGTACATACCCATGGTCAGCGCACCTCCGTCATGACATCACCAGGTGCTCCACTCAAGCTCACACGTATTTTTGTCACGACTCACTCTTGTACGCAATCTCGCAGCGGCCAGGCGTATTTCTGCCCGTTTTCTGTCCCTTTTTTTCTCTCTCTCTCTTTCATTTTTTCTCAGCTTCTCTATGTTTTTTTTTGCGAAGTGCCAACCATTTTCTGAAATCTTCCCTGTTTACCTATGCGTGCCATTATTTGTGTTGGTCAAATAAATAAATAAATAAATAAATAAATAAAGAATTCAAAAGGCGATAGAAAACCAAATAAAAGGATAAGGGTAAAGGGTAAAGGACTTGGGACTTGGCATGTCCTGAATGGCTAAAATACAATGCACATGTGTTCATCGGCTACCTACCGCAAATCATTACAGAGGATAAATAAACACTGTCTGATAAAAACACAGTAGTAAATCAGTAAATAAAGGATAAAGGATAAAAGAATGAACGACGGCGTTACTCCATTCCTTTTGCGATGCGCCACGCATTCTACTTCTACGGGATCTCGTAGAGACGAAGACGTTTGAATGCGTATTTGGCCATACAATGACTTGCGGTGGCCAGCCGATGAACAAGTCAGCGCTCTATCCTTCCCAGACGAGTCTGTCACCAATTACCGATCACGGAGAGATGGAGGGGTTGGTTGGCCTGAGCGGGACACCCAAACCAGGAACCTGGTATCGGGTGCACGCGATAGCCGGCGCCTCCTCCGACTGCGCTACACGCGTTCAAATAAATAAATAAACAAATAAATAGTAAATACATAAATATTTAATTGTTTGCACAAAATAATGCGCATCAAGAACACTGCGAACTAGACAACCATCACGTAAAAAGAAAACTCAAAAAAGTTCTACAAATAAAAACAAGAACAGTCATCATAACTGGTTTTCGGTGAGTAGAGAAGCTCTTGGAAAAAATTTAAAAAATAAATAAGATCTTTCTGCTATCTAAGTATGCGGGAAACTATAAGGAATCATGGGAAATAAAAGAAAAGGAAACCTCGAAAACAGTTTGAATAAAAACGTTTTCACATTGTTTTTGCGAAAAAAAGCAGCGGTTATAGGGCAATTTAAAATGCAAGCTTTAGATCACCTCTACTCAAAGGCGTCCGAGGCTAGTGAGAATATTGGACTGCAAAGGATCCTCACCTGCTCCGTTTCCTGCATACGCTCCGTAGTAGCCACCTGCAAACGGATTGAAGGAGCCCCACTGGGCAAACGTCAGGGCGATCAAGTGAAGAAGTATCAGAATAAAGCCGACTGCTCGAATCATCTCTAAAATGGACGCGTTTTAATTATTTGTTGGCGTGCAACTTACGTACACGTCGAAAATGAAAAGGACCACAAAAATGGAAGCGTAAGACAGGGATGAAGTAAACACGTAGAGCATGTCTGCCCGGTTGACAGGTGGTACAAGTTTGAGACCCGCTTGGCGCTAGAGTTTTGATCGCAACAAACCGTCGTTATGGGAGATAACACTGAAAAAAAAACCCTATGAGGTATTAATAACTTGATTCTGAAAGGAGAAAGGAAGCAAGCGAACGTCTTTCGAATCAAATCCAAGCAGTATAACATCTATTAAATTTAGTATGATGCAGTGAGAGCAGTAAATTTTGAAAAGCTTGATTAGGCAGTCCGAGGATGTCTTTACTTTCACCAGATAATTTGTTGAACTTTGGCAGGATTCTATATGCCAAGTGGACAATGGATCAACAGCAATTCGGGTAACTCGGATGCGTCATTTTTTCAAATCTTAAGCTAGACTGTCGGTGGTTCAGTTTATATCCGTCGGTACACACATACACGAGTGGCAGACGACAGTTTACCTCAAACTTGGGTAACTAAACCAAAAATTTATTTTCGCAAATAGACCATGTTAATAACATCCTACAAGAGAATAAAGAATAAAAAAAGAAACATGAGAAGAGCGCCATGTGAATTTTCCCATATGACTTTTATAAGGAGTTTTTTGTTTGCATAGCGGCACAATCTGATGAAGCTCGAAGAGAAATTCTTTTACAATATCCTATGATCGCGAGAAAGTAGCGATAAATCTCATTTAAAATGAATGTGCGAATAATGAAATTTTTGAAAAGCTTGGATTTTACAACGATTTAGACAGAGAAGATTTTCACCAGATCGGATTTTCGGATGATTTTGATAACTGATTTTGATCAAAAATCTGAGATATAATGCGACTCGGGTATGCAATGTGAGATTAGGAGTCAGATTCATCAACGACTTACATAACATTAACAGAGAATTCACAGCGGAAAACTCAGATAACGCGGCTTATTGCTCACCATATCGCTTGATAGCCGCGCTGTCAGGGATTACGACTGTAATTTTCTCCGTTAAACTGCTGTAAGTCGTTGATGGGTCCGGCCCATGGAGATAAATCTGTTATTTGGATAGCCAAAAAATCCTCTTATATTGAATCTACTTTCATCTGAATCATTTCAAGATCCGGGGCTTTTCAAAAACGCCGTTATTGGCATGACTCTTTTAACAGGTCTTGAAGAAATGTCGAATTCATGTTGTCTGAATTGGCGTCAGATACAATGTGTAATGCGAAGTAATAGGCATTTCCTACCGAACATAGGCGTGTGTTGTTAACCCACGTGCAAAAGCTAGGGACAATCTTGTTTCAAGAGCACTACAGGAAGAAGAAGGGACTGATTGGCGTTGTGAAGGCGGATCGATTCCGTCACGCTTTTTGAAGAATGATGGAGTCAGACATGTGGTCATCTTAAAGTACAACACGACGGTACAATACGCTGCTAGTTGTTGACGTCAGTACGACCTCACGTCAGCGCACGCCATCGTCATAAATACGTGCAGAAGAATTTTAGTGAACTTTGACCAGTAATCTTCTGCCTTTTTTGCCGACTGGAGAAGGTCAACGGTAGGAAGGGCATTCGAGTCATAGTTTCAATCACCTCCAGAACAAATAAGTGTTAGTTGTATTCGTTTGCTTATAAGGAAACAGGAAAAACTGGAGAAGTAGAGAAACTGGATGGGCATTCATAACACAAAAGGCTAAAGGAGATGTGTGCCGCTGTGAGCTTGCTTCTTCTGCGCAACCAAAACAATATCTTCGACGGGCGGATCTTGACGTGCAGTGACTGATAGATCCCACAGGACACCTCAAGCCGATCGACTCTGGGGCTGGAGCACCATGATGCTGCAGAGGAATTTAGGACGGAAATTGTACCCGGGGAAGAATGATTATCGCTACACTATTCGTCGCGCTTCACTTCCTGAATAATAAAGGATAAAGGGTAAAGGACGGCGTTATTCAATCCCTTTTGGGATGCGTCACGCATTCTACTTCTACGGGATATCGTGGAGGCGACATGACTGCGTATTTGGCTATACAATGGCTTGCGGTGGCCAGACGATGAACAAGTCAGCGCTCTATCCTTCCCAGACTAGTCTGATACCAATTCATCGACCCCGGAGCGATGGGAGGGTTGGTTGACCTCGGCGGGAAATCCGAACCAGAACCTGGTATCGGGTGCACGCGACAGTCGGCGCCTCCTCCGACTGCGCTACACGCGGCCATTAAGCCTAATCCACTTGGTCTATACGAGCAAGAGTAACCAACCTTTTCCAAAGGTCTCATGTGCTAGAAATCCGATCATAGGAATGACACCGCCTTCTTATTATTGGGTTGTTCAACAATTAAAGTTGCTTTTTATATTTGGCAAAGTAATTTTATACCACTTTCACGTTGAATTAGGCACTTTTCAAATCAAACTGGACACTTTTCACGTTAAATTGGACACTCTTCTGAGCTTGCCTAAAACTTTTGAAATCAAACCGATCTCTTCCAAATCAAAATAAGCATCTTCGACATTAAAATGGAGTCTCTCCTAAAGGTCAGAATAATGTTTTGTTTAAGGAAAACCTTAGTATGAATTTTTCGAATTTTTAATTCAACTACCCAATAAGTGAACACAAATGAAATTTTGTAAAAATTTTATTTTCTGAGAAAAAACAATGATTCTAAGTTTAAAAAACAAAAACAAAAAGGCGGCTATTTTTTGCTGCAAAGACAGTACTTACTACTTTTAAGCAGTATTTACGCTATCACTTACACTATTTACATTTAAGCAGTATTTATGTACCCTATCAATCAAGTAAACAATGCGACCTGCTTTTCGAGCGCATGGCGCGATGCAGTCTTTTAATGCACTGTATAAATCCTGACTTGCTACGTTTTGAGACAAAATTTAATTTATTATTTTTTCCTTAAAAATAGTTTTTTTGTGAAATTATTATATATCTTCGGGCAGGTGAAGTAAAAAAGTTCAAAGAAAGTTATACTAAATTTTTCTTAAATAAAAATTATTTAAACATTTTAGTGAGTTAGTAGTTTAACCTGCCTAAAGTTCTTTTTGATTTGGAAGAGTTCGCTTTGATTTTAGAAGTCTTAGGCTAGCTTAGAAGAGTGTCAAATTTGATTTGAAAAGTGTCCAATTCGACGTGAAAATGGTATTAAATTAACAACAAACCCAAATCAAAGAATTTTATTGAATACTTTATTGAATGACTTTCTGCCGGCTTTCAGTAAGTTGAAAAATTCCACATCAAAGAAGCCTGGTTTTTAGAAGCGACACATTTTAACGGCTTGATCGAAATCAAAAATTCTTCCATTCAAATTGTTTTAAAGCGAACGAAACAAAGGGTAAACTGGTGTATGTAGCTATGTGACGGCTACAGGTTGGACGTGGCATCGTTTCCCAATTGAGCCGTGCTATTTTTTGACGGTTATCAAAGAGGTGTGGCGTCTGACGTTGTCATGATGGAACATCAAGCCGTTTCGTTCAGCCAGTTCAGGGCGTTTTTTTGAATTCTTCGTACGATTTCAATAGTCAAGACAGTAGACATTCGGTTCGATTGATTCGTTTCCTGGAAGCAGCTCAAAATAGATTTCACCCTCGTATATGCTAATGGTGAAGGCGCGTGTGGCGCAGTCAGAGGAGGCGCGACTGTCGCGTGCACCCGATACCAGGTTCCTGGTTCGGATTTTCCGCCCAGGCCAACCAAGCCTTCCATCCCTCCGGGGTCGGTGAATTGGTACCAGACTTGTCTGGGAAGGATAGAGCGCTGACTTGTTCATCGGCTGGCCACCGCAAGTCATTGTATGGCCAAATACGCATTCATGTCGCCTCCACGACATCCCGTAGAAGTAGAATACGCTGGCGCATCCCAGAAGGGATTGAGTAACGCCGTCCTTTATCTTTTATATGCTAATGGTTGGGTGTTGTGAATCTCCTTCGTTCCGTAAGGAATCCCTACATCCAGTTTGTTTGCGTAACTAAGCTGCTGCAAGTGCAAGTAATCGGTTGTGTTCATTATATCAAGCTTCTTATTCCATCTCTGTAGTTGCCGAACGCTGGTTAGTTTTGATTAACGCCTTTATTTTGTCGTCATCCATATGGAGGGCCTGGGCCTGGAGCGAAAGCGGACAAACCATGTCTGACACCGGCGTTCAGTGAGGTAGTCCTCACCAGCAACTTCACAGAATTTCTTCTGAGCTTGCACCACATTCTGCACTTTTGGAAGTAAAACAATAAAATATGCCAATAATGCCCTCTTTCTTCGTCAATTTTCAACATAATTTTTTTTCAAACTTCCTTTCACAGATGACCGTCATTTTTTGCAGGATGACTTCATCTCAAGGACGCGATTCTGAATTCATTAAAAACTTTCTTTAAGCATGTTTAAAACCATTGAAGTGGCATAAATCATCATTCTTACATTAGCTTTCTGTTTTTTGGTTGCACGGCGGATTGTTTTATTGTTCACACAAGTGTTGCGCGTTCCTGAGACGTACTTAAATAAATAAGTAAATAAATACTTACTTTGATACTGTGATACTTTGATGGTCCTTTTGTCGGCTGGAGGTCTTCTCAGCGGGGACCACAACTCTTCCAGATCGCTCGATCTCTGGCTGTTTGCATCCAGTGAGGCAGACTCCGCTCTCTGAAAGATCTTGAGAATGAGTCTACCCATCGCGTTGGCGGTCGTCCCAGTGGTCTCTTATGGTCTCTCGGGAGCCATTCTGTGACACGGAGACTCCATCTATCGTCCTTTCGTCGAAGCAGGTGTCCGGCCCAGCGATATTTGGACTTCTTCATGTACTGCAGCGGGTCTGCTAATTGCGACTTCTCCCGTAGCTCCGAGCTTCGTAGGCCTTCTTGCCATTGCTGACGAAGGCTTGTCCTCAGAAGACATCTCTCCAGTGCACGGTGCGTAGTTTGCATTGGTCTGGCGATTGTCTTGTTGCCGGGCCAGGCTTCCGTCGCGTAACACATCGCAGGCAGTACAGAGGCGTTGAATATCGAGGCCCTGAGGCCGGCATCCTTGACCTGATCGGTGACTTCGCGAATCGAACTGAAGGCTGCCCATGCTGCGCGTCTCCTGCGGGCGATTTCAGGAGCGAGGTCGTTATCCATGTTCAGCTCTCTTTCCAGATAGACGTAGACGTAAATAAATAAATAAATAAATAAATAAACCACTTAATCACTGCTACGTAAAAATATACAGTTCACGCCATCTATGAGATAAAACAACATTAATTACAGAACAGTCCAGTCGATAGTTTAGACCTTGCCATTAAGCAAAATAGGTACTTCTAGGCACAGTGATGAAATCAGCTTATGCATATTATGCACAATTCCTTTACTTTTCGTCAATAAGACAATCGAGGAAAGGAGCATCGCTTCACTACTTGAAATGTTTGTTTTGAAGATAAAAGCAAAACGGATTTTGCTGAAGAGTCGAGATGGCGAGACCCGTATTAACATAGACCCACCACGGCGATAAATTCCAGTCGGTTTATGCGTTGACATGAGGTTTAAGACTTTGATAAATTAAGTACAGTCGGTGAATGAGACGGCAAGATGAGTCAGCTTCGAATTCAGCGATCGTGGTGCTGATCAATGTGACAGAGCATGCGGAGCATTGCCTTTCACATCATGAGAGAGAGTCCACAATTTCAGTGACATTTCAACATGATTCGCTTTCACTGTGAACACAATCTCTGATACCCATGACATTAAATCACATTTTTCTTTCAAGTAGTGAAGAGAACTGAGGAAAAATGGAGTTTGTGATTAGGCACTTCTTTCGTAAGGAATTGACGGTAAGATGGACATCCATTTTCCGTAAAACCGAACATTTGTTTGCACCCTCTTTTTGAATTATGCGAAGATATCAAAGTAACCAAAATGAAAGCGTCGAACATTAGGTGGGCCGGACAAATAATACACTTCGTAGACATGCGCTGGACGAGAGCCATCACCGACTGGATTCCACGAGATGTCAAGAGAACACCAGAGTCCGATTCACGATTGTTAAGGTAACGGCTTAATGGAAAGGGATAAGGTTGCTATTAGAAGATAGTGGGCAGGTGGAAAGTTTGTTATTCACGATTTTAGTATATAAATCAGAGAATGATATCTATCCCACTATTCACCCACCTCCATGCTCTTTGGAGTGCCAGGTAACGTTTCTGTCGACAAAGTCGACTTGATCTATTGTGTTGTTTTAGGTTCAGTGTTGTATTTGACTTAAGAATTTAATTCTTTCACATTTATGTGCTATTCGTACGTATTATTTGCTATTCATTTACCAAAGTGCTTTTCTACTGTTTATGGGCAGGTGCCGAATCTTGCTGTAAGATGAGCGGTTTGTCCTTGAAGACAGTGCTGCTCCAGGACATCAAAGTCTTTCCCAGAACATCTTCCAAACATCCATTTTCTCTGATGAAGAACAACGGCGACTTTCCCTTATAGGTGTGTCAGCGGCCCACACGATGACTGATTCCGGATGTAACCGGCGTTCATGAATCCTTCCCGTTTCGCTGGCTTCGGCTACTGATTTGACAGGCACAGCGGAGGTTTCAAAGCTGCTTCGACGGTGAAAATTCTGGAGATGTGCCTCACCGATGGTCTGTTGATGTGCACTGCGATGATGGGAACCCGCAGACGATGAGAAGGAACCATTTTGTAGCCAGTCAAGATTGCAACTGGATAATTAGCAATTGAAATCTGGGTGAACATACCGTGCATGCTCGACGCCTAGGTCAAGAAAATGACAGGTCAAACATGGTGGGTGCATATATTTTTGAGACACCCTCTTCTTATATTTACCAGTCGTTCAGCGGCCTAGCGGCCGCCTCCGACTGGTTGGGGGCTTCGCCCCCAAACCCCGAGAAGAGAACACTCCGACCATCTTCTTTTCCCAACTTTTAGACCTTCATACCTCAAAAACAAACTTCAGATTCGTGTTCAGCGACCTCGATTACCCCCAGGGCCGAAGTTTAGCGCCGCTTGAACGCCATTCTAAAAAATCGATAATATCGATCGATATCGATTGGTCGACTTCAAATTCGAGTTTAGCGACCTCGATTACCCCCAGGGCCGAAGTTTAGCGCCGCTTGAACGCCATCCTCAAAAAATCGATAATATCGATCGATATCGATTGGTCGACTTCAAATTCGTGTTCAGCGACCTCGATTACCCCCAGGACCGAAGTTTCGCGCCACTTGAGCGCCATCCTCAAAAAATCGATAATATCGATCGATATCGATTGGTCGACTTCAGATTCGTGTTCAGCGACCTCGATTACCCCCATGCCCAAAGTTTCGCGCCACTTGAGCGCCATCCTCAAAAAATCGATAATATCGATCGATATCGATTGGTCGACTTCAGATTCGTGTTCAGCGACCTCGATTACCCCCAGGACCGAAGTTTCGCGCCACTTGAGCGCCATCCTCAAAAAATCGATAATATCGATCGATATCGATTGGTCGACTTCAGATTCGTGTTCAGCGACCTCGATTACCCCCAGGGCCAAAGTTTCGCGCCACTTGAGCGCCATCCTCAAAAAATCGATAATATCGATCGATATCGATTGGTCGACTTCAGATTCATGTTCAGCGACCTCGATTACCCCCAGGACCGAAGTTTCGCGCCACTTGAGCGCCATCCTCAAAAAATCGATAATATCGATCGATATCGATTGGTCGACTTCAGATTCGTGTTCAGCGACCTCGATTACCCCCAGGGCCAAAGTTTCGCGCCACTTGAGCGCCATCCTCAAAAATCGATAATATCGATCGATATCGATTGGTCGACTTCAGATTCGTGTTCAGCGACCTCGATTACCCCCAGGACCGAAGTTTCGCGCCACTTGAGCGCCATCCTCAAAAAATCGATAATATCGATCGATATCGATTGGTCGACTTCAGATTCGTGTTCAGCGACCTCGATTACCCCCAGGGCCAAAGTTTCGCGCCACTTGAGCGCCATCCTCAAAAAATCGATAATATCGATCGATATCGATTGGTCGACTTCAGATTCGTGTTCAGCGACCTCGATTACCCCCAGGGCTGAAGTTTCGTGCCGCCGACGTGTTCGGCACGTCTTCGGCTCGCCATGCATGGTTGCCGACGTGCTCGGCACGTCTACGGCTCGCCATGCAGGGTTGCCGACGTGTTTGGCACGTCTACGGCTCGCCATGCATGGTTGCCGACGTGCTCGGCACGTCTACGGCTCGCCATGCATGGTTGCCGACGTGCTCGGCACGTCTACGGCTCGCCATGCATGGTTGCCGACGTACTCGGCACGTCTACGGCTCGCCATGCAGGGTTGCCGACGTGCTCGGTACCTCTCCGGCTCGCCATGCACGGTTGCCGACGTGCTCGGCACGTCTACGGCTCGCCATGCATGGTTGCCGACGTACTCGGCACGTCTACGGCTCGCCATGCAGGGTTGCCGACGTGTTTGGCACGTCTACGGCTCGCCATGCACGGTTGCCGACGTGCTCGGTACCTCTCCGGCTCGCCATGCACGGTTGCCGACGTGCTCGGCACGTCTACGGCTCGCCATGCATGGTTGCCGACGTGCTCGGCACGTCTACGGCTCGCCATGCATGGTTGCCGACGTGTTCAGCACGTCTGCGCCTCGCCATGCACGGTTGCCGACGTGCTCGGTACCTCTCCGGCTCGCCATGCACGGTTGCCGACGTGCTCGGTACCTCTCCGGCTCGCCATGCACGGTTGCCGACGTGCTCGGCACGTCTACGGCTCGCCATGCATGGTTGCCGACGTGCTCGGCACGTCTACGGCTCGCCATGCATGGTTGCCGACGTGTTCAGCACGTCTGCGCCTCGCCATGCACGGTTGCCGACGTGCTCGGCACGTCTACGGCTCGCCATGCATGGTTGCCGACGTGCTCGGCACGTCTACGGCTCGCCATGCATGGTTGCCGACGTACTCGGCACGTCTACGGCTCGCCATGCAGGGTTGCCGACGTGTTTGGCACGTCTACGGCTCGCCATGCACGGTTGCCGACGTGCTCGGTACCTCTCCGGCTCGCCATGCACGGTTGCCGACGTGCTCGGCACGTCTACGGCTCGCCATGCATGGTTGCCGACGTGCTCGGCACGTCTACGGCTCGCCATGCATGGTTGCCGACGTACTCGGCACGTCTACGGCTCGCCATGCAGGGTTGCCGACGTGTTTGGCACGTCTACGGCTCGCCATGCACGGTTGCCGACGTGCTCGGTACCTCTCCGGCTCGCCATGCACGGTTGCCGACGTGCTCGGCACGTCTACGGCTCGCCATGCATGGTTGCCGACGTGCTCGGCACGTCTACGGCTCGCCATGCATGGTTGCCGACGTGTTCAGCACGTCTGCGCCTCGCCATGCACGGTTGCCGACGTGCTCGGTACCTCTCCGGCTCGCCATGCACGGTTCTCGACGTGTTCAGCTCCCGCGCCCCAACTCAAAGTGGGACGGACGGACAGTGTGACACAGTGACACAGTGACACACGCTTGCTGCTTTATATATAGTAGGATTAGACTGTGGCAAAACTAATCGCAGAAACGGACCGCTTACTTCAAACCGCTATAACTCAGCTTATACACAACTTTATTAATCGAAGCAAAAATCACCAGAATTTGCACATTTTCGCCAACAAAAAGTTAATAAACCGAGTCCTTCACAATAAAAACTGAGAACACAGAAATTAACGACGTAAGGAGGGAACACTCAACATCGGCCAGCAACTTCAACATTCACTTCAACACTTCAACAACCGACCAGTAAGCATAACTCAATTAGGGTGAAGGTCGGGTTTAGGAAAGAATGTTAGGGAGCATCCTTATCTACCCGGACGAATCCCCGCTTCCTGTTATCGAAAATGATTAATTTTCATTCACAGTTATAATACGGCTTGCATAAGGCTCATATTAAAGCGAACTGGCAGGTTGGATAAGGTATCGAAACGTTCCCGACGCTGCTCATCGGTCGGCTCATGAGACACCCAGTTCGACATCTTCTTCACCTTGCCGATTCTGCCAAATGCCTTGCTACCGTACAATGATGTACGCCAAAGTGCTCTGCTAACGATGTGTATTCGTCTTCATCTCCGGATTGGCTCCCAACGGCTCTCCTCAAGCGAAGATCTTCGCCCACAATCCGGTTTCTCTCCAGAGATCAAAATCGCCAGAAGCGACTTTTTCGAGAGCCTCACCGTTCGTTCGTAAAGACAGTCCGTCCCAAAGGCGCTGCTAAGGTTACGGGATGCTTCTGCCGCAGAATGTCCCAATCTAAAGTCGTTAAGCATCATGACTCGACAGTCGCGTCGGTTCATGATTTTACAGAGCCTTAGAAAAGGTCGGCAAGAAAAATTAGAGCGACATCCATACCTCCAAGAATCGAGGCCTTTAAAAGGGTACTGCGGAACCACCATAACCCTTGCTGAAGGTTTTTTTGTGATTACTCTTTCCGGCGGAGTCGCCGATCGCCCAACCGTTGTTAAGCCGTTCCTGATCATAACTAATTTTATTTGTTCCACTGGTTTAAAGTTACGTTTACTGTGTTCATTGGTTGTGATGGTGAGCTCGATCACGCGGATCACTTTGTATGTGTTGCATCACATTTTGGAATAAATAAATAAATAAGTACATATTTTTGAAAGAGCAGGAAAAAACCTACCGAGCTGTCAAGCAGCTTTCCCTGAGACGGAAAAATTTAGGGTAAAAAACTTATTCATTTTTACATACTTCGAAACGAAGATTAATTTTGCGACAGCCTAATGTAGATCTTCTTATTTCTTATGAAGATCCTAGAGATGCCCGCTCATGTCCAACTCCTAATTTTCACTTATCGCACAGGATTTTGTAAGAAATTCCTGTGAAGGAATATTTAGTGCATAAAGGATTTCCAGCAGGCTTCGCATTTTAAACGTGCAAAACGGGTTTATGTGTTGGAGTATGTTGAAATTAATATTGGAGACCAGTCGTATCAAACTCCAAATATTTCCTCTATCTGCAATGTCAGAGTTGTAGTAGAAATCTTCTCTGCAATGCAATCGACGGAGTGATCTCGCTTACTTTTTTCCTGCTAGTTCTGTGATGCCTGTAGTTGTCCTCATAGAAGATTCCTCCCTTAAACCTTATTCTTGCACGTTCGCCTGCGATTTTACATGATGCCTTCAGTTTATCCTCGCCTGAGGTGTAGTGTATGGAAAGTGCGAATAATCAAGTTTCTTTCATGTTTTATTAAACTCTATGTCGGAATCTGGAAGTGGTATCGTCATGTTTCACGATGGAGTAGAACTTGCCATTACTAGCCTTGGAAAGCACCCATGATACCTCCAATCAGTGCTCCTTCAAGAGCGCCTGTCCATCCTGAATGCATACTGAGTAAGTCTTTATAAGAATATACCAATTCAACGCACTAAAAACGATGTCGATGTATATGTCACACGTACTACGGAAGTTACACTCACCTCCTCTTCCGTATCTGGGAAATCCACCGTATCCGTAGTATGGATACCCATACCCGTATCCACCGTAACCATAATATGGTGGCATATATCCCCATTGAGCTTCAGATCGCATGGCGAAGAAAGTCAACAGAAGGACAATTAGAACGTTGACTCTGGTCATCGTCTGAATAAATTTATTTATTTATTTACCTAGTATACTAAAGAGAGCACCATAACGCAACTAAACATTACGTAATGCTGATGCAGAGTGGATATTAAATATGGTTAAATATAGTAGTATATAATAAATATGGAGAAGTCGAGAAGACAATTTGAATGCGCATTTAAGCTATACCGTGGCCACACCGTAGAGTTAAAAAGCAATGAAAAAACAAACTAACAAAATAAAGACGAGATTCAGTGCGAAGACCAGCTATTTCCATTCTTGCTGTTCCAGACTACCACTGAGGCAATGGTCTTGTCAGTTGCTCACCCGTCTAGAGCTGGATTGAGCATAAATTTCTAAGGCCCCGTTTATACGTCAGACGCTGGGCGACTCGACGCCGCATATTGTGGCCACATTGATCGGGCAACGCTATCGATCAATTTGGCCATTATACATGCCGTCGTGTCGACCGCGTGCCGGCGTCGGAAGTATAAACTGGGCCTAAGGCCCCGTTTATACTTCGTTGACTTCTTCGCGATGCGACGCCACGTATAGTGGCCATATTGATTGTGCGACGCCCGCTGTCCGGAATGAATCGCGTGAACCCGCGACCAATCGCGTCGCCCAGTGTCGGATCACGTCCCCCGGAAGAATGGAAGGCTTGGTTGGCCTAGGCGGAAATACGAAAAAGGAACCTGGTATCGGGTGCACGCGACAACCGGCACCGCCTCTAACTGCTCTACATGCGCTCTTCATATAAATAGCAGTAACGAAATTGTGAGCATTCTGGATCACGCTATGAAATGCAGCTGTTTAATAGAACTGCTTTTTGCAGTTATTCCAAAGTTCCGCTTCAAAGGAAAAAAATGCTAAAAAATGCTAACATGCTAAAAAACCGAAGCTTAATATTATGTAGAGGTGTTTTAAATAAGATTGATTTAAACAAAAAATTTGATAAGATGAATATTCGACATATATGTGTTGTCAGTATGCTGTGCCAGACGAAGTTTTTAGGTGAATCTTTATTATAGCGGCCCGAGGTTTCGACTTTCCGTCGTCTTCAGAGGCGCATAGGATCCACCGTAGAGGGAGGCTGATATTCGCCCACGCTAGAAGACCAGTAGAGGCGGTTTCGCCGATGTTTGAGGTTGAGGTTTCGAGGTGATGAGGTTTCGCCTATGCGCCTCTGAAGACGATGGAAAGTCGAAACGTCAGACTGCAGCAATAATGATGGAGCAACCTGAAAACCTCTCCTGGCACAACATACTAACGCACCATGCCGAGCTTTTAAGAAGAGAGATGTTGGGAACTGATTCGACGTATAGTTTTTGGGCGGATCTGAGAGGATCATAAAATGTGAGTCAACTTATTTCCATTAGAACACAAGTGAATGGCGTGCTGTGCAGCGTCGAGTACAAATGTTGCTCCTCGGTGCCTGTGACCCGGCCTTATGGCTGTGTTCTGCTAAGAAACCAAACAAGTGACCAAAACACAAAACACGTTCTTTTTTGCAGTAACAAGACCATTACCACCTTTAATTCGATATTCGCTTTTGCATAGGATCTATTAGCTCGCCGGAATGTTCTGGGGATTTTGTGCAACCGCTTTTCGTTTGTTTATTACTGGCTCGGAATTCACTTACCTCGCGTTTTCACATAGCGTCTAATACGGAATTCTTTGCTTCATATGAAGGAATAATTCGTGCTTTAGCTATGCTCAATGATTGTGTTTCTTTGAAAATCTATTGAAGTATGTCGAAATTGCAGTTCCCAACTATATTTTATGGGGCCGAGTACAGGAAAAAGGACCCTGCGGCGGTGGTTCGCAAAATTTCGTTCTGGAGATTTCAACGTTGAGGATGCACCCCGAAGCGGCAGACCTACTGCAATCCATGACGTCGATTTGAACGCTTTCTAGGAAGCTAATCCATCGCAAACAGTCCAAAGGACTGCGGAAGGTCTAGGAGTCAGTAAGTAAAACTGCTATTGCTGATGGTTTGAAACTCCACGAAAAGGTGAAAAAGCTCGAAATGTGGAGACCCCACGATTTGAGTGAGGTAAGGTAACCAGCCTTACGGCTGGCCACAAACTGGCCATGAGTCACTTTGGTATTTCAGGGCGGAACTCTACGCCGACGATGAAGCCACGACAAGGCATCAATGAGTCACCCCGCGGACGCCCGTCCAGGCCGTAGGCCTGCTCCCTTCATGATCTGCTCTGTTTGTATATCTATACCATGTGTCGTATGTCTGTTGTACTTGTATGAGATAAATCTCCTTCCCTCTGAAGAGTTAGCAGAAGTACAGAAAGCAGCTTTTGCCGCACCACGTTGTTTACTGTGACTGTCGCGTTTCAAAATCTGTCCTTCTCTGCTTCTCCGGAATCGAAACGACCAGTTTTTGGATCGAGTCGTCATTTCAGATTTGATTGCGGATTCAAGTAACAGTTTAAGTCATCTATATAAGGCGACGAATACAAGACGAATACAAGACGAATACAAGACGAATACAAGACGAATACAAGAAGAGATCAGTTTCTGCTGGCGAGGTTCACACGCAGAGAACGCCCATTGAAGTCGGTTCCGTTGAGGGTGTTAACGGCATTCTCGGCGCCGGCCGCGTCGGCGAACTCACAGAAGCCAAAGCCCTTTGCGCGGCCGGTTTCTCGATCCATGACGATTCTGACGTTGGTGACTTGACCGGCTCGACTGAACAGATTGCCGACGTCTTCTTCGGTGCACTGGTACGGCAGGTTACCGATGTAGACAGAGCATCCGGACTGTTGTCTATCCATTTTTATCGATTTGTTGGAGACTTCGACTGTTGGGAAGCAACGGTCACGGAAAACTCTCAAACTTGGGTAATTAAACCTAGAGTCGTCACATATATATGTGATGAAAAGTGAGTTCTACACGAAAATAGAAGGCGATCAGGAGAGCGGGTTGATGTCAACAACCCCCTCACATAAGGACTTCCTAAAGCCGAAACTCCACCAGAACAGTGTCGTGTTCGGCGGCGATTCACTACAACTATCTGGAACCAGGCCGAACCATCACAGCAGAGTTCCACAGTGACGAAATCCACGATAGCAATTTATGTGAACTGCAGCCGACACCGGTCGACAAAAGAAGACATTCTTCCACACGATAACCTCCTCCCACACGATTCGCAAATTATCACGCGAAATTTGAAGGAACGAAGAATTGAAGTTCTGCCTCACCCGCCATACTCAGCAGACCTTGCGCCAACCGACAACCACCTTTTCAAGCACTTTCAGAACTTCCTCCCTGGTAGGCCGTCGCAAATCAGGACCACGCAAAAATAGCCCTTCCATGTAGAATCTCAATGTGGAATCGCATCTCGATCAGCCAGTTTTTTCGCTAATGCTTCAACTAACATCGCCTTGGAAAACGTGCGTTGATTCGAATGGAGCTTACTTTGATTGAATCTGGTTAGTATTGAGAAAGTCGTAATCGTTTGAAGTGGGCCAGTCAAAGCCTCCAGAACTTTCCGACCAACCTACTAGTATGTTCTTCGGTCAATCATTATATTAGGGTGTCCCATAATTTTCTGGGCTATCATACCATTTTTATTAGAATTTATTACAACATGATAATGAGACATGATAATGAACAAGATAATGACAAAGGGTAGTCAATCGATATATTCTCCATCTGTGGCCACAACCTTTCTCCAACGATTGGGCAGAGAGTTGATTGCATTCGCCCAGAAAGAAGCTAGCCTGCAGTCGATCCATTCGTCGATTGCGCGCTGAACTTCTTGACGTTGCGAGCATCGCTTGTTCGTGAAAAAGTGAGCAAGACTTCTGAATGCTGCATATTCTTAACGGCCGATATCTGGTGAATACGCAGGATGTGCCACAATTTCGGTAGACTCATGCCTCATCGTCTCCGGCGTTTGTTTCGCTCGATGCGGTAGTGCATTATTCATTGACACAAGAATAGTACCGAATCTTGGGTACTTCTCAAGCAGCTTACGCTTCATTTTCAGCATATTTTCAATGAAGAATTCTGCTGTAATCGTCCGCTGATCTTGTAAAGGCGAGTAGTGCACGACTTCCCGACTCGTGAACCAAAATGAAAACAAAATTTTCTTTGGGAAGCAAAATGCTGTACATTCTCTTCCGGAAACGATTGAACCAAGTTTCACACGTCGACTTGCTGCACATGTCTGGACCTAACAAAACAGCAATATCTTTGTGAGCAGCGTACGCAGACAGCCCAGAACGAAAGTGATGAAGAAGCAAGTCGCGATTTCGGCTGTCGGCAAATTCATTTTCAAGAAATTGCCAAAATGTGGGCAGTAGGACGATGGTGGTAATCGATACGCTATTGCGAAATATATTCGAATCGCCTTCCTGTGCCAAGAGAACATCCCGTTTGGATCTTGTATAAAGAAGTTGTAACGCGCCAAACACTCGTGGTTCAAATAGCCCAGAAAATTATAGGACACCCTAATATTTATTCTGACAGAAGTATGACTTCCACATGAGTCAGCGTGCGACAGATGTTTATTATTCAGTTCTCCGTCTTCCTCTACCCTTTCAAGTGTTGAGCAAAGTACGCGATGGTTTAGCGAACTGAAATTTACTCAAAACGCCATACGTATGAAGACCAAGCAAGAATGGTGAAGTTTTCCCAAACATATAGGTTTTTGTCGCCGCGACAAACCTGTTCAAAAATTGTGATGCAACTAATTGAGCAGAGAGCAGAGATCATTAAAGAAGGAGCATTATGTCGTGTACTGCCATAATCCATTAACTGAAAACCTCATGAGAGAAATAAGAACTCCAAGATGACAAATACTGTGGTTATGAGCTGTTAGAAAATGTTTATCTGCGATGAAAACTTTAGCGCCAAGCAGGTACGAAGACATTTTGCTGCTTTCCAGGCAGTATGCTATACCTTTACACTACAGTATAGATTGAAATGCGACCCTGAATCAGATTCAATGTATGAACTTCAACGTAGTGTAAAGGATAATTCGGATCCGTCATTTTTTCAAACCCGGCTAAGAGGATTATAGGAATAATGGTATTTTGAGAAGCCCGATTTCAGGATGCTTCAGATAAGAGTAGCTTTAACAGGAACACATTTTCGGATGGTCCAAAAACTGTGTTTCGGATCTATTATAGCGGTGTGAGCACTAGAACAGATTTACATGGTTACAGAGATGATCACAAAATGGCTGAGTAAGAAAGCTCGCAAAAGGAGACCTTTCTAGTCATAGGAAAATAGAAAATATGTAGGCACAAAGTGATGACAAGTATCACACCCTTTACCACAGTTCTTATAATGTGTTCTGTGCAACTCAAAGGTGCGTTGTTCAAGTCCAGCAGGAAAACTAGTTGTGTTAGTCAACTTTCAAAATGAAAAGACATTAGGCATGATCTTGCGCTAAGAAAGTCAGCTCCTTCCGAAAAACTGTAACATAACAGGACATACTAGTCCCTTTTTTCGGTTAATGAGCGCAAAATTTTTTGGCCATATGGGGCTTCGAGAGCGTGATGTTGCGCAGTCGGAGGAGGTGACGGCTGTTGTGTGCACCCGATACCAGGTTTCTGGTTCGGATATCCCGCCCAGGCCAGCCAAACCTTCAACCATTTCGGGATCAGTGAATTGGTTCCAAACTTATCCGGGAAGGATAAAGTGCTGACTTGTTCATTGACTGGCCACCGCAAGTCATAGTATGGCCAAATACGCATTCAAATCGCCTCCATGACATCTCTTTGAAGTAGAATGCATGGCGCATTCCGGAAAGGACTGAGTAACGCCGTCCTTTATGTCGGGTCTCTGAGGAAGGCTAACAGTTAGATGGCGACAAGCTCAATAGAACTTCATTATAACGGCTTCAAAATTCACGCCAAAAGGCGCACAAACCACAAAGCAATCCAATAAGAAAAGGACAAAGCACGGCGTTCTTCGATCCTTTTTGGGATGCACCATGCATTCTACTTCTAGGGATGTTGTGAAAGCGATTTAAATAGGCGCACAAAAGATACAGCGTAATTACCCATTAAAAATTTCAAAAAAAAAAGACGGATAAAGGGAATCAGAGCCTCTTTTAAGTGCTGAACACCGACTGTCGGTCAGGTTTTACAGCTAAAACTCGTGTTCACTGCCTAACACCGAAAATGAGGAGCATAATACGCGCAGTAGATTCACAAAAGACAAAAGATGACATAGAAGGGCCTGCTTCAGTACAGTAGACTGCAAGACAAAAAACTCAAGAACAAGGTGGTAAATAAGAAGTGAATGACCCCTGGTTTCGTATATATGTCGAGGCAGTCGTTCTTGCATGTGTTTTGTGATGGGCCAGTTGTATGTCGTCACTTCGTGGTCAAAGTCGACAGTTCCTGATCATTTTTTATAGGGAGCATATACTACAATAGATCACTCCATTTTTGCCAGATGTACACTTTCCTTTGTAATTTGGGCCGGACAACATTTTGCAGTTTGTACCACACTTGTTCGTTGAGTCGAGAGCGGAAAAAATTCTTGTTCGTTCTGGGAAGTGAATCACATTCGATCGGAATCATTCCCTAGCGACAAGTAGTCGCCGATACCTTTTTAAACTGTTTACCAAGAATATTCCCAAACAACATAAGGACAAAGAATAGAGGTCGAGGTTACCCAATTCTTTTTGGGATGCGCCACACATTCAACTTCCACGAGATGTCGTCGAGTGGATATTTGACCAGACAATGACTTGCGGCAGCCAGCCGATGAAGAGGTCAGTGCCTTTTCTTTCCCAGACAAATCTGTGACCAATTCACTGACCTCGGTGACTTGGTTGGCCTGGGCGAGAAATCAACCTGATATCGGGTGAACGCGACAGCCGGTACCCTTCCGACTGCGCTACATGCGTCCAAGCAACATACTACAAGACTCTCCCTACCAAAAAATTAAATTATGACATAGAAGACGTTATTTTAACAGAGCTTTCCTATGCTCGATAAGATGGTATCAGAATAGCCACATCTTCCAACCGAGGTTGGAAAAGCTCGATTTTTCACAAATTCTAGGAAATAATGTCTAACGATGAGGTCTTTGTTTGCAGCCAACTTTCACCTTCCTCCTTTCTATAGTTCGTCAGAGAAAATCAGTCGGCCCCGCTCATAATCTTGCAGTCCAGTCATCAAGAAGATACCATCAGTTCAATGGAGCAGTAGATTTAAAAAAAAGAGTTCTCAATCATGATTGTTAATTACCATGAGTGTTTTATAACCACTACAATAACTCTCAGATCGTAGTCGGGCTCATTGTCTTACGGGTGGCGTGTATGTATGTATGATGCAGGTATGTAAAGACGGCATCAGCAAGAGTAGTCCTGACTGCAGTTAATATTTCTTTACAACTTTTTTTCTTGCTTTTGTCCAACTTTAATGATTCTCATTCTCCGTACCGACGCAACTCACTTAGAAGGTCGTAGACTTGACGCATATCATAGTCTATAATAACGCGCTAAGCGCTGAGTCATACCATCGATCGGCGCCGCTGCCGCAGAAATTATTCATAAAATGGGGGGAAAATGGGGGGAAAATTATGGCACGAAAATAGGGAAAAATACCCAGACGTCTTGTTCCTGCCTAGGAACTTTAGTCCTGGGACAGTCGAGGCTGCTGAACATGAATCTGAAATTTGTTTCTAAAGTATCGATCGCCATCAATCGATATTGATCAAATTATCGATTTTTTGTGGATGTCCAGGCAGTTCGAAACTTTTGCCCTGGGGTAATCGAGGTCGCTGAACACGAATTTGAGGTTCGTTTTTAAGGTTTCAGTCGCCATCAATCGATACTGATCAAATTACGGGGCACGAAAATAGCGGAGAACACCCAGTCTTCTACGTGCCAGGGTTCAGAAGACGTGCGAAATACGTCGCATTTTGTGCCTGGGGACTCAGAAGACGTGCCAAAAACGTCGCTCAACGTGTTTGGGGATCAGGTGGACGTGCCGAAGAGTCGTGCGCTAAGGGGGATCATTGAGGGGGACCAGTATCAGTCTGCAATGGGAGACCGTTTAAGTAAGGGAGGACCAGTAGTGAGGAACCAATAGCTCGCCCTATCATACTATACACTGTACGTACTGCGAGCCTTTTGTACTTCTAGGCAAGGATAAAAGCTGTACAAGTGGGGCAGCTAGGTGTGGTTGTCCTTAGCTTAGTGAGGCACACCGATAGGCGTGACGAAGCACTTGTAATAAATAATTCGCATGCAAGACATCCTCGCGGGAAGAATTTTATCTACGCTTTATGTTCTTTTTGCGATTTTAACAGCCCTTGTGAATTATTTTTCTTCCACAACAAGAAACAAGTACTGGCTACTCTATTGGAAACCTCTCTTTACATGTGTTAGCAATGATCTTACTACGATCTCAATTTATCTCATTTCAAATAATAACTCCCACATTGCTCGCAAAAGGATTGAACAACACCTGAACTGAACGTACATGTATTTCGTGTAATTTGGCTTAATCCACAGTATTTGTTTTGTTTTGTTTATTATTCATGGCGCACAGTTTGTGTGATAAATAACTAATTAAATAAATGTTGTAGTGTAATGCTGTAGTAGTGTATTGTTGCTGTAGTATGTTGCTGCTGTAGTGTATTACGTATTTCGTAATGTTAAACGGCATTGAGTAAACCCGTGCATTGTACGGTACGCGGAAGGTTGACTACCCATGCTTTTTGTGTTGCGCATTTGGTTCTCCAATAAACCGTTCTGCTCTTCGAAGTCTACGGCAACCTCTACAGCAAAAAATCTTTGTTTCCATTATTGCTCAACCACTAGAAAAAACGTAGAGAAAAACAAGTTTATTCAATTTTTATAAAAAAGATCAGAATACGATCATAGTCGATTTGCAAACGTCGACAGTGCAGATCGTTTCCTTACTTGCCTTGAAAAGCGCCCATGACACCTCCAATTAACGCTCCTTCAACAGCACCGGCCACTCCTGGAAATAATTTTGAACAAGTTTGAGTACAACCTAAGGTTGCTTCATTGAAACACATTTTCTATTTAAAAAAATTGTATCAGTCCAGTGCTCTAAAAGAGACTTCACAGTCATCTATACTTAAGACAATCGCCCACCTCCTCTTCCATATCTAGGATATCCGTAGTATGGGTATCCGTAGCCATATCCATAGGGTCGGTAGCCATATCCATAAGGTCCATATCCCCATTGAGCTTCTGTCTGTGTGAGGAATAAAACCAGCAGGAGAAGAAGTAGAACGTTGATTCTGTTCGTCATCTGGAGTAATAGTAGCTTAGATCGCAGGAATAAGGAAGGATAAGTTACAGATCTACCGTTTCCATGACAAACTAGGTACTTTTGAAGCCCAATTGAACAAATTCCAAAGCAATCTTGACACTTTTAAAATTGAAAGAGCATTTTCCAAAACAAGGAGTGCGCCCTGTCGATGAAGCTAGAAGCTTTCCATGAAGGTTAGAACAAATTTTTGTTGAGGAAAATTTTATATATTTTTATTTCATCGGGAGTACAGAATTGCTAGGCGTTAAACAGCTAGTGGTGCTATTAAGAGTATGTGCAAGATTTGCGGAAATGATTTAGACACGCATGTGTCTTAGACAAATATTTGAAGGCGCCAGGCCAATCCTAGTACAGCGCGCTTGGCGTGGCCACAGAAATTTTAGGGTGTGTACAATGGCAACAATTAGACAAATTAGTGCTTTATCTTTTGTATACCCATGTGGCGCCAACTATCCCGTACGGTTCATAAGCTTTTTTCGGCCAGGAAGAGAAAGAATCGTGGTACATGTCTCGAAAACCCACAGCGGGATTGCGCGCACGCGCCGTTGCTCCCGTTGCAGCCAATCAGCCACCGCCACCCAGTCGCACAGGCAAGGCACATGATTGGCTTCCGCGAGCCGCATTTCCTGCTGCACGTTCCCGAACTCCGTCTTGGAGGAAATGTACCGAAATCGTTAAACGCTCTCAGATTCTCTGTCTGTGGCGCTACAAACTCATTTATATACCAGACGGCCTAACGGCAGCCAAACGTCAGGTTGGGGGCTTCGCCTCCAAACCCCGTTTATAGAATAACCTCAATCTTCCTCCTTTTTTCTTTAGGTCTTCTTACTTTTACTACAGTAAACAAATGGTTTTACTATACAGATTAGTGCAGCTGGATATGGTAGGACAGAATCTTCACTGCTCATACGAAAACTGTTCACTCTCTACATGCACGCGATTTATTCTCCGAATGGCCCGTTCTTTATGTGGCGAGAAACAGATCATGAGAGCCCCAATCCGAAGTGTTTAATCTGCAGAAACATAACTAAAACTAGTCGGTATTGGTCGACAGGTCGACACCGTTTACTTTCCGACGGCAATAATACTCCTCCAAAGCCCATGGTCACTCTCTCTACCCCCCCCCCCCCTTCCCGAGATAATTCCTTTCCTATGGAACTGAATCTCGACTCACGTATCACCACGTTGTCGCGACCTCTATGACATTTGCCCTCCGACACACGTGCCGACTTCTGTGACCCGCCTTTAGAAACCCAACGTACATTGGACGATATTGAAAGAAAATACTGGTCCCCGCTAATCCTCCCCCTCCCCTCAGGTGGTCCTCGCTTGCTGATCCCCTCTTTACTGGTCTCCTTCCTATTGGTTCCCCTTTTCGGATTCCCTACGCAAGTTTGACATCTGCGGCACGTCTTCTAAATCTCTACGAACGTTGGACGACATCTTCAGTACGTCTTCTGAATCCCTACGCACGTTGAACGACGTCTGCGGCACGTCTTCTCAATCCCTACGCTTCGCACTTGGTCCCCATCCACACCCTGACGCGTTGCCTCCCCGTGACGGACACGTGACATTAGCCGATTATACTTAGTAGGTAAGGGCGCGTGTAGCGCAGTCGAAGGAGGCGCATTTGTCGCGTGCACCCGATACCAGGTTCCTGCTTCAGATTTCCCGCCCAGGCCAACCAAGCCATCCATCCCTACGGGACGGTGGATTGGTACCAGACTTGTCTGGGAAGGATAAAGCGCTGACTTCTTCATCGGCTGGCCACCGCAAGTCATTGTATGGCCAAGTAAACATTCATGGCGCCTCCACGACATCCCGTAGAAGTAGAATGCGCTGGCGCATCTCAGAAGGGATTGAGTAAGGCCGTCCTTTATCTTTATCTTATCTTTATATAGTAGGATACTAGGAGTCCAGCTGCCTAATGGCCGCCACACGTCTTCTTGGGGACTTCGCCCCCGAACCTCGAGTATAGAACACCCCCCCCCCCTCCGCCCATCTTTTTTTTTCTTTTTCATGTCTTCTTACTCTGATTACAGGAAAGAACTGGTTTTACTATATAGAACAGTATGACAATTGGAATAGTGCATAATTGTAAACGCTTACAAAGCTGGTTTTGTGCTCTTTCTCACTGTGCTATCGTTTTTGATATATAATAGATTACTTCACAGCAGATTTCGTAGGCTGTGAATGGACGTGTCAAAGCAGCACTTTCGGCAGGTTTAAGTTCGGTCGCACTGCGGCGGATAGAACTCGGAACATCAACCAGGTATGGGGTCAAGGAAGTGTTGACGAATCCACGGCGAAGCGCTGGTTTCAAAGATTTTGTCGAGGTGAATTTGATATTGAGTATGAGGCAGGGGAGGAGTGGCGTTCTACCCCACGCCCTTTAAACAGAGGCGTGACAAAGGTTTGCGTCTCCACTATCTCGTAAAGCAGCCACTGGACTCTCGAGCAAGCCCAGGGGTTGGGGGTAGGCGGGCCAGGTGGACGAGGGGGTAGAACGCTCGACCCCTGCCCTGAGGCAGGTCGCGGACGTCGCTCTGGCATCGATGACAACGAGTTAAAGACCTGTGTGAAAGCAAATACACGTGTGACCGTTTGAGAAATTGCGAAGGGACTCTGAGTAAGCAAATAAAGTGTTTGGAAATATCTGCATAACATTGGAAAGACGAAGAAGTTAGAAGAATGGCCATACCACACGAGTTGAACGACCGTTAAAAAATCTTCGTTTCGAAGTGTCGTTAGATCTGCTTCTTCGCAACAAAAACGGTCCATCTCTTGACTATATCATAGCTTGTGACGAGAAGTAGATTATTTACGATAACCGGCGACGATCGGCTCAGTGGTTGGACCGCGATGAGGCTCCGCAACAATTCCCGAAACCGAAGTTACACCAAAAAAAGATTATGATAGCTGTTTGGTGGTCTGCTTCTGGTTTAATTCACCACAGTTTCTTGAACAAGCCTTTGTCAGCAATGGCAAGAAGGCCTACAAAGATCGGAGCTAAGGGAGAAGTCGCAATTAGCAGATGCACTGTGTTACATGAAGAAGTCCAAATACCGCTGGGCCGAACACCTGCTTCGACGAAAGGACGATAGATGGAGTCTCCGTGTCACAGAATGGCTTCCGAGAGACCATAACAGACCACTGGGACGACCGCCAACGCGATGGGCAGACTCATTCTCAAGATCTTTCAGAGAGCGGAGTCTACCTCACTGGGTGCAAGCAGCCAGAGATCGGGCGGTCTGGAAGAGTTGTGGTCCCCGCTGAGAAGACCTTCAGCCAACAAAAGGGCCATCAAATTATCAAAGTAAGTAAGTTTCTTGAAGTCGGGCGAAACAATGACGGCAGAGAAGTATGTCCAACAGGTCCACGAAATGCACGAAAAATTCCGACCCATGCACCCAGCAGTGGTCAATAGAAAATAGAAAAGGACCGGTCCTTCTCCACGACAACGCGCGACCACACGCTGCAGGAGTTGAACGATTTGGGCTACGAAACTCTACCACATCCACCATATTCATCGAACTCTTCGCAACCGACTACCACTTCTTCAAGCTTCTGGATAAGTTCTTGAGCGACAAATGCTTCAATAACCGAGCCCAAGTGGAAACTGCCTTCTACGAATTCATCCGCTCTAGAACTGCGGTCTTATATGCAACAGGGATAAATAAACTACTGTCACGTTCAAAGATATGTAAACTCGAACGGTTTTTACCTCGATTAATAAAGTTGTGTTTGTGCTGAGATATGTCGTTTTAAAGTTTTACGTTCAAAACCTGCATTAATTTCTGGACAACCTAATAATTGGAACAACGAGAGAATGAATAGATCGAGCACTAAACTGAGAACGAGTTTTTTTTATAAATAGGTTCAGAATGCTCGGTAAAGTGTGTTTTTGGAAAACGTCAAGAATTCAGAGCCTTCCTATTGAGTAGAAAGGAGGCGCGAACACAACTTCTGGCCACAGGATGATGAATTTTAGCTCTACAAACCCTTCTGGTGGAGCGGAGAACAGTGCAGAGCTCATTAAGTGAGAGCGCAACCATTCCACTCATCATCTTAAGAAATTTACCGTTTACCAAACAATCTTAGGTTGGATGTTTAATTACGTTCAGGCGCTGATGGAATGAAGGCGAGGTCATAGCCGTTTAAACCACAGCTTTCTTGTGTAGCTGTTTTCACCGGCTCGAGCCTCTACATGCAAGGTTTAAAGTGAAGACTAAACAAAATGGTGCCGTACTCCAATTGGGCGAACATAAGAATTGTGTGCAAGATTCAAGTGAGCTTCTGAACTTGTACACAGAGTTCTCGAAAACGTTGGAGCATGTCTTTCAGCTTCTTTGCAATCATCTCATAACACCCTGAGAACAGCAAGTCTTCTCTCTAACTTGGAGCCCAGATCTTTCAGTGTACATATTTTGAACAGTCTGCTACTACGAAGGTTGAAATTGTTGAGATGGAAAGCACTAGTCTTCGGTGCTGAGATAGGTAATTTTCGGGTTTGCCCTAGTCGGAGGGAGGCATAGTCAGAAGCTGGGAAATTGCGAAAAATGGTGTTCTTGTAGGTCAATTTACGGTATTGTCTTTGTAAACTAGTCTGATGTCAGTTTTACCGTTGTTCGAGAATCAGTGGACTGTCACTCCCCCCACTAGGACCCTAACCCTAATTTTCACCTCTCTCTACAATCCGCAACATCAGAAACTGCACATTGGAGGGGAATGTCTGAATTCGCAACAGAGAATCTAGCGAAAACAAAGCACAGAAGGTTTACTGCCGTTAAATGAAGAGACTGCTCAACCTCTGATTCCTTATAACCGGCTGTAGGGGCAGCGAACTGAAAAATGGCGGCGAATCGAACACGAAATGACAGCGTTCGGTTTATGTGATGAAGCGAGCGAGTTCTTGTGAATGTTGTTGTTCTCAGTAGTGTATCAATTATAACACATCCATTAGTACAACACCAGCCTTAACTTTTGGTCTTTGGGCGGAAAAAGCGAAAAAAATCGCCGTTTCCGCCACTTTTCTGTAGTGCTCTTCAAATTGAGCGCGTTGTAAATTGAAGCACATATTCGTGATCAGTACCGAGCTCTCTTCCCGATGAGCTGCAAATCGCCCCGAGCGGCTGAAAAATAGTTCAGCGACCTAATTTCTTCCTGGCGTGGCAGACCCCTTCCCTCGCGGGAGATAATCACACCCACAGCTCCTGAACAACTAATGAAGCAAGAGATTAGAGAGAGCAAGAGATAGAGCGAGAGCAAGAAATAGCCTATTTTCTACCTTATATATAGTAATACATAGTTCTCTGGATTCTCTCGTTCCCCGAGATCACAACTATATAATTTTTCAAAGGATCTGATTGTTTAAGCGCCATTAATTTCAGAAAATGTTTCCAATTGAGGACTCTAACTCTGGAACATCAAGTTTGTGTGCTCTTATATTTGTTTGTCCCGTAAAAGAATGGTTGAAATCAAGCCGCGGAGTTGGCACCTTTAGGGTTGAAATCTGTAGTAATTATGCGCTGGCAAAATTGCCAACGTGGCACTTCTTTGTGTTTATCCGCGCACTTTTCCCATGGTAAAAGCGACTCCAGAAGCATTTCTTTTAAGGAAGAAGCATAACGATTTGGAGGTCTATGAAATGTAAGACTGTAATCGTTTCTGGTTTGATCAGGGAGCTTTTGAGGGTCAGGTGAAGATGAGTGAACAGCGCCTGAGGCGGTACGGACACGTAGTAAGAAGACCAGAGAATCCCCCCCCCCCCCCCATAAGATTGGCCCTAGATTTCGAGGCACTCTGAAAGCATCCGAAAGGAGCCCAAGAAGGGTAGAAGAACGTCATCAAGAGAGAGGTGGCGACAGATCACAATAACAGCGGACCCTGCGACATCGCGGGACTATTCGCTCAGGAGGAGAAGAAGAAGAGGAAGAAGCTCTTGAGGATCAATGCATTAGAAACTACTTCCACCTAAAAAACGGTGCGTAGAATTTTCTGCCCGATCGGGAGAGTGAGACAGTTTCGAGTTAAAAATTAAAAAGACAAAAGTGATAGAATATGAAGACAAAAGAATAAAAACCCTTGCTCAATCCTTCTTGGGATGCGCCACGCATTCTGCTACTGCGGGATGTCGTGGAGATGACTTCAATGCATATTTTGCCTATACAATGACTTGCAGTGGCCGATCAACAAGTCAGCGCTTTATCCTTCCCAGACACGTCTGGCACCAATTCACCGACCCCGGAGGGATGGAAGGCTTGGTTGGCCTGGGCGGGAAATCCGAACCAGGAACCTAGTACCGGGTGCAGGCGACAGCCGGCGCCTCCTCCGACTGCGCTCCACGCGCCCATATCAGCTACATATTGTGTTTAAACCAACCATACCCCATTTAGCATCCCATTAAGAATATTGGCACCGGCGGATTATTTTTTCAAGTGAAGAAGCCTTCTAGTGGATTTACCTATTCTTCACCTAAATTAACCATTAAATTACTGACAAAACTTGGAGCCAGTATTAGCGCTCTGAGGTGAGTAACTTAAAAATTAGGTGCAAAGTCACGATTCTTTAAATTAAACTATTCTTTAAATTTACCCCTCTGGAATGGAAACGCTCTAATGCAAACCAGAACCAGAAGAAGTCAGTCGTTATCTTAAATGAAGGCCTACTATTCCTAAATTTGAGGAGCTGGAACCAAGGTAATTGTGAGGAATTTAGCATTTAAAATGTGTGTATTAGTTGTTACAGGGTTTAAGGCTGTCCCTCAACAAAAACATCGCATTTTGTTGTGGTGTTTATGGGCCACCCAGTGTACATTGGATCCGAAGCAATCATTCGGATCCGTCATTTTTTAAGCCCCGAATAAGTGAATTCTGCGGATAATGACATTTTTGAAAAGCTCAAATCTTAGGGTGAATCACGTAAGGGTGGTTTTCTCTAGAGCAAATTAGAATTAAGATTGGATGATTAAGGTACGATGGTCCTGACGCAGCGTACTAGAAGGATTCAGAAGGGCAGAATCCTGATCAGGAGAGATATGAGGAAATTTTTTCGAGAAAAGCGGAATGCGGAATGCGGAACGGAAGAGCTCAAAACTCATGGTTGCGTTTAATTTTTCTTAAATATATATATCCATAATGGCAGAAATAACTACATGTCGAGTCGAGTTTGCTCGTCCGGGCCTTCCATCTTTCCATCTTCCATGTTTCCTCGCAAATGTATGCAGTTTCCAGTGCGCCCTGGTGGAGGAATGCACATTACCACCTTAGATTCACCCTATGTGAACCATATACATTCGCAATCTGGTGGCTGGCAGCAGAGTTGCTACTGCTCGAGTCCCGACGAGCAAACTCTCTTGTCGAGGTGATGTCAGAAGAGCAAAGAGTATGAAAAAAGGGACCGCACCATGAAGTCCTTCTATGCTCCGCTACCACCCAGACGCCATGAATTCCTTCGTACATACATCAAGTATCAGTTCTAAATTTCTCTCGACGCAAAAAGGGATCGCTATACTAGTTTTCAGTGAAAATTAATGGAGGATTGAAATGTCAGCATAACGAGACAACTTTGGCGAACTGTCTTCTCAATTACCGCTCAAATAGTATCTGGTCACAATTCCTTTCATTAGTCACAGGTTAGGCACGTCTTCTGTTGTGCTGCTTCTTTCAAAGTTTGCATTCACTGCATGTTTTCAGGGTTATTTTACTGCATAAAAATAATTTTTGGCAAGATAAATGTTGTCAAATTGTTAGGAGCTCTTTGAACACCACATGCGTGTAATTTTCTTCTGCTTCCTAGATATAAGTTTTCTTGTAAAAATATGAGGAACGGAGTGCGAATACACTGTGTCCATGCGCTTTTAGAACGCTATTTGAGCGCTGGTAAATCATTCGAATTGTTAAGTGCACGGCGCATTCCTCGGCTTAACTGCTTCTTTTCAGAAACGTCGTCGAGATCCCACAAAGCTAAAGCCACTGCCACAGCACGTATTCTTCGACTACCTATGAAAGATGCGTGTTATCTACTTAGTAGCTGTACTACTAGCACTGCTTGTGCCGGAAGTTCTTGGACACTATGGCTATGGTTATGGTTATGGATACGGCTACGGCTACGGCTACGGAAGACGTCGACATCATCACCGACCACCACCTTTCTACCCGGGATTTGGAATGCCATATGACATGATGGCGTACCAAAGATTTGGTGTAATATCAGGTAACGTTGCTTCGTTGAATTCAGCACAACTCAGAAAAAAAACCTTCGTGGGGAGATATTGTGGAAGGGTGCAATTGTTGAAGAATGGTCTTTTATATGTAAGTGGTTTTTGAACATCAAAATATTGATTTTAAGCAAAGGTTTTAAAGGTTGTAACATATTTTAAACAGAAAGGATACTTATGAATTAACCTACAAAGCAATTTTTTGTAAGAGCAGACAATATTTTGTTTGAATATATAGTAACCTTTCCAGTGAATGAAATACTAAATCGATTTATGAAGTGAGCGGTTTCCACAACTGCAAATTTTTGAAGAGATCAGTTTTTCGAATATTCAAAAATACAATTTTTGCTGCAAACTTTTGTGCAAACTCTTTTTGTGTCACTTTTGGCTCAATAAATGTTCTGTTCTATTTCAAGATAATATTTACCTATTAGTCAAATGTAAATAAGGTTCGCTTCAGTCAGAAAAAAATTGCCAATGGGCTAGAGGCTAAGAAATTATTTGAAAACAAGGATCTAAAGAGGTAACGAAATCTGCAAGGATTTTTTTGACGTTCTCTTCGTTGACGAAATGCTCACCTTGAGGAAGGTTTCCAATTCTTAACAAATTCTTAGTCTGCAATCCTTAGAACTCAGCTATGTAGGACTGAGTATGCTTTGGAATTCTGAGTCGCTAGTCGTTTAGATGGTGGGATCGCTCATCTCTTGTCTGTTAACGATAGCTGACTTCTTTATTTTCTATCGCATTGACCAAATTTAATAAAGGAATGCGGTACAGAGCAGTGTTGTCTACTGTGACGTACTCCATTTGTAGACATGGAGTTTACGTCTTCTTGGGATTTTCATCAGTATCAATCAATTATTAATTCGCATTGACTACCGTGAAACATCCGTGTAAGGGCGCGTGAGGCGCAGTCGGAGGAGGCGCTACTGTCGCGTGCACCCGATACCAGGTTCCTGGTTCCAATTTCCCGCCCGGGCCAACCAAGCCTTCCATCCCTCCGGCGTCGGTGAATTGGTAGCGGACTTGCCTGGGAAGGATAGAACGCTGACCTGGCCACCGCAAGTCATTGTATGGTGAAATACGCATTCAAATCGGCTCCACGACATCTCGTAGAAGTAGAATACGTGGCGAATTCCAGAGTGATTGAGTAGCGCCGTCCTTTATCCTTTTTTACCCTAAAAGGCTAGGCGTGCGTCTCAACGAGCTGCAGGAGAGAACCGAACAGATGATGAACTTCATTTTCTGGCAACCAATTTCTGCTAAGGTGACTAGAAAGAGATGCTTATCGAAAGCGCGATTTCATGGAGCTGTGCACCAATATTAGCAGAGTTTTTTTATTAGGCCAACGTCCGGTTAATGCCTACCTGGCGTGATTTCTACCTCTCAGCGTCTACGGAAGCTCAACACTGTTCAAAAATCAATCGATATCGATACGTTATTCAATGCTTTTACTGGATGTGAAATCTACGTGTCGGCCCACTCAACTCGAACGGTCATTTCTGACCAAACTTCTATAAAATCGATCGGTAGCGGGCGCTCAATAAATGCTGCTTTTCTGCTGTGTTGTTGCGTTGCTTATCCGTGGGCTATTATTGGGTTGTTCGACAATTAACGTCGTTCTTTTCACATTTTTCAAAGTGAATTTTTCTACATATACAGGGAGCGTCAAAAGTTCTTGGACTCTTTTGTTTCAGGCTCATTATATGGGATAATGCACTTCGCTAAACCAAACTTTTATGTGGTATTGTTGGCTACTCTTACCCTCTTATATACCAATTTTTCGTGTCTGAATGCTCTTTTGTTCAAGACGGCTGATGCAAATGGTTTGCGCACTGTAATGGAGAAACTGCATGCCGAAGAAAAAGAAAATAACTATAAGACTACCTATGGGACATCCTGAAGAAAGGCATTCTTACTTGGGGATCTGTGCCTTAGAAAAAAGCGACTGGACTTATCATCAAGATTCTGCGCCCGCTCATAAGGCTAAAGTGGTACGGAAGTTTTGCGCTGAACAACTTCCTGCTGCTTCACTTCAAAGAGCCCCGAAGAAAGCCACGGGAGAGATTGATGAAGACTCCCTGAGTGCCGTCGTGAATGCGTTTCCGAGAGATGGAAGGCATGTATTCGTGATAAAGGAGTCCGTTTCGAAAACTAACAGCTTCTTTATATGTGTTTGGTCAATAGTAATAAATTTTATGAATATCATCTGATTCGCTTTAAAACAGTCGTTTGGACGGTCAATTACAGCCTATCGTCACTCAGCGAGCGGTCGCGCCGACGCAATTGATTCTGTCGGGCCTATATGCATTGTTCGCAGATCGCGCCATGCCGGCAGTTCGTTCCAAACAGTAGGCCATGCTCGTCCAAACGCGTGGATAAGCTCGTTCCATCAGCCCATCAGCCTATCGTCACTCAGCGAGCGGTCGCGCCCACTCTATTGATTCTGTCGAGCCTATATACATTGTTTACAGCACGCCATGCAGTTAGCTCTAAACAGTAGGCCAGGCTCGTCCAAGCGCATGGGTAGGCTCCTTCCATCAGCTTAACGTCCCGAAGTTGAGGACGCGGCGCCTTAACGCGACTTGCCTTAGACGCGACGCGTGGCGAGCGGAAACGGCGCTCTCCGCCGCCCATTTGCGCCGCTTCTCATCTTTGGCACCGCTTGTGCTTGTTGGACGTAGCGCCATGTCCGGTACTGTACTTGTGTCCAAGAACTTTTGACGCACCATGTGTTAACAACATAACACATAACCAATAACATATTGATCATTTCGTTGGATGACCTTTCGCCATCTTTCGGTGAGTTGAAAAATTCCACGCTCAAAGACCTCTTAGGTTTTAGAAGCGAAGAACTGGTGTAACTCATGTTTAACAACTTGATCGGGATGAAATGGTTCTGAAGGAAAAAAAAACAATCGAAATCTGATCGATGCTAAGTCAGGGCTTCGGGGTAGATGTGGCACCAGTTTTCCATTGACTCTGTTAATTTTTGGCGCGGTTATCAAAGAGGTGTTTGCATGACGTGTCCATGATACAGCACCAAAGTGATTGGCCAGCGCAGGGCATCTTTTCTTGATTTTTTCATTCAATTTCGGTAACTGACGACAGTAGACGGTCGAATCAATAGTTTGGTTTATTGGCACCATGTGTTCTACTACTCGCGAATGGGATAACGTGATGGAAACTTGAGTGTTGATCTTTCCCACACAATGGCTTACGATGACCAGCTGATGAACAGATCAGCAATCATGTCAGACAAGTCTCGCCCAATCCAGTGCTTCCGAGGAAGTGGCATTGCAGATGGTTTAATCAGAACCAGAAGCAAGAACCTAACCTGATGAGAATTTCACGGCGCATTTAGCCCATGTGATTTACTTTGCGAGAACCAGCTTATTAATATTAGAGGGGGCACGACAGGGAAAGTAGGAGATAAGGGATAGCGGGCTAAATGAGGGAAGAAAGACGTTATAATAAACATGTGGAGTATATAGACCCTAAAGAGTTTTACCCGTCTTTGTGTGCAAACGCACCGATTTAACTATGAACAACACAATGAATTACTCATCCCAGACAAGTGGTTCTAAGTTATTATCCCCGGAGTCATGGAAGTTTGGTTGCCCTGAGCAAGATCCGATTCAATGACCTAGAGTCGGAACAGCAGTGTGGCGTTGCCTCCTTCGAATACGCTGCGACACCGGGTCCAGATGTAAATAGAACACTTTAAAAAACTAATGGCTGAAGTTTTTCTTACAGGTGCTATCCAAGGAGCACAGCTGGGAGCTTTGATTGGAGCGACACTGGAGCAACCCATTTTCTACCCACCGTTAATGAAGAAGTGAAAGGAATTGGAACATATCTCACTGAAGAGCTTTTTGTTAATTTTTGCTCTGGTGATTTCGATTGAAGACACAGTGTATCGTAATATTAGCTATAGAAATTATCACTAGTGGCATTTAAAGAACCTGCTGTTCGCATTTGTTTTGGCATATGTACGACTTTTCCCCATTAATAATCTTACTGAGCTTGTTTTGAGGGCCAAGGACCAGATTCATCAACGACTTACAGGAATTTAACGGAGAAAATACAACCGAAAACAATGAAGCGCGGCTTATCACACGATATGGTGGAACATTTCACTAGCGATAAGGCCCGCTATCAGGGACTTCGGCTGTATTTTCTCCGTTAAGTCGCTGTAAGTCGTTAGTGAATCGGCTCCTGAATGATTGGTAATCAGACCGAATTTCGAGTGTAATTCTATGAATCTAAACCTTGTAATAAAGCACGTTCTATACCGCAATGTTTGCAGAGGAGACAAACGAGGGTACACGAGTACACACATTTTGAACTAACAGCGCACTGTTGTAGACCTACCTATCAGCCATTTGAGCGTTAAAAGAAATTGCGGACAGGCAGTACGACGAACCATTCAGACGATACACCTAGGCCTATGTTATACTCCCGCGGGAGCATCCGCGGACGGTCGTCGTCGTCCCGGGGCGGCTAGCGTCGTATTGGAGCGCGTTTTTGGCGCCGAATTCCGCGGGACGACAGCCGTCCCGCGGGCGGTAAGAACAACAGCTCTCTCGTCGCTGGCGGCGGCGATCCGCGGACGGCGGGCGTGGTGGGGCGCGGCGATTGGCTGGCTCAGGGATCCTGTCGCGATTCCCGCCCGCCCGCGAATGCTCCCGCGAGACTAGACCTTAGAATGGCTCTACAGTTTTGAAAGGGTCTGTAAGGCCACTGGAAAATGTGATCTCTACCATTAGAATACGATTTATTTATTCTATCTCTAAGGCCTATGGTATACTCCCGTCCGCTGCTGCGACGCGGGAGTGCACAGCGACGCGACGGCTCGCGATGCGCGTCGCAAGCCATCGCCATCGCTGAGGCTGACATAGTTCACGCAGTTCTGCAGACGGAGACTTCTGCAGAATTTTAGCGAATCAGCTGATTCAGTGCATCTTTTTATTGTATTCTTTGTTTTGTCGATCGTTACGTGATATCGCGTTTTTCCTGTTTTATCGCCATCTGATCCGTAAATCCTTGTAGGATTGTGGTTTTCAACGGTATTTCGTCGATGTCATGTTTAGCTGGGGGGGGGGGGGGGGGTTTCCGCCACTCATGCATTTCTTTCGTTTTTCATTCCACCCGCAGCCACTGAAACTCACGTTTCTGTGCTCAACACGACACGAGAGGGTTCTCGTGACGTGCCTAGCACGGAAACGTCCCAGTTGTGGCCCAATTTCCGGAAAGTGATGTTTAGCCAGGAGGGTTTCGGCACAAAAGTGAGAAAAATCGGCCTCAAAAAACACCTCCTCAAAAAACGAGTCGTTCAATTGGCACATTTCTGTGCCGTACATGTCAGAAGAAACTCCCTGTGACTTGTCCGGCACAGAAATGTAGATTTTGGTGCCGGCGAGGAAATTCAGAGGCGAAACAAATGCGACTATCGGCACAAAAGTGAGAAAATCGGCCTCGAAAAACACCTCAAAAAACGAGTCGTTCAAGCCGTCGAGAAAACCCAAAATGAGTCATGAGTCATGGTGAGTCATGGTCACGAACCAATGAAGTGTCGAAATAAGTGAGCTGAAGTGCATAGAATAGGGCACGACAGCGCTCCCTCCTCCGCGACCATCGCTGCCCGTCGCTCGTCGCAGCGCAGTGCACTGCGACGAGCGACGGGCTGCACGGGAGTATGTTTCACTCCCGCGACGCGGAGGTATAACACCCCTCTGCGATGCATCGCGAGAGCGATGGCGCGTCAACCGGCAACCGCGCCCCACTGCGCCGTCCGCCACTGCAGCGAGGGCGCGCCGTTGACAGTTGCCCCGCGCCCGTCGCTGGAGCGACGCGGGAGTATACCATAGGCCTAAGAACAAAAAATGAAATCCAAAATACACAAATACTGGGAGATATAGTACTCTTAGTTCTCATTTAGACAGTTTTCCTAGACATTAAAAAATCCTGCGCTTCGACACGTTTATATGAATATGCTCCACACACAAATCACAGAGCCTTCGGCGCCTTCTTCTTCATTTCTTCCTCCCACTGCTCGCCGTCAAAAGTAGAAAAGCGTAGCTCCTTTACCGTTGGTGAGTCTATGCAGTGTGGCATGATACCTGCATCGAGACAACCTACAGTCAATCGTGTGAAAGGGGCCATGCGAACAATTACTAACAGCACTCACCTATACTATCTGGATTCGACCGAGGCACGTAGAAGGACTGCACGCCACAAATACTGCAGAATCTATGCTTGGCTTGGTGAGTGTTGAAGGTGTATGTGGTCAACTTATCTTCGCCCTGAAAAGTTTTCTCGTTGCTGGTCGTTGATGTGGCCTAAATGTGAGAAATGAACCGCTGGCCGATCACAAAATATGGGGCACATCAAAGAAAAAAATCAGGGTAGTAAGAAAGTCTTGGGGTGTTCGAAATTTTTCATCTTTACTTTTATACATGCAATGGAGTTCACTAAACACCATATTTACCATTCCTTGTCACAATAGTGGTCCACTTAATAGACAAAGACTGAGAATCAAAGAAATCGCTGACCGTACTTTTAATATCTTCAATTTCGGTGATTTTTTTCGCTAGAAGTGTGCTTGGATGAAAAAAATAAGTGATGTAACACCGGGGTGTTTCATCCGGGAGACGGATTTCTAGGGTTGTGGCCTTAACCGGACAGGAAGTCGATTTATTTGGCTTCTATGGCAGCAGCTGGGTCGGTCCGTCCACCTCTGCTGTGCCCTGGCTCCTCTCCGTATCGGTCGCTCGACAGGTACCACCACCTAATTTTTTTTTCAAAATTTTATTGCTTTTTTTTGTGAGTGTGTGTGACTTCAATTTTCGAAGTAATTACCATTTACATCTACAACCCTCTGCTATCTGCTGGGGAGATCACGGAATACTTCCTTCCAGAATGAAGTCAGCTGTACCCCCAAAAAGAAGTGCTCCATCTCAGATTCCAGTTCGGTTCGGTCGTTGAAGCACCTATCGCTTAGTTGTTGCTTGAGAGCACGAAAGAGGAAGTAGTCCGATGGCGCAAGACCTGGCGAATGTGGCGGTGGGGCAGCACCACCCAGCGAAGCTCCTGCAACTTGTGGCGAAACGACTTTGCAAAGTGGGGGGGGGGGCGAGCATTGTCGTGAAAAAGGTAGACATGTCTCCGCCCTCGCCGTTTGCGAGACAAGATCTCGCTCAGCTTTTATAACTGTGTAGCAAAGATGTTTGCTGTTATTGCGGTGCCGTCATCAAGGAGCTCGTGATAGAGATTCCTCGAGAACCCCACCAACAGCACAGCATTACCTTCCTCTGGTGAATGTTCGCCTTGAAGTTGTGGTTCTCCTTGAGGGAGCCACTGGGCCTACCGAGTATGGCTAACGAGGAAGACCCAAGATTTATCTCCCGTGACGACATTCTCGAGAAAGTGCTTATTACGGTAAAGAACAAGGAGAGGCCAAGCGGTAGTCAGTCGCGGAGTCAGTCACCCTTCACTACAGTTGTAGTATTTATATGCCCTCAAAAGCAAATTGTCATGTATGTAATAATCTAGAATGTTTGTGCTACAACTACGTGGCACCAAACAGTCCTTGGAAGTTTCTGTTAAATCTTGAAAAATTTTCAAAGTTTTTGGTGCAAGAGTTTTTCACCAACCTAATGTAACTCCCCCTGCGGAGCTCTCGGCGACGCAGCCGGCGACGCTGTGTTGTGCGGGCTGCTACGCAGTGCCTTACATGAAGTGATACCTTGCAGATTTTAAGGGTTTGATTGCTTGCATCCTATACATTGCCTCATTCCGGGCTTAATATCGGTGCTTGACGTCGTTCTCGAATGACCTCTGATACTGAACTCGTTCGTTTTGGTTGTGAAAACAACGCGAGAAGTAAAAAGAACACACCTGAAGAAGGGTAAACCGGTCACGGCTAACGATACAGTGGTCGTTCGATTTCTTTTTGCAGATTGAACAGCTGTCAAAATTAATAGTTAATTGATCGTATTCGACCAAGTTGTCAAAGAATCAGAGCAACTCATATTAAAGTAAATAAAAAAATTCTGATTGGCCGTTACAGATTTTTGTGGCGAGCAAAGTGCGCAAATTCTCTCAAAAATATCAAAAACTAAAAATTACTACTTGATAAGGATAGCGTAGAAACCATGTAGCCGAACTAGAAGAGAATCGCAAATAGTTTTTTTCAGAGAAAGATTTCCTAAAAATTTTACTCTGCCATGGTGAGTAGTGAAGCTCTACACTACTATATCCTTCGCCATGCCCCATACCTGTCCACTAAGCGAAGTTATCCTTTCCGTTGAATGCTGCGTGACGATCGAAAAGGGAAAAAAACTTAGGAACAATAGAAAACATGCGCTGTTAGGATAGGTGTAAGAGAACTAATCCTTATACTATTAGGTTGTAACGAATTAAATGGCACTGGCTCGCACCATTTTTTGGCGCGTCTTTACGCGTTTGATCAAGAACAAGCCGTAACATGTGGCATATCATTTAGAAGCGCAAACTTTGCTCTACCGGCGAGTAGCAAATTTTCTATGTAAAAGTGGGAAAACTTTAGAGTTTTATTGACTTTTTTGCAGATGGACAAAAGGGTAATCCGAGGCATTTACTTGTATGAATTCAAGCTGGGTGCCTCACGAGCTGTCTGAGGAGCAAAGAAACCGACGATATGAGATCTCGTCCGCACTGCTTCTACGGAACGAAACGGACCCATTCCTTGATCGCATCGTAACCTGTGACGAGAAATGGATAATGTACGACAACAGGCGACGATCGGCACAGTGGGTGGACAGCGATGAGAGCCCCAAGGTTTTTGCGAAGCCGGAGTTGCACCAAAAGAAAGTAATGGTGGTGTTCGCTGGGAATTATTCACCACAGCTTCCTCCCTCCCGGTGAATCCATCGCGGCAGAGAAGTACTGCATTGAAATTGAAGAAATGATGAAAAAGTTGAAGGATATCCGGCCGGCCTTGGTAAACCGAAGGCGAGTTCTCCTTCTGCACGAGAATGCTCGCCCCCATGTAGCACGAATGACGTTGCAGAAATTGAATGAGCTGAGCATTGAAACTCTACCACATCCTCCGTTTTCTCCCGACCTCTCCCCAACAGACTGCCATTTCTCCAAGCATCTTGGCGACTTCTTGGTAGGGAAAACATTCAAATACCAACAGGATGCCGAAAGTGCCTTCAAAGATTTCGTCAATTCCAGAACTTCTGATTTTTATGCTACTGGGATAAAAATGCTTGCATCACGTTGGCAAATATGTGTAGAATCAGAAGGTTTTTATTTAGATTAATAAGCTTGCCTACAAGCCGAGATATTAACTGTTTAAATTTACAGTGGTTCAGTGCCATTTATTCCGTTACAACCTAATAGCTTGAGTTATAGGTAAATGGTGAAAAAATATTTAAGACAAGATTAGCAATAACAAGACAAACATTGAAGGTGGTGGTGGAAAACACATATGCAAATATTATTGATGCCGTTTGCGCGTTGTGCATTAATAAATGATTGAAAAAATAAGTTCACCACCTACTTGCATCTGATGCAGTTTAGAACTTCTGGAGCCCTCAGTTCCCAGCGAACTGCTTGACAGTGACAGGAACCGTGATGGGTGACGTCGGCCTCGCTCATATTCTGACCAGAAAACTAGTTCAACTACATAAGGCCTTCATCAAGCTGAAAGCGAACTTAACGAGGTGCTCCATCGTAATTATCATCCGGAGCCAGAGACCGAAACTTCGTAATAATTCAGAGGCACATGTGAAATTACCCAAGAAACATCATTTCTGAAGAATTGGTGCATCATGTCTTTCGTTTGAATCAGAAAAGGCAAGTGATCAGCTCACAACAAGTTTAGTAATCTCATTATGAGAGTTAAAATCTCAAATCTGTCTTAATCTCGCAAGATTGCTCACATATTTTTGAAATCCTGCCCTCGAAACTTCACTGAGTGGTTTCTCAACTAAAGTAGTAATGTAAGAAATGTATTTATTATAGTGTATTAGGCTTGTCACCACAATATGTAGCTGCGCACATTTGCTCTAAGTTTTCTATCATGGAGACTATCATAGAGATCGTGGTGCTCAAAACCAGCGAACAGCTTAAGAAGGCATCATACTAGAGAGGTTGTTTCGGTAAAATCACTGTAAGGATAAGGATAAAGGACGGCGTTACACAATCCCTATTGGGATGCGCCACGCATTCTACTTCTACTAGCTGTTTGGTATTGTTATTCTACTTCCGCATTCTACTTTTACGGAACGTCTAGCGGGCGATTTGAATGCGTATTTGGCCATACAATGACTTGTGGTGGCCAGCCGATGAACAAGTCAGCGTTCTATCCTTCCCAGGCAAGTTCGGTGCCAATTCACCGACCCCGGAGGGATGGAAGGCTTGGTTGTCCTGGCCGGGAAATCCGAATCAGGAACCTGGTATGGGGTGCACGCGACAGTCGGCGCCTCCTCTAACTGCTCTACACGCGCCCTTCAAATATTTAGCACTAACGAAATTGTGAGCATTTTGGATAACGCTACACACGCCCTTAAAAATCACTACATCATGCCGAAAAGAAGCCTAGGAAAAAGTCATTTACTTGTAGTGCAGGCTCGTTATTCACATCTTTGAAAAATACAGAAGATTTAATCCGTCTCTGTTTTTTCGACGCAGAGTTATGTGTCGACCTCTACTTTATTAGTAAGCTTGTTCTTTCTCTGATGTCTGTTTTATGTAGCGCGCTGAATAAATAAATAAATAAATAAATAGGGCAAAGATCACAGGCATGAGATGTGAGAAACAGTTCTTGGCTGGCAATGATATGATAACATCGCTTCGCGACGGAAACATACGCTATCGAATGACCTTTCTGTGCTGATCAATATCACTGTATAGAGCTATGGAGATGGGAAGAACGCTTCCAAAATAATGTAAAGATCACTCCAGTGATGAAGTGAGAGAAAAGTGAAGATGTTCATACGCATATGAACGTACCACTATTTTGTATATTATACTTCAACATGATTCCACATTAAATAGACATGACAGCATCCGAATAACTGTCAATGTCTCTCTTTTAAATCAAGTATAAATATTAGGTTGTCCCATAAGTCCCCGCCTTTTTTCAAAGATTCATTGCGGATTTCGCCGGCAATTTCATACATAGCGCTATACAGCTTTCGAAAAAAAAATGATTTGCTCTATCAGAACATGTATTGCATTTCTTTCTTAATCATGAATTTTGTCAATTTTTAGGTCGTTGAAGTGAAAAGGGAAAAAATGAAAAAGTAGCCATTTGCGCACTTGTTCTCTCCGCTTAGGTTCGTAATTTTTTGCGATTTTTTATAGCACTTGGAAGACAATGTTTTGTACTACAAGAATATTTGTTAGTACTATTTGCTCATTTGTCCTTTATTGATTTTTAGGTCATCAAATTGGGACGTCCGGAGGAGGATGGTTATTTTTGCCGACAGCTCTTGCTCTGTGGTTGGATTTTTGATTTATAAGTCATTCGAAAGAGAATGTCTTGCTCTATAAGAATATGTGTCGCGTTTATTGATTTCTTTTGAACATCAACAAAATGCCAAAAAGAGAAAAATCGTCTTCACCAACAACTCCTTCTCCTCCTTCAGTGTTGATATTCGACAGAAATCAGCGTGAGCCAATAAACGCGACACAAATTCTTAATGAGCAGTACATCCTCTTTCAAACGACATAGGAAACCAAGCCAAAAAGTCCAACCACAGAACCGGAGATTTGGTAAAAATTCGGACGGAAAAGTCGGAATTCCCAATTTGATGACCTAAAAATCAATAAAGGACAAATGAGCAAATAGGACCAACACATATTTTTGTAGAACAGAACATTGTCTTCCAAATGCAATAAAAAACTGCGCAAAAAAGTTACAAACCTAAGCGGAGAGAACAAGTGCGCAAATGGCTACTTTTTCACTTTTCCACTTTTCACATCAACGACCTAAAAATTGGCAAAATTCATGATGGTAAAAGAAATGCAATACATGTTCTGATAGAGCAAATCATTCTCTTTCGAAAGCTATGCAGCGCTATGCAAGAGACCGCCGGCGAAATCTGCAGTGAATCGTTGAAAAAACGGCGGGACTTATGGGACAACCTAATAGAAATGAAGATTGTAGGCGTTCTGAACTTCGGAACGATCACAAAAGGCGGTTGCGCCCACGTCGATGATGGAGACACAAACCACTCGAAGGTCACCCACTCACTAGTCAATTTATTTTGGTAGTCATAAGACGTAATCTACTGGGAGTTGTTGGACCACAATCGCACCGTCAATAGCGACGTCTACACGAAGCAGCCCCAGAAATCGGCTGAAACTTTAAAGGAGAAACGTCCGAAACGTCTCGTAGTCGCCATCTTCATCAGTCGCCATCACATCGAAGTTATTATTATTATTATTATTATTATTTATTACATGGCTAAAATCCATGTGAAGAACAATATAATTAGAAACAGTATAGAATGACATCCACATGACATTGGCTAACGATCCAGACCAAAGTGTAATAGATTGATTAGAAAGTATATGCGATAACAAACACCCGGAGAATGAAGAATAGAAAGGAGAACAGACCAAGAGGGGATCTGCCACAAGATCTCGTTATGTCCTAGAATTATTTATGAATCGACTTGCATTCGTAATAAATGGCTTCAGGTTGTACGGAATAACTGAGTTTTTGGCAAGTTTCATATAATCCGAACCTGCTCTATTGACAAGAAAAAATTATGTCGAATGGAAGATTTTGCAGCACTTAGTGAAAGATTCTCAGCATGAAGAAATCACGTTTGTCAAGTCCACAGAAACCATGGAGAATTTTGTGTACCATTACGAGGTCGTATATTCTTCGTCTGTATGAAAGTCTGAAAAGTGTAAAGTGAAAGTTAACTAGTGGTTTCCAGGGGCCGGATTCATCAACAACTAAACCAGTGGGGATGCGGGATGTAAGGGGCAGAGATGAGATAAGAGTCAGATAGAGATAAGGTAATACTCACCATCACAGACGCAGGCTTCGTCGTGGGTATCTCTATCCCCTATACCGGTGGGTTAGTCGCAATCCGACCCTTGGAGAAGATGGGCTGGGCGACAGAGCCACATCCACCGTACGGTCCTGGCATACACCTCTACACCTCTTCGGAGCCCTCAAGCAGCATCTGCGCGAAAAGAAGTTCAACAATTACGACCACCTGAAAAATTAGATTTTCTTCTTTTCAGACTCTCAGCCCCGTTCTTTCTGGAGCAGGGGCGTTGGAAACTTGCTAGGAAATGGCTTTCTATTGTCGACAATAACGGGATTACATTGTTAGCGGATGATTTCTTTTAATGAAAAATAAAATTTTAACTCATGCTCTTTTATAGACAAAAATTATTCACCAATTTAATAGTAACTCAATACTCGTTATCGAGGGGCCAAGCAACCACTTGCAGTAGCAAGGGTGAGAACCTGTTGCAGTGGGTGTGGCGGACTGCGCCGATTGGCCAGATGAGGGGTCCAGGCTCGATTCCCTGCCATCCGTTGACGCTACTTGTGGGAGTATACCATTGTCCTTAAAGGTGGGCTCCTGTTCTTAGAGTGTTACAAGATAATCGTCGATGCTTATATCCACGTATGTATCCAGCTCGTACGTACATAGATGTGTGTATACGTATATAAGTGGGTATATACCATGTATATACCTACCTGTATGTATATATATATATACAAAAAATTCATTTTTCTAAGGCAAGGTCACGACTGCGAGCTTCCTTTTTTACACAAGGAGCTGTTTCGGAGTTTCTAAAATTTTCTAAAAAATATGGTCTACCGAGTTCCATTTCACAACTGAAAAAGCTCATTGACAGGCACATCAAAGGTATGTATATAGAAACAGGTTCTGACCCCAATAGCAAGTGGTTGTTCGGTTCCTTGAAGGCGAATATCCGAAAAGGAACAGACCAGAATCAACTACAAGGCATTTTCGAAAGCGGTGCAGTTCAGTGGTTTTTAGCAGCTTTTTTCCTCTGGTTTTTAGCCCTTCTTCAAAATCCTCTTCCCACAGGTCTCTATCGTTGCCGACCGACCTACGAATCGTTGGCCAGAGCTAAATGCTCGCCCAGGCTCGGTCATTCCATCAACAATTCACGACAGTCATAGGCGTCCGAAGAATGAATGGTGGCCATGTTTGCCAATTCTGCTTACGATCACCAAGCGCACTTTTTCCGTCCGTGCTCCTCCAAGCGCCGGCCGTACCGTGTACGATGGAGAAGCAGTCCGGTCAATTAGGCGAAATGCGAATCGCCATCTTCAATAAGTAAACGAATTTCATCTTGGAATTTTTTTCGACAATTTATAAATAATCGCATGTTAATTTCATTTCTGTTAGGTCGATCCGAATGTTTTCGCCGTTTTTCGCTTTTTTGCATGATTATAAGATCTTCAGGCAGAATTAACCTTTTCTGTTGTAGCAAAAAAGTTACGTCAAAAATCTCTGGTAAGCGTTTTTATGTTGCGAACGGTTAGAAAGATTTTAACAGAATTTTGAATTAACGGAGAAGGCCTATGGCTCCTTCAAACGATTTGTGAAGAAGAAGTGGTTATGTTATTATTCTTTAATGATGAACATATCCCTAATGGTGTTTGTCTTTTTTCGATGTTTGTTTGTTTGTTCGATTTTGTGACGTGTGTCTTAAACACCATAATAATCAATAATAATAAAAGTTAGAGCTTATGACATAGATTTTTACCATCCTCCTGTACACAGTAAAATTTCTCCTCTGGATGCTTTAAAGGAAATACAAGAAAAGAACCGTTAAAGCGATTTGCTTCTAAACTAAAGTGAATAATCAGTAGCATTCAAAATCCAATCCTACGGTTTTTTCGAATGAAATAAAATATTTTTTGGAGGTAAATCGTCACTCAAATTGGTGGAAACACCTTGTTCCGTATTGCAGGGCACATTTTCAAGCTGTGTCTTATTAGCGTCCTTGAGTAGCTGAGCTATTCTACTAGATTGTCTCCTGGTTCTCTGTATGAACTGTTTGAATTATTCATTATTAAGCTGAAAGAAAAGCTTATTCAGAGTGAAGTAAAAGCACGACGATGTTTTGACAGGACTGGCTCTTCATCAAATTTTTCGAGAATCACTTCGCGTTAAAGGTTGAAAGGATAATGAGGTGTTGCTCAATTCCTTTTGGGATGCGCCACGCATTCTACTTCTACAGGATGTCGTGGAGGCGAGTAGAATGTGTATTTGGCCATACAATGACTTGCGGTGGTCAGCCGATGAACAAGTCAGCGCTTCATCCTTCTGGTCTGGTAAAAATGCACAGACCCCGGAAGGATGGAAGGCCTGGTTCGCCTGGGCGGGAAATCCGAACCAGAAACCTGGTATCGGGTGCTGACGACAGTCGGCGCCTCCTCCGATTGCGCTACACGCGCCCCACTTCGCGTTACTGACTAAAATCTGCTTTGTGTACTGCATAACTATACTGGTTGCCTATCAGACCTCTGCACCGTTCTACTATAATCAAATTATTTCTTTAAAATTTGATTAGTATTAATTTACCTATTACTTTTATTAGAATTTTTTGTTCATACATTGTTTCAGGCTACTTGTATTTGAGCTTCTGATGGCTGTAAAGTATACTAAATACTAGTTTGCAGTGCATAGCGATATTATTATTTTTTTGTGTTCTCCATGTGTGTTAACTGAATTTGTGCAAGCTTGCCTTGTTGTTTTACTCTGTTTTTGGGCGCACTTAAGGTGCAGTAATAAATAAATAAATATCTACTTTTTTGAAATGCTGCTAATCATGCTCCCATTGAAAAAAGAGACCAAAGGTTGTCGTTCACCCGCATCTATCGAGGCGCAAGATCGTAGAGCACAGTCCAAGTGAACATCCTTCTTCTTCTTATGCAAGGACGAAAAGTGGCTGGAAATTTTTCCACACACTGACTTTTCGACGCTAAGTTGGGCTAAGTTACAAAGAATTATTTTGACTTTTCGTCTGCCCATTCTTCTGCACGATCTTCTCCTATGTATGAGCGAGGTCTTTCACCATTTCAATGTCCCGATCTCAAGCTTAGAGTGCCTTATGTCAGAGCTTCAGCGCTGAATTTCTAGACATTTATTTTTTCTTCCCTTACGCAGCACCTGAATTTCTATTTAATTATTTGTTATCATCTCCGAGATTCAAGCCATAGGGCCAAGACACGGGAAAAGGATTTTTGAGCTGTCGCGAAATGGAGTCTACTCTCTATTTCTTACAACACAACTTACATATTTTTACAATTTTTTAAAATTACCGAGGTAGTGATATTAAAAGCCTTTATCATGGTAGTCATGCAATAAAATATTTAAATAACGGCGGCAAAAGTGCAAACATTAAAACGACGGCTTCGGTACGACACAATGCTTATTGCTGTTGTATATCTTTATAAATCTTTAGATGTGCATGTTTAGGTACTGCAACATAGTTCTCAATCATCCATGGAAAACCATACTGACAACGCTAACAATATCGTTCACTTTGGCAGCCATATCAATAGGAGTATACTATTCAGCCTTCGATTTCGATCCAGTTAAGGTATATCGTTTTGTCATTTCCTAAATTGGCTCCTATTCACTGGCTCCAATTTTTTCCTATGAGCTACACCGTTGCCCACAAAAATCTTGAAAAAAATTCTCATAGTCCAGAAATCGTAAGGCTTCTGAAATATTCAATATTTCACTATTTTAGGGCTTCGAAACCCGAGGAACAAACCTCGCTGCCGCGCGGCTCACACTCGACGCAATTAAGAAAACATCAGCGACATCGGTGGAAATTCTTCGCTCCCAGTTCCAGTCGCGTATTTCTAAGAGACAAGCCAAGACATTCAAAGTATCTCTGTCATCAAATGACAGTGAGGTGGACGACGAAGGACATCCTGAGAAGAAGCTACGGTAAGCTACAGCGAATTAGCTGTGAGATTAGGGCTAGTCTTAACGAAAAATCGTTGCAAGCTGTTTTTCTCCAAAACGTATTCCCGATTTTTCAAGGCGTTTTTTATCGAGTACTGTAGGTGCTAAAAGATAGTTGCGGGCGGCTAAAATTGCTTATTTTACGGAAGAAAACGATTCTTGTGATCACGTGGAGCTCCTGATATAAAAATTACTTAAGCTTAGTTCATTTAATTAGTAGATTGGCTACTAACAAGGAAAGGGTCTAAAGCGTACGTCTGAATGGGGGAGCGAGTCATATAGGGAGAATCCCCACCCATCAATTAGTGTAGAAATGTGTTTCTTTTTTGCCAAGTCGTTAAACCCAATGAGTATGGGGTCCTTGAAAGTTACAATGGAATCGGCGCCTCACAAGATCTGGGGTCTTGTACGCCTCTGCCGGTAAGCAGCGCGGAGCGCAGTGGGTAGTGACGTTGCTTCATGCGAAGGAGGTCGGGGTTCGAGCCTTCTGGGCTGCTGCGTTTTTGCATTTTATCTGATTGGTTGAGTTTTGGAGGATCTGACGTCTACACCATTTCAAACGTTTTTTGTGCATTTTCCAGCTGTACGCTGTGCTAATCAACATGTTGATGTAGAAATGTTCAACATCAGTGATACACAGGTACAAAGTGCATGAAGCACCACTGGAGAAGAACCATCCTGCTCGGATTTTCAAAAGAGACCAGGATGTGACGTCGGAGGTGGTTCAAGTGAGAAACGCGGTCTGTGGATCCCGCAAATTAAGCTAAACGGCATCATACACTCTTTCCCTCATGTCTGCCTGTCACCTGGAAATCAGAGGTCTCTGAAGGTTTTCTAGAACCTAACACCAACAGTGTCCGCCGACGGTCGAGTGGTGATCCACCTGCTCACGCTGAAGTGTGGCCCACTTTAAGACGGAACCTTCGAGGGAAGAAATCAAGCTGGCCTAACGGATGGCCAGCATACTCAAGGACTTCGAAGCACGTCATCGTGAAGTTGACGGAGACGAACAGCTGGAAGTGGTAGAAGAACAAGAAGAAAATTAGGATCCGCAAGATGAACTGAGACATGGAGAGGCTAGCAAGCAGTGGACAATTGATAACGGTTTTTGGGTGGAACTCCTATTTCAGAAGAAAGCTGGAAAAATGTGCTGAAAACCTCTGAAAATGGCATAGACGTTAGAATACATCAAATCTCAACCAATCAGTTGAAATGCAAAAATGCAGGAGCCCAGGAGACTCGGACTTCCGACCTCCCTCGTATGAAGCAACATCACTATCCACTGCGCTCCGAGCTACTTCCACGCAGAGGCATCACTGGCGTACAAGAACCCGATCTCGTGAGACACCACTTCCAATGTAGCTTTCAAATACTCCCTACTCCTTGGGTTTAACGACTTGGCAAGAAATAAACACATTTTCATACTAAATGAGGGGTGGGGTTCTCCTTAGATGACTCGCTCTCCCCGTTCAGACATACGCTTTATCAGGCCCTTCCCTTGTAATAGCATTACGAGTTACCTTTTTAGATTTCATTAGATAGTGGTTGATTGTAAAACCCGCAGAGCTGCTTGGAAGAGATAGCAGAAATCTAACAAAGGATTTGCCAACGATGATTGTTGAAATTGGATTTTCGTTTGAAAAGCCTTTCTGTTTTTCTCATGACGAAGCCCAATTTGATTCTGACGTCGTAAACAACGCATAAGCAGTAAACTGACTTTCAATTCGCCGACTGAAACTTAATATAACATTTTCTTTTTCTATCAAAAACTGGAACAATAGTGCTAGTGGGTCATTCATAGATATATGTGTACTAAAATAGTCTTGAAACTTAGAGAATCAATCTAAATATTTGACTACATTGTATATCCTCATAAGACACGTAGCTGAGCCCGAATCAATATTCGAGCATTCGAATTCGAATATTCGTGTTCGAACGTTCGAAAAAACGCGATTTTCGAATGTATTCGAATTCGAATGCTCGAAAATCGTCGCTATTCGAATATATTCGGTTATTCGAAAATTTTGGGGGAGCACAACTATATGCTGAACCTAGCCCTTCCTATTAAACTCGCTTCTAGCTCCTACAAATCCATCGGCTTCAGAACTGTAGCAGCTGTAAGCCAGACTACATCCACGACACTGGAACCAATATCGATTGACTATAACGATTACGGCACCGACACGGAACCCACAGCGAACGATCTATCCGATCCGTGCGTCCAGTACTCGGCTATGGGATCCAACATACCTTATCAATACATCGATTTCTCGGCGAAGATCATTCTTCAAATAAAGGCTGAGGAGGTTGGTAAACACAGTCATTGACGGATATTTTGTTCAAAAACTGAAGCAAATTCCTTTAATTTTCGTTTTCAGATTTTTTCGCTAGACGTGTTTCGCCGGCTTTGCGAAGTGGATTCAGTGGTTGACAAGGTTCTGAACGCGTCGCGGTACAAACCTCCGGATATTCCGCTGAAAACCTCTTTCAATCTTCCGCTATACTCGAACTGCTTACGGTTTGCGACACCGAATCGATGCGACGCCCTGAACGCCCAGGAGTGGGTCGCCTTTGACTTAACATTGGACCGTGGCTTAATCGTTAAATTTTTCCACCGTTAGAAGGGCGAGAAAGGACGCCGAACTGTTGGTATTCATCGAAACCGCTTAGTTGGACCTTTAAATTAACTTCTCTTTAGTAAACATTGTGCAAGGCAGTTTCTTTAATTCGTAAGCCCTTCCGGAAGCTAATCCTCTGGACTTAAACTAAGCACATCAAGATACAGCCTTATTTCTGAGTACTAAATATGGAATAGAATAATCGTTTTTAGTAGATTAATATCAGTTTCGAACTAACGTTGTAAGTTTCAGTATAGAAACCTTGCGTTCAACTGTCCACAGCTGCATGAAGAACCGAAACTCTTCGATATGCGCCAATCCACTCATTGAGCAAGTCATCAACTATCTCCTGCCTAAGCAAACGCTCACAAACGAACGCTACGTGGCCGTTCTTCTCAAGGTAACCTCTTATACCCTGCTGGTTACCCTTGTCACTAGCTCTGACTGTTCATCTTTTTAGATACCTGCAAGTCCAGGCGATTCGTCCAGCCTTCCATTCTACGAAGCGCTGCTTGACGGCTTGCAGAATCATTTTGTCGGTGATGTCGTTCTGAAGGGCGCGTTTTTCAACGTGAAGAACGCGGAATTTCTGCACGCACTTCAGGATGACACCAAAATAGCGGCAGTATCCGGTGAGTGTCCAAGAAAATATTAATAAACTAATAAGAGCTGGGTGTCCAAGAAAATATTCTCCGTGTTCCTGTGGACTTATATTTCTGCGTCGTTAAACTATAAAATATTCCTATGCGTATTTTAAGCACCATTTTTAAGATAAAAATTTGGCGAGATACAAGTATGGTTTGCTTTTGTATGGATGACAGCGTAAGTGCCCTTTACACGATTTTCAAATTAGGATGGACACGTTTGAAACTAAATTGGAAGCTTTTTCAAATCTTGCGCGACCCCTTTGAAATCACGGAGAACAATTTCAAATGGAAACTAGCGTTCTTCAGATGAATCCAGAGGTTTTCTGAGATAGATTACTTTTTGCTCAATGACAGTCTTGTTTGCCTTTCTTTGAAATTTTTTAGATCACCTGCTCCAAAAAGTGATCACACTTTTGGAAATTGTGATAGTTTTTCAAGGGAAAACAATAAATCAAAATTTATTTTGAAGTGCTGGGAGGCATCAAAATTTAGTTAAATGGAGAAAAAATCGCGCTATCACTCAGCATCTCGTCGCGCTTTTTATTTGATTGATAGCGTAAATGCTGCTTAGTTGAAACTGTAAAGTGAAGATATGTCCGCTTTTTACAATCGACTTTGTTGTACGGCTTGGCTGACAAGTGGGTAATTCTCCGCATACAATTTTTTCCATCCATCGAAGGGAAATCGCGACATAATGGATGAGTGCATACAGCAATCTCTTTTTCTTGCTAGACAAAATTGCAGCTTTCATTACGGGCTTGAAGATAGACTTTAAATTATAATTTTTTGAAGGTTTTATATTCATTTTATGCAGTACGTTAACCTTTTTGTTATAGGTGAAATAAAAGAAATTTAAAAAAATCACACTGGATTTTACTTGAACAAAAAATTATTCTAGCATTAGAAAATGACTGGATTTTTCTAAAAAGCGCTTGTTGTGATTTGCAAAATGTTTTGCTTGATTTCAGAAACCTCGAGCCTTCTTCGGAAGGTATTCAAATTAGTTTGAAATTTGATTTGATAAGTGTCCGGTATGACGCATAAATTGCATAGATGGATTTGAAGAAGGCTTTGTGCCGACTGCCGACATCTGTTCTGCTTTATGTCTCAAAAACGCTAGAAAAATGGCTGTTTAGAAATAGGAACCTCATTGACTAGAGCGGTACTAAGCACATCTATCTACATACTTACTAAACAATTTTAAATGTCATCAAACAAAAATCTACATTTTATTTTTTGTAACCTGCTTTATTCTTTTCGAGTTGGATTGAAAGATTGCAGGTTTCAGCGGTGCTGGTTCTGCTGTGTTTTCTCATCTATTCGCGAAGCTTTTTCTACACGTTCATCATTGCGACAATTGTGTTTCTTTCAATGGGAGTCGCATTCTTCTTCTATACGGTACCGTTTCCTGTTAGAACTTAGAATTTCCGCAAACACAGGGTGAATGTGGAGAGAATTCATTCCTATCCGTCATACATCGGATGCTAAAGGAGCCTAAATTGTAGCAAATACCAATTGCGGAGTTTCAGGTGATATTTCGCATTCACTTCTTTCCTTCGTTGAATTTGCTGGTTCTTGTGCTTATGATAGCTGTTGGTGCCGACGACGCGTTCCTTCTACTTGTTTACTACAGAATATTCAAAAAGGTAATTTGAATAGCGGTGATTCTGCCTTTAGAAATGTTGCGATAGCTGAGAAAAACGTCTGCGAAGTCAATGTATTAGAAAAATCGTCCAACTCAAGTCAACATTGAGACAAAGAATAAATGAAGAGTGTTGGAGATGTCTTATGGATTACCACAACACAAGTTGTGGAATTCTCCGAGCGACTATTAGAGAAAGACTGCAGCAGAAGTTCGTTCAACTCAGATCCCGAAGATTAAGGAAAACTCAGAATAACTTTTTTGAATTCCTTTCTTTACTTCAGCTGCCGAATGAGTGAAATACTTTTATAAAATGTTTACTTTTCGAGAAAAAACAATAATTTAAAATTTCTGTTCTAGCGCAACAAAGCGGAATTCATGCCATGCCGTGCATCAAAAAAGCGGATCGCGCCATGCACTCAAAAAGTTTAACGCTACGTTTTATTTGATTGATAGTATAAATACTGCTTACATGCAGCAAGAAAGTTAGGATATGTGTGATTTTTTTACTGAATGTTTACTTTTCACCTCTTGCAGGTGTGAAACTGCATGCAAACAGAAATTTTGCTATCAATCGAATAAAAATCGCGAAGTTCTAGACGGACCATGACGCTATCTCTATGTTGGCAATATAAGATGGCCGCCATCCTGCTTTCAAAAACAAGCTCGAAGTCATTGTTTTTCCTCCAAAAATAAAATTTTTATAAAACAGAAAGACAGAAAGTGTACAAAAAAGATTTACAAAACAAAGTGTTCATTAGGAATGGTTTATTTGAAGTTTCTTACCCTGAAAGATTGGCCCGACTCAGTACCAGTTCTTTCTCACTGAGACGAATTATCTACGATCGAAACCTTGTTTTTAGATTTGCTAACGATCACCTGGACATTGATAAAAACCGATTCTTCACTTTTTCCTCATTCAACGGGATTACAAGAGGGCACAACCTTAGAATTCAAAAACCCCACTCAAAAAAATTTTCAAGAAACTTTTTCGGCTCGTATCATCATAAAAACCTGGAAAGAGCTTCCTGTGCCAATCCTCAATTCTTCGCCAAAAACAACTACAAAACTAGTATGTTTTCTTGAATAGAAAGGATACTGCTGAAGTTAACTGCAATATAGTTTTTTGTGAGAATAGACAATATTTTGTCTGAAATATATAACAGCTTTGCAGAGAATGAAATTCTAAATAGATATGAGAATAGACCCTTTTGCATTTTATACAAATCTTCGAAGATATCGCTTTTGAGGAGTACGAAAGAAGCCAACTTTTGCAGAGATTTTGTGCCACTTTTGGCTTAATAGATGTTCTGTTCTGTTCTGTTCTGCCAAGATTCATGGTCAGCTTAATAGGCTTTGGTTTAGTTGCCCAATTCCTTGACGAGGCCTACGAAATTCTACAGTTGCGCTGTTTCAGAGCAGTGAACAGTCGTATCACATTGGAGATCCGTATGTGCCGCTCTACAAGGAACGTGACCGAATCGCTCGCGCTATTCGACGTTCCTTACGACACTCACTGGCATCGATGTTCGTCACTTCAGCAACCACTGCTGTGGCGTTCATCTCTAACCTAACCAGCGAGATCATCGTCATCAGGTGAATCCCGTTGTCGCTTCTACAGAACCTCATTTGTAAGGGCTAGGTCTTAATGTGGGTAGGCCTAAGATTCTGATCAACCAGACGAATCTTCAGGTGCTTCGGAGTGTTTGCATGCCTTACAATGCTAGCAAACTACACTCTCGTCGTACTTCTATTGCCGAGCACCATGGTGCTGACCTGCTCGGAAAGTCGACGACGTCTCTTACCATATTTTGAAGCTTCCGCGAAGATCTCAAGTCTGCTTCACAAATGTCGCTACTTCATCGCCTTTGCTGGAATTGCGATGACGATTGCAGCCTCGATGGTTGTCTTCGTTTCACCAGGATTTCCGATGCCACGCTACAACCCTACCAAGGTATTAGACGAAGTGTTTGTTTAACGAAATGGGTGCAAGGCTAGAACGGGGGCCACACTGTATCTCTTCCACACCTGGCGAGTTTACCCTAGTTATTAGATGACCTTATACAGACGCACTGCATCTACCATTTTCACGTCGAATTGGACACTTTTCATGTCAAGTCAATTCGGTTGGTCTCGATTCTTCGGTTGAACGTTGGATACGAAATTTCCTAGCTGACAGAACCTATCAAGTTCGAGCGGATGATTGCTTCTCTAAGATCTACACTAGTGCTGGTGTTGTTCCTCAAGGAGGAGTCCTCTCAATAGTGTTAGTTTTAATCTATTCTTCTGATCTTCCTACTATGTTTTGCTCACCTGGCGTCACTTGCTATATATATATATATATATATATATATATATATATATATATATATATATATATATATATATATATATATATATAGATGCCGACGATTTAAAGATTTACACTACCATTGAGAACCGGGAGGGTACTATTCGCCTCCAAAAAGCTATCGATATGGTCAGTAGGTGGTCAGTAACTAATGGTCCACCTCTCGCGCCTCATAAATCACATGTGCTAACCATAGGCGGAGAATTGGATGCAGCATACTAGGTTGACGGCTTCAAACTGGATTGCGTAAATGAAGTACGTGACTTAGGCTTTTTCTTTGATAACAGACTTTGCTTTGATGTCATATCAGATGCATTTTCACCGAAGCTTTTTTACGCACATGCCATCTTTTTAAGGCTCTTAGAATAACGGACTTGTCCGTTTTGACCAAGGTGTAAAAAACTTATGTCAGCCCTATAGTTGAGTGTGGGATACCGTTTTTAACCCACATTTGAAAAAGGATATAAGGCTCCTTGAAGGGGTACAAAATAATTTTACAAGAAAATTAGTAGCACGTTGTTCTGGTGCTGATTATCGTTATATACCTTGTAGTTTGGTTAGGCGCAGAACTTTGGTTTGCCTAGCTTAGAGAGCAGAAACGAATGATTTAGTGATGTGATCAAAATTATCGCTGGAAGAACGAGAATCAATTCTGCCACCTTCTTTAAATTTTTGCCTTCACGTACTTGAGGGTGTTCTAAAAACTTAAGAGTTCTCCTGCTAAATCAGGTGTTAGATCAGGGTTCCTTTGGCGAGGAGTTATTCCTCTGCTTAACCATTTTATCGGGCGCGTGTAGCGCAGTCGGAGGAGGCGCGACCGTCGCGTGCACCCGATACCAGGTTCCTGGTTCGGATTTCCCGCCCAGGCCAACCAAGCCTTCCATCCCTCCGGGGTCGGTGAATTGGTACCAGACTTGTCTGGGAGGGATAAAGCGCTGACTTGTTCATCGGCTGGCTACCGCAAGTCATTGTATGGCCAAATACGCATTCATGTCGCCTCCACGACATCCCGTAGAAATAGAATGCGCTGGCGCATCCCTGAAGGGATTGAGTAACGCCGCACTTTATCCTTATCCTTTAATCATTTTATCGCCAAAGGCAGACTATCCTTCAATAAAAAGCGTTTAAGAAACTAGTTTCCCCGACATTGGATAAGAAATCTTCTGAACAGCTGCTTTCTTCTGCATTGGTTGCGCTTCTGTTGTCTCTCCGTATCCGTGTTCCACGTTCCTCCCTGTTGTTTCAGTTTGCCTACTGTCCATTAGTTTGCTCTTTTAAAGATGCTAATTCACTGTTTTTTCGATTAGTTCAAGTGCTCGGATATTTACACCCATCTGTTCTGTTTGTTGTGATTGTATTACTGTTTTTAAAAACAATCAAACTCTTCCGAATTGGAATGGCTTCTTCTTCATTGAACTAGACACTCCCTAAAAAAGTTGGAATAATTTTTATTGGAGAAAGCGAACATATTGTTAGAAATTTTATTATACTCTCCTTTTTCGAGAAAATAATGGTCTACAACTTGTTTTAAAGAGCTGCAAGGCGGCCATTTTTTAGTGCTAAGTGTGAGATTGCGCCATGCCTCGTCTAAGACGTTGGGATTTTTACTCGATTTCTGTTGGAATGGAGTTGCACACTTGCAAAAATACAATAAAATCAAATAAAATCAAATAAAAATTGCGACAAACTTTTCGAGTGCATGGCTCGATCTGATCTTCACCTGCACTAAAGGACTGCTGTCTTGTCGCGCTTTAAAGCGCAATTCAATGTATTTTTTTGCTTTGAAACGCAATTCAGTTTATTCGTTTTTCTTGAAAAACTAAACTTTTATAGAATTATTATAACTTCTGGAGCAGTTGAACTAAAAACATTCAAAAAAAGTTATTCCAAACTTTCTTTGAACAATAAAATTATTTTAACAACCTTAGTGAGTCTGTGGTTTAATCTGTACGAAGGTCGTTTCAATTTGGAAGAGTTCGCTTAGATTTCAAAACTCTAAGGCTAGCTTAGAAGGCAGTGTCTAATTTGAAGTGAAAAGTGTCCAACTCGCCGTGAAAATGGTACATTTGTTTAAGCCAAACGTCTGCGTTTCAAAAGCTTTTTAAAAGATTTATTTAAATCTACGAAGGAAATTTAAGATGGGCCCTTCCCTTTTTAAATTTTCACCATGAAATATCGAGCATTACTGTACTTTAGCTGCTACCGAGCTCACATCCTTATGAGTGGTATGACAACAACGCACACCTGTTCAATTTCGAGTGGAAGCGCAGATGGAAGTTCATGGAGAACTATGTGATAGGCATCGACAGCGTCAGGTGATTTTTAGCTGCCGAGATATGCATCTTCAAGATGTCTATTCGACCTGTGAGAATGATATGGCACCGGACAAGTGTAGGGACTCGAAATACTTTCCCTTGAGTATTTCTAGCTCATTCTACCAGGAAGCTAGCCCGTTGGTAGAATGAACGGGAGAGGGGAAGAAGAAGAAGGACGGCATTGGTCCCTTTGGAATGCGCTACCCATTCTACTTGTGCAGGATATCTTCAAGACAATTTGAGTGCGCATTTGGCCTATACTATGACTTGCGATGGCCAGCCGATGAACAAGTCAGCGTTATATCCTTCCAAAACAAGTCTGGTACCTAATTCACCACCCCGGAAGGATGGAAGGTATACCTTTGTCCTTGGGAAAAAATTTCGAATTTTGAATGATCGAATAATATTCGATTTTCAAAATTTCGAATTTCGAATGATCGAATAATATTCGATTTTCAAAATTTCGAATTTCGAATGATCGAATAATATTCGATTTTCAAAAAGTCGAATTTCGAATAATCGAATTTCGAATAGTCGAATATTCGAATAATCAAATGACCATATTATTTACTGTCGTCACCCAGTGGTTGACATTTAATTATTTTTATTACCCACTGTGAAGGAAATGGATGGCTGCTCCATCCGTTTCCTTTACGAGACCAAAGGACAATAACAGCGGTATAATGGCAATGAAGCACGCTTTGCTTCCATAAGAATTCGTGCACCGAGAAGAGAGAAACACCTTGGGTAGGCAGAGCTAGATTGTTATAGGTCTTTCTCTATAGGTTGCTATCTTTCCTTATGTTATAGCGAAGCTTCCAGGTGGTAAAAGAATGATTATCATGGGCGGAGAAATAACACAAAGGCGATCTGGTGCAGAAAGGGCGCACTGGAGCCTCATGAATGGCATTCAGTTTGTGTTCTAGCTCCGTTGAAGAGAAACGGACCCGCGTTGGAATCTAATCTGACAAGACACTACGACTTGGACAGTGTTAGAGCGAAAATGGGGATGGCTCACTTTCATAGGAAACAGAGTATGACTGGCTCTTGTACTCCATAGCCATTGCTCTTCCTCTCTTCTTCAACGTCTTTACTGGCAGAAAGCAGGAGCTTTCTAGGCCCCTGAAAGTTCTACCTCCCTACCGCAGCTCCTTGGCTCTAATAGTTCCCTTGTTGTAATTGGGGTAGAAATACAAACCGAAGATTCTCCCGTAGTATACTGAAGGTAAAAATATCTGTGTACAGGCATAACCCTAATCACTTGCGATTCACGTGAATGGCCACAGCACGCTCGACGGCCGTTTACAAGGAAGCAGGTGCGCAGCGGAGGGCCGCGCTTGCAGCGCTTACTTCGCGTCAACTCACAAGGGAGGTCAATGAACTTCCCGAGGAAATCTTATAAGTGACCTATTGAGCGCTGTGGGGGATTGTCCGAGAGGCACCCCAGTGGTTTAAATCTGAATGCAGCTAAGGGGCATTTTATTTAACGAATTTACCGAATTCACCTTTTTAACGTGAAAATTTTTCGTTAAAAAGTAGTCGTTAAAAATTTACCGAAAAAATTTAACGCACACCCCTGCTGCCCATCGCCTCCCCACCACTCTCTGCTAATAGAAGGTTTAGGGGCTTGTACTCCCACAACTCCGGAGATCGAAAGCAGGTTTCGCCCAAACGTCGTCTAGAGGGCTAATTGAGGTGCTGATAGCAAATCTAGTAAACGTTTTCGCGTGATCGCGTGGTTCCACATTTTCATGAGTGATCAAGTTTATCAGTTTGAGCACATAGAATCGCTTTCTTCACCTACATATGCGATCAGACTTGCTTTCCAGTCTTCGACTTTGAGATGGAAAGCAGTGCACGAAAAATGGATAATTTAGAAAAAGAAATGACAGATTCGTGGCAGCAGCCTAAATAATTTCCTAAGGCGAGGAAAGGACGAAATCAGTGGTCATAACAACTCCATCCTTACTCACGAACACACACTATGAAATATCGTAAGCAGCCAAATGGTCGAAATTGGATACCATATTCGTGCTCAGCATCCAAAATAACAGTACAGGCGATGTTTGGGCGAAAAAAAATCGACCTCCACTCCACTTTTGGAGTCACAAGAGTACAACGCAGCCGGTTATTCTGCACCTTTTCTCGCACATACTCACCGTCGCCTATTATGGTCGACGGTAACACCGAACGCGTTTGCCAGCTTCGTGATCAGAACCTCAGTCAACCCTCAGGACAACATTTGTACGAAATTTTATTAGGTTGGCAACTAATTTCGTGGACTCTCAAGCGCCTTCAACAAAAGTGTTCATAAACAAATAACAAATAACAGTTTTCAACCAAAGTAAGATCTGTTGGAACGCGGGACTGCTTGCCATTTATCAGCTACCTGGCCCATCCCACAGCCGTAGAATTCTTGTGCTTTTGAAACCAAGAATCCTTGGACGTGCATTTTGACATGGTCCACATTAACAAATCGTCCTCCAACCAAGAAGTGCTGCAGCGAGCTATAAAGGTGCTAGTCATCTGGCGCAGAGCCTGTGCTGTAAGGTGGGTGAGTTAGAAGCTCCCAGATAAGGTCTTCGATTTTTTGAAGCTCTTGATTCGTGACGTGTGATCTGGCGTTATCTTGCTGATGCCGGAACCGTTCTTAACGAGCTCCCAGAAGTGAACACCTTCTTGACACCACCAAACGGAGAGAACGTAGCTAACCGGACGCCTCAAAAAATAGAAGACCTTGACTGGGAGCGTCAAACTCATCCACCTTACAGCCCAGACCTTGAGCCGAGCGGCAACCACATCTCTAGTTCGGTGCAGTACTTCTTGGTTGGAAGACGATTTAATAATGTGGATCGGGTCAAAATGCACCTCCAAAGATTCTTGGCCTTAAAAGCACAATAATTCTATGGCCGTGAGATAGACCAGCTACCTGATATATAGGAAGCACTTCTGCGTTCCGACGGATCTTATTTTGATTAAAGATTGTTATTGGTTATTTGTTAATAAATACTTTTGCTGAAGATTCTTGAGAGTCCACGAAATTAGTTGCCAACCTAATATTATCTACTTACGAAGTCATGGGGATTAATACAAGTACCTACGTTTGCAAAGCCCCCCCCCCCTGTCAGTGCGGGAGAGTGGCTGAGGAAGAATAGGCTGCAAGAAGATCAATAGAATAAGTTAATCATATATGTAAATTTTAATACTCAAACAGTTTTAAATTCAATGTCTAAACGACGAAGTAGAATTAGAAATAACCTGGGGTATAAATGAACTTTAAATCACTCTGTACTATAACAAACACAAGTGGAAAACAAGCAACAACTAAAACAAGTAATAACTAAAACAATGGTAACAACAACACTAAACATGTCTTGTTTCGCCTCTGCCTTCATACAAAACATGTTTATAATTAGTCACCCCGAGGCTCGTCAGTGAAGAAGGTGACTAATTAATTTAGTTGTTGGTACTGTATTTGGTGTTATATGCAAATGCTACGAATACTACGGAGTGGATCAAAAATAATGCATTTTATAAGAGATGCTAAAATTAGTAAAATTTACAAGAGAAACGTTCTCTATAGGAACCCGAAGACTGATCAGCACATCCCAGAGATGGACTGAAGCAACACATTTCGATCAGGTTCGTAAATATGGTTAAAATGAGAATATGTTCTACATTTACCAAAACGCACAGCAATCCGTAAACAACTCTCCTAGATTCGAACCTGGACCTCTCCCCGCCATCCACGCCCCGACTGCAGTGAATGATTCATTTGACCTAATAAATTGTCAGATTTCTAACATCTAACTATAATTAAAGCTCTATAGCATCTGCATGTTAATTTCTGAGTATTTCAAGGCCATTCAAGGCGTCACTTTTGCCTAATCAGCCAGCACTGAAGTGCTACAGTTTTTTGTAATTTTTGACCTACCCAGATGCCCGCAGGACATTTGAAGACCACTACGGTGCTTCTTAGACACACCCTTATAACAAGCAATAGGTCATTTTGGAAATCTCCCCAGGGAAGTTCATTGACTTCTCTTGTCAGATTACGTACACACAATTCGGCGCACTTTGAGCGACGCGCGAAACTCAAACATAGTTTTTTATCATAAGGTCAGACTCCCCTTGTTTTCGAAGAAGAGTGCCACTAACTTGTTAAGAGATTGATAAAGAATATTCGAATATTCGACTATATTCGAAGCCTTCGAATATTCGAATAAACGAATATTCGAATATTGGCCACTTTCGAATATTCGAATGAACGAATAATTCGAATATTGAACTTTCTCGAATATTCGAATAATCGAATAATTCGGATATTGGACTTTCTCGAATTTTCGAATAATCGAATAATTCGAATATTGGACTTTTTTCGAATAGTCGAATATTCGAATATTTGAAATTCGAATTTTTTCAAAATTCGACTATTCGAAATTCGAAAAGGACAAAGGTATAATGGAAGGCGGGGTTGGTCTGAGCGGGAAGTCCGAACCAGGAACCTGGGGGGGCAGTCGTTCGGTACACCGTGCTGCCCGCCGCCTACTTCCCGCCCTGTCCGCGCCGCCATATTTGGACAAGTTTGCTGCGCGCGAAACCGTCGTTAATTGGCGTGACGTCGCCCAAGAACCTAACAGCTGATAGTAGACGATTGGGAAACGCATCTCGAGTAACTCTGATGTCATTTTCCAGTTGGTTCGGTTACGGAGGCAGTTGAGGAAAGAACGTCGCTCTTCTCTCTAGATTCTTTCAATTTTCACCACATTTCTTTAGATTTTCGCCCCAACTAGAGTCAGGAGATTCCGGTCAGGAGTTCTACATTGAAGGCTTATCCGTAATTGTGCGCAAAATCGGCTCACCGTCCTCTATTTCCAGGATCAGACAATTCTCTGTGTATTGTAATTGTAATCGTGTTGACGAACTTTCTAGTGGATGGTAGCGTTGTTGTCATGACATATGTCGCTAAGATGTTCCGGTACTTGTCGGAAAATGCGGACGACGCCTTTGTACTTAGCAATGTGGCGGGACCTAAAGAAAGCCATGGTGCGGCAGCTGAAAACCCTTTTACTCCAAATATGGTGAACAAGATTCTGACTCTTGTCTCAAGAACGAAATCAGTTCAGGATAGAGCTGCAGGGCCATGGCAAGTGATTAGAAATGCGATGCATCCATCTGAAGGCAGGGATCCGGACATCTTGTTTTCGGCGCGCTCCTCGCTCCGCCCCCTTTCTGAGGGCGGTGTATCCAACGACTCTCCGCCAGGAACCTGGTATTGGATACATCCGATAGCCGGCACCTCCTCCGACTGCGTTACACGCGCCCAAAACTCACTATATTATCCTAAAAGGCGTTCAACTTGCCTCTGCGATGTCTACTACGATTATGGGTTGGCTGGAGTGTCACACCTAAAAAGTGATTGAAAGTCCGACTTTATTGCCCTGTCATTCACAGAAACCCATATTTCAGAGGCGTTCAATTTTTCGACCCGTACAAAAAATACAACATAGAGACGAAGGAGTTCTATTCAGACTTAACCACACTGAAAAGCATTGAGGTGAGTTTTATGATTGTCGTTCTACTCTCAGTAGTACTTAAGGGATCTGTGGATAATTTAGTCAAACTGTACGGCAGTATACCTCACTATGACAATAGTTAGTAAAACCATGTTGGAATAGCCGAGTTCATGGTAATTCTTTCTGAAAGAAAATGAAAGAATAAAAGGAATTTTATTTTTTCTTCGTCTTTGGGTTAAGAGGACACATTTCGGAGGTGATCGCCTCGTTCATGTCGAATACTGATGAGCTTTTATCTTCTAAGATCGATATTTTTGATTTATTCAGCGATCAAGGATAAGCGTATAGCAAAATAGATAAGATAAGCGTTCGACATGCAACATTTAAAAACAACAATATAATTCTGGAAGTGAGCCAAGTTTTTTTCAACTGTCCAAACAATTTCAGAAAAGCGTCAATTTTTTAATAACCGATAGAGGAAACTCTGATTATACATCGTGGGCAACCCGCTTTATGTCCTCAAACAACTCCTGCATACCGATTGAGGTACGACGATTTTTTGGAATATTTTAACAACTAAACAACATGTTATAACCCATTCCATAACGCACTGTCGTTGGATATTGGTGTCATGTTGATAGTAACTGGCAACTTCGACCTGCGAGATTGTTATCTACCCTATTCGGCTGCTTCGGAGTCACCGCCGTCTGAAAAATACAAGCAGGGTTCTAAAAAGAGTCCAATAATTACTGAAAGTCACAGCAATTTTTCAAGATAGTATGATAAGGAGACGGAACTGGAGGCAACCCAACTCTGAAGCCTTATAGAAGGAGCTAAGAGGCGTGTTTGACCTCTCAGCTGCTCCCGTAGGAATAGCTGGTCGTTCCTCCTTTTCTTTATTGCCTTATCCAGGCTCTGAAGAAGGCAGTTACGCCACAAAGTCAGCAAAATAAAGCGTGGATAAGAAAGTCGGCTCCACAACTCGATGTTATAGTTTAGGCGAATCTGTCCCTTCGTTTGGTCTAATGATACCTCTATTTAGAAACCTTAAATTTACCAGTTCTTTCAGTTTATTTAGGCGGTTTTTTACAGGATCACCAGAAAATAGCTTCTTCGTGTTTCTTGAGCTACGCGGTGAATGATCTAGCTTCGTCGTTCCCCGAGGATTTCGCCGTCATTCCAAGTGACGGACCGATCTTTGACAAGAAACTACGCCTTGTTGGGTGCGTTATCTTAGAAATTGATGTAACTATGTAATGTGATCTAGCCAAGAACACAGAAATCGTACAATTTAAATTGGCGGCCACGAAACAGTTCCAAGCCTCTATTTTTGCCGAAAATCTACGACCTTCTCTTTTCCTAAGCGGATTTGGTGCGACACCTCCCCCTTCCCTGTCTCCTTCACTATTTTATTTCTTAGATGTCTTGATCTGCTTTAGATGATGGATGTCCTACATCACATTCGTAGTGATCGAAATCGCCTAAACAGCTATGGGTCTAGCGTTAACTTAAATAACTTCAGAGTTAATCATTCATATCTGAACCCACGTTACAATGCGTCCGTTAGAACAATTATGTAAAATTGTAAGTTGTTGTGAACAAAGAGCCTACCTCTAGATGGGTCACAAAGACTTCAGTCATGGTGTGATTCTGCCTAGATGAATTATTCTAGTTTTCAGTTTACCTTAAACATACAATATTTCAGATACTTCATTGCGGTTCGTTCAAACGTCACACTCTCCTTGGATTCTAATGTTGTGGAAGGGGTTGCCCACGATATAGAGAACAACTGTAAACGATTGCAAAATACTTTGAAAGGTAACCAGATGACTTCTGCCTATCCACCAAATGAAGAAGAAAGGCTTCCAACACGATCCACAAAAAAGTTCAACATTTACGCATATACTGTTCCACTTCATCATCATTCGATTAACCACTTCTCATAGTGCCTTTGAATGCTCTTATGATAGTTAGTTCTCTGTGCTTCATGCCCATATTGACATCGTCTCAGTGGTGAGGCACACGCACCGTGACGTTCGCCACGTTCCATCACGCTCTTCAAGGTCTCAGAGTCCCGGAGGTCTCAGGTCCCAAGCGAACGGCATACGGTCGCGCGCGCTGCCACGCAGTATAAATACCTTCTCGCGTATGCCCGGCAGTCGTCGATTTCATCATCGCAGCGAGCGGTCTGTCCGCTCTTCTCTCCGCCGCCTCCCGCGGCCGGCACGTCTTCGTCAGGGCGGTCTCAACTCCATCGGGACAGCGACTCGACCAGCAGCGCAGGACATCGGGAAGACCAGGGCAGGACGCGAAGGATCGCCAGATCGGAAGTAACCGCTGAGCCCGACTGAACCACCGCCGTCGTGAGCGCAGGCTCTAGGGTAGAAGCCGGACAGGACATACGGGTTGCGCTCACCCATATGTGACGTGGAGAGGTTCAGCCTTGACTCGTGCGATGTTGTGTTCCTCTTTATTGATATGTGTTGTCTGTATTGGGGTTGATATGAAGTGCAATGTCTGATGCGCAACGTTATTAGACTCGAGGTGGGTTTAAGGTTTATCTGGCGGTAGTTGATAGTACAAGAGCCGACTGGTTCAACTGTGTCACGCGATTGATGTGAAGTTGGGCGAGGGATGTCGGGGGCCAGCGCAGTAGTCTGCGTGGTAGAACCTAAGTAACATCCGCATTGGCGTGGGGTGTGCTTCACTGGGGGCAACGACGGCCTAACCTTTTTTCGTGGCAGGTATGTAAGAGTAAGCCTGCAAAGTTATACCTCGACTCTGATTGCTCTTCAACACATGGCCTCATGAGGAGTGTCGCATGGCCTAGCACAGGTGCAGAGAAATCCCTTGCTCTACTACGTCACAAAACAGGCAAATACCTATTGGCGGCGACTGAGACCTTAACTCCTCATTCAGGTCTAGCAAAAATGAGTACCAAAACGGAGGAGGAGATTGCCACATATTTGCTGTTTTTTTTTGTGTGTGAAGAGATGGTGCACCATGACTATCTATAGTGGCTTCTTCGACAGCAGTGTTATGCTCGCATAAATTTTCTGAGGCACTATATATGTATATATCCCTGGCAAAATGATCAGTCTATAGTCTCTAAATGATTACATCATCCGCGTAGTCACAGGGAGTCCTATGGTTCATTGAACACTTCCAATTATCATATTACGGCATTTCCTCACAGAAAATCCTACTTTCTTTAGATTTCCTTTCAAGGTAATTTTTCCGGTACGTGAATTCTTCGCTAAAACTCTTTCAGGCTTGTCAACAATGTGCCTATCGTCATCGGAGATCACGAAATACTACGATATTATCGCAACGCTGCCTTCGTCCACACTATTTTCGGTGGCAATCTCTGTCGTTGTCAGTTTGGTGGTTGTCATTGTATGCACTCGACGTTTGGTATTGTCCGTCGTCAGTGTGGCTGTCATATGTGCTGTCATCTTGTGGACAAGCGCTATACTCATTCTCTTCGGTAAATTCATATGTCAGACCCATTAAAGATTCTATTTAGGCTCTTTATAATTTTTTGGAAAAACTAAGGACAGAGAGAAACTACTGTTTGATCTTGTGTGCGAAATTTTCATCTAAAGAACCTAGAAGGCCAGGAATCGGCGTGAAAGTATAACAACTTATGTAGATGACGGATGTTGAAACCCCTTCGGCGGGATTCCAGCGACTGTAGTCCGATATATTTGTTTCTGATTGATGCTTTCGGTGCACTGAATATAAGAATTCTTGAAATTTTAGAGTTAAGATTCAAGGTTTATTTAATTTATTGTTTGTTACTTATATAATTAAGATTTAATTGAAAAGAGAGGCGGTTGAATATAGTTAAATATTTTCTTTTAAAGACTGAATATAATTGATTGTTTTCGATGCTTTCTTGATTTATTTTCTGCTTTATGGCATGCATTTGCATGGTCTTTTAAACAGTTTTGCGTTTATTTTTGCCACTGCGCATTCATTTAGTATAGAGTTCTATATGTAGGCTGGGAGCTGAGCGTGGTCGAATCGACGATTATTGTGCTCACCATTGGTCTGAGCTTTGACTTCGCGCTTCACTTCGCCGTCTCGTATCGTGACGCAAACGAGAAAAATGTGGAGGATCGAATAAGGTTTGCCGCTTACCATTCAGACCTTCAAGTTTAAAAAAAATTATCTAGGCTATGTTGGTGAAGGAAGATGAATCAGAGACTTACTTATGTTGATACTTTGATGATCCATTCGTCGGCTGGAGATCTTGCCAGCGGGGACCACAGCTCTTCCAGACCGCTCCATCTCTGGCAGCTTGCATCCAATGAAGCAGACTCCACTCTCTGAAAGATCTTGAGAATGAGTCTGCCCATCGCATTGGCGGTCGTCCCAGTGGTCTTATGGTCTCTCGGGAGCCATTCTGTGACTCGGAGACTCCATCTTTCGTCCTTTCGTCGAAGCAGGTGTCTGGCCCAGCGATTTTCGACTTCTTGACGTACTGCAGCGGGTCTGCTAATTGCGACTTCTCCCTTAGCTCCGAGCTTCGTAGGCCCTTTTGCCATTGCTGACGGTGGCTAGTCCTCGGAAGACATCTCTCCAGTGCACGATGCGTAGTTTGCATCGCTCTGGCGATTGTCTTGTTGTCGGGCCAGGTTTCCATCGCGTAACACATCACAGGCAGTACAGAGGCGTTGAATATCGAGGCCCTGAGGCCGGCATCCTTGACCTGATCGGTGACTTCGCGAATCGAACTGAAGGCTGCCCATGCTGCGCGTCTCTGCGGGCGATTTCAGGAGCGAGGTGGTTACCCATGTTCAGCTCTCTTCCCAGATAGACGTAGAAGTCGACCTGTTGTAGAGCAACTCCACTTAACCTTACGAGTTCCGTGTCACATCACTGGTTGACCATAAATTGCGTTTTGGACATATTCATGTCCAATCCAATCTTCATACCTGCCACATTGAGCTCGTTCAGCATTTCCTCGACTTCTGCCGCGCTGGTAGGGATGAGAACCATATCGTCGGCGAAGCGAAGGTTGCTGATCCGTTTACCGTCGACAAGGTAGCCTTTATCGTCCCAGTTCAAGTCCTTCATGACATCCTGGGGTGCCGCTGTGAATAGCTTAGGAGAAATCGTATCTCCCTGCCGTACTCCTTTCCCGATAGGAATTTTAAACTTTCGACCGAACAACTGGAGGGTAGTCGTTGTGTTCGGGAACCATTCGTCGAGAAGTCGGATGTAAGGGATACCAGCATGCACAAGCGCGTTCAGAATGGCTTTGATTTCCACAGAGTCGAACGCTTTCCGGTAATTCACGAAGACAAGGACAAGTTGGATGAGTTGTGTGACACTCGGAATACTGTCAATGCAGGAGAAATTAGAGAATCGGAGACAGCGACTAGAAAAATTGGAAAACTGTCATCAATTTCAGGACTGCAGAGGTTTGGGGCTCCACCCTCATTTTGCTTCCTAAAGTACCACAGTTTTTTCAGAAGCTTTGAAATGAAAAACTCAAGCGTGGTTGCATATGCTTTGGCTGGAGCCCAGCAAGGCCATCAGATGTGGAAGCGACGAAAGGAGCATCCCTCCCGCTATAGATCTGCTATTCAGAAATTAAAACTGTACAACTAGAGCAACTAACTTGACGTGACCTTCGTTTAGTGATTTTGCAAGATCGTGCAAAGCACGCAGTTGCGAGGCAAGCCGATAGAGAGTCGGATCCCATATTTTAACTGTGAATTACTTCGTTACAATTCTAGTTTGTGCCTGTCCTCCGCAGGACGTGCATGTCTACTCGGCGCCACCAGCTCGATCCTCTGTGGCATTCCTCTGCTGTTCGCTCACACAGCGGCATTCGCTCAGGTGAGATCACTAAGCATACCAATGGACTTATACTTAGATAGAAGCTGAACAAACGGTACTTCTCAACTGTCTGATACCTCGCACTTTCAAGGTTTATTTGAAGTGAAACAATCTCAAAGAACGATGAAAGTGAAGGCCCTTCTATCAGTCAGTATTTTCAGGTCGGTTCAATGCTGGTCACACTAGGCGTCACGTCGTTATGCGGTGCTACAGTCGTATTTCCTGCCGTCTTGCTCTCCATGAACAGCTTCCGAAGCTCTTCAAAAGTTGTTCGCTTCTGAAAGATCTATTAGGTTGGCAACTAATTTCGTGGACTCTCAAGCGCCTTCAACAGAAGTGTTCATAAACAAATAACAAATAACAGTTTTCAACCAAAGTAAGATCTGTTGGAATGCGGGACTGCTTCCCATTTATCAGCTACCTGGCCCATCCCACAGCTGTTGAATTCTTGTGCTTTTGAAGCCGAGAATCCTTAGAGGTGCATTTTGACATGGTCCACATTAATAAATCGTCCTCCGACCAAGAAGTGCTGCAGCGAGCTATGAAGGTGCTAGTCTTTTGGCGCACAGCCTGTGCTGTAAGGTGGGTGAGTTAGACGCTCCCAGCTAAGGTCTTCGATTTTTTGAAGCTCCCGATTCGTGACGTGTGATCTGGCGTTATCTTGCTGATAGGTAATTACGCTCCTGAAAATCTGTCTGAACCGATTCCAGCGAGTTCAGCCTGCGCGCGGCCTGAGAAGAGTAGATTTCAGCATTAATGCTGGAGCCGTTCTTGACGAGCTCCCAGAAGTTAATACCTTCTTGACACCACCAAACGGAGGGAACGTAGCGAACCGGACGCCTCAAAGGTAGAAGACCTTGACTGGGAGCGTCAAACTCATCCACCTTACAGCCCAGACCTTGCGCCGAGCGGCTACCACATTTTTAGTTCGGTGCAGTACTTCTTCGTTGGAAGACGATTTAATAATGTGGACCGGGTCAAAATGCACCTCCAAAGATTCTTGGCCTTAAAAGAACAATAATTCTATGGCCGTGGGATAGACCAGCTACCTGATATGTGGGAAGCACTTCTGCGTTCTGAGGGATCTTATTTTAATTAAAGATTGCCATTAGTTCTTTGTTAATAAAGACTTTTGCTGAAGATTCTTGAGAGTACACGAAATTAGTTGCCAACCTAATATATTGTCTAGGTGAAAACAGTGGAAACCATTTTCACGTTAAACTCAACACTTTTCAAACCAAATCGGATACTTTTGTAAGCAAGGTTGACGTTTTTGAAACCAAGTTAAATACTTTTGAAAAGAATCTAGTTGAATATCCTCTGAATAAAAATGTCCTTCTTTCAGATAAAACTAGAGACCCTCCAAGAAAGTTAGAATTATTTTTGTCTAAGGGCAATGAAGTAAGGACTTTCTTGAAAACTTTTATTTCTCCTGCCCCCTAAGAGTTAACTCATTGTTTCAAGTTTTAAAAAAATTTTACTTCTTGACGAAAATAACAAATTTAAACTTTTTTCAAAGAGAAGAAAGGCACCAATCACATATTATGTTAACAAAGGTGATCGCGCACTCGTCTGCGTTTTTGCGACTTTCGACTTATTTAAATTAAATGATGGCAAAAATTCTGTTGGAGTGAGCTGCAGAACTTCCAACACGTTACATTAAAAAGTATTGTAAAAACACACATATCTACATCTCGCACTTTTAAGCTGCATCCACACCATCAGTCAGTTTAAAATCGCAACAAGTTGAATGCAGCAAGCATGGCGCGATCTTTTCCTACAATACGCTAAAAACTGATGCCTTTCTATACTCTGGAATAGACCTTCAACGAAAGGTTCTGTTGAACAATAATTATTTTTAAAATTCCAAACGATTCTTTCACTTATTGGAGGGACAGGTAAGCTTAAAAAATTCCCTAAAAAGTCGTGATTTTTTTCAACAAAAACCTATCTGGTCTCTGGTTTTCATTTATTTAGCTCAAAACCGATCGTATTGCTTTCTATGATGTTGCCTGGACTTTGAAAGCGTCAAACTTGTTTAGAACAGTATCATATTTGTTTTGAAAATTGGCCAATTTGGTTTGAAATGTGTCCAATTTGGCTCAGCAATGTTATATAATAAACACACGTACTCAAACTCTAAGAGGTTAGTGCAGACGCAATCAACGTATGAAGTGCCTAATCTGATGCCAGTGGTTAAGCTTACCTGGGAAGGACAAAGAGAGTGCACTGAATTACAGTGGTAGTTAGTTTCGTCGTTAGTTGATACTTTTAACTTTTATAAATCAAGAACGCTATTCACACTGTTGTTTATCAGGTTGTATATCATGGAATAAATCGGTTATATTTATTTATTTATTGTGCTTATAATAGGATGCTGTCCTGCATCGTCCATCGTGGTGTAGTGTGAACGGTGTCAGTCACCGTGTATGTATATAGAGATATTAAATAGATACATATGAATATATATGTAGTAACTAGTGCATAGCCATATGTAGAGTATATACCAGGCTGTCCAATAATTCCTGTCCGAAATTTTTCAAAATTCTATAATTTTCCTTAGAAGTGTTATAAAATCAGGCAAGTGTAAAAACCTTCTAGAAGGTTCTCTAGAGTTCCACGCCAGGGGTATATAAGGCGCAGTCGCCGCGTCTAGCTACCAGTACAAGCTGAAATGGACCACGGTCGAATTCGTACGTTCGTGTACTACGAGTGGCTGCTGGGCAACGACACGGGCACCGCGGTCGCCAACATCTGCAGAGCGTGCAAGGAGGATTCAGTGTCCCAACGCACAGTCAGGCGCTGGTTGAATCGTTACGAGAGCGGCGACGCGAGCCTCGAGGACAGGGAGCACCCGCTGAAGATCATGCTCTGCTGCTGGCGGGACGCCAAGGGCATGCTGTACTTCGAGCTGCTCCCGCAAGGCAGGACGGTCACCGCCTCCATCTACACCGATCAGCTCGAGAAACTAGCCGCCGCCATCCGAGAAAAGCGTCCCCGACGGGTCTCGGTCCACCTGCTGCACGACAACGCGCGCCCCCACGTGGCGAAGGAGACCCAGCAGAAGTTGGCGATGCTCGGCTGGGAGACGGTTGCCCATCCGCTGTATTCCCCGGACCTCGCCCCCTCCGACTACCACTTGTTCCGCCCGCTGAAGCACCATTTGGCCGGAAGAAAATTCACCAACTACGACAACCTCAAATCCGACATCGCGGACTTCTTCGAGTCGCAGCCCCCGGAGTTCTGGGCGAAGGGCATCGGCGACCTGCCGAATCGATGGGCCACTGTTGTGGATAACTGTGGTGATTATATTGTTGATTAGACTTGTTTTTCAATAAAGTTGAAAAAAATTAAAAATGGTGAAATTTTCGGACAAGAATTATTGGACAGCCTGGTAGAAACAGATACAGTAGCATGTAGTATAGAATTCAGATATGCAAACGGACCAAATAGTTGGTTCATTTGCTGCAAAATATTTGGTTAAAAGTAAGTAAAAATATAAAATCGAAAACACTCAATCCATGGAATCAGTATTCCACGTCGTCGTGCTTCACATGCCAAGAAAATCAAGAAGTCCTCATTCTGAACTTCATTGATCTGTACAGATGGTGTTTACTGATCTGGAATGTTAAGTGTTGATAACAGATCCATTTCTTTAAGTCTTTCAAAGATTACATAACAGAAAGTATACTGAACAGAATGTGTACTCTCGTCGTCCTTTCATATAAAACAACAGGAAAAAGGATAAGGAATGGAGGATGTTGTTTAGTCAATCCTTGTGGGATGCGCCATGTCACGCATTCTACTTCTTACGGTTTGTTACGGAGGCGGCTTGAATCCGTGGTTGGTCACTGCTTTTGTCCTTTGGCACCATTTCACCAACCCCGGAGAGGTGGAGGACGTTGTTTACCTGAGCGGGAAAACCGAACTAAGAGCCTGGTATCGGGTGCACACATCAGCCGGTTCATCCTCCGACTGCGCTACTCGCGCCCATACGGTAAGTGCGCCCATGCTGGAGGAAGCGCTGGGAGAGCTTTCAAGAGCGTCGAAGAAGACGAAGAACGTCCGACTTTGTGCCTACCTGTTCGACTGGACTGCTCTTCTTGCCGTGGCATACGCTTCAGAGACCTCCGCCCAACGAGAGTAGGAAGAACACCAGGAGTGGGATTCATCAAAGACTTACATCACTTTAACAGAGAATTTACAGCGGACAGCTCAGATAACGCGGCTTATCGCTCACCATGTCGCTTGATAAGCCGCGCTATCAGGGATTTTGGCTGTAATTTTCTCTGTTAGATTGCTGTAAGTCATTGATGAATCCGGCCCAGATCAGCGTCGCGCAGTGTGGAATCGAGAGGACGATGCTCGAAGTAACACGACTCAAGCTAGTGGGAGAAGGCTTTCGGAGTTCCAAGCTTCATCGACGTTTGAAGGTCAGTGGCGCTGTCGCATGCTCCAAATTGTCGAAAAGTAGGTGGGCCGGCCACGTGATGCGCATCGTAGACACCCGCTGGGCGAAAGCCGTCACCGACTGGTTTTCGCGGGGTGTCAAAAGAGCACCAGGAGGTCCAACAATGTCGGACTGCTCGCGCTTCTTCGCCAAAGCCTTGAACAAACGGTGTTATGCTCTTCGTGCCCACCAAGCAAGGACTACTCCGGCGCACGACGAGTGGAGACGTTGCTGGCGCTCACTCCAGCAACTCCATCATCAACGACGGGACGACAAGTGATACAGGTGATAGTTGCGTTATACTATCGAGAGCGTGTACGATTTCAATATGATTCTTAAAGCGTATGAGCGTATCATCTCCTTCGGAACAAAGATTCGGCCTCATTTTTGTCATTAAATACATTGTCAATATAATTTTTCAACCACAGTTTAGCCGAAGCTAGTTTTGAACGCTGTCATAGATGTTCGGCAGCAAATCCTCTATTATCGTTCAGCTTCGAGAATTCAGAATTAATGCATGAAACCGTCACTTTATCGTCACTTAGCTAAGAAAAAGCTCTGGGTTACATGGTGAGCCAAGAAATACAGAGTCCTAAAAAACCACATTTTCTACAAAAAAAGACCTTAACACGTGTCTCTTTCTGTTGTTTATTAATTTTATATTATATTCCTGGGCAGCCATATAATAAAAAGCAGCAAAAAGGTAAAAAAATTACTAGCCATGAGTCACGGCAAACAACACGAAGCAGACTTGAAAAATGTGATCAAAGGTGCTGATTTTCGTAAGGTAAGATAAAAGCACCCATCCTTAGGAGACTTCTAGCTGAAGTATTCCTCAGATATTTCAATTCCAATCTGAAGCTCAAATAAATGCTTCAGACGTTTTCCAGATGTCTTCTCCATAAAATAGATTTTTCCATAATATTACACATATATGGTAGGGCGCGTGTGGCGCAGTCGGATGAGGTACCGGCTGTCGCGTGCACCCGATAACAGATTCCTGGTTCGGATTTCCTGCCCAAGCCAACCAAGCCTTCCATTCCCCAGGGTCGGTGAATCGGTACCAGACTTGTCTGGGAAGGATAAAGCGCTGATTTGTTCACCGTAGCTCCTTGTATGGATCGACTAACTCATCTAAACTGCTGTCAAGACATATGTAGAGGTAGAATGGGTGGCGCATCCCGCTAAGGGTTTGACTAATGACGTCAATGTTTAGCTTTCTTAATTTTTAGAGCGTACCAATTCGTCATAGTTTTAAACGGATCGAACGTTTTGAATAAGAGATCGTGATAATTCTTCGTTTCTAAAAAAAGGTAGAGAAATAATAAAGAATGGAAGGGTGAAAGGAAAAACAAAGCAACTGCTGATAGCTTCACACTAGCTAATCAATCCAATTATCATAAGGATTTAGGTAAATGTTTTGTGTGCTTCTATAAGCTAGCTATACTACAATTTTAGGCGCTGTTGGGTTGTGTTAATATTGTTTTTTGGCACGTAGTTAACGAGAATAAAATAAAATGAAAAAAAATAATCTTGGGCGAGTATCGGTGGTTCAGTTTAAGTCCACTTTTTGGTACACAACACAGGAGTCGAAGATCACGGTTTACCTCAAACCTGGGTAATTAAACCACAGTATAATATAAATGCATTGCATATGAGAGCATCTTAAATACATTCTACAAGACGCTAACATCATGAATAAATAAAGCGGAACAATGAGGAGAGGGCAATGTGGATTTTCCTATATTACAGTCTTTATAATGAGTTTTCGTTTTTCCAGCGCAACAATCTGATAATGCTCAAAGCTATATTCTTTTACGATGTCCTACTAATCGTTCTATGATCGCAGAAAAGTCGCGATAATTCTAGAGAAGACTGGCCAGCTTCCTGGAGGAGGCAACCCAACACTCTCATGGTTACAGATGTAACTACACTTCTGCACTTTACGACCCGCGTACGCCCGTTGCTGAGATCCTCGAAGACATAAATTCTAAGTGTTGGCGTTCACGTGCGTGAAACGCGAGGAAGCAAACGAAGCTACTCAAGAATACAGCTGACATTAGCTGGTTAGCGTTGGCACTGCTCTGAAGCCTTTCTGAAGCCATCTCATTCTTCTCTGCACGACATGAAGCTCATTCTAGAAGAGCTCTGTGCTCGCGCAGGATTTCTTTTCCTGATTTTATGACAAGCGTCTAGCTATCTTGCTCCAACAAAGCACAGACTATGGCGCTATGTTATACAAAACTCTTTTCAGTACGAAGCCTCCTGCTGTTGTTTAGGTAAACGTGAGGTGTTCCCGCGTTGGTCAACAGGATTACTATAATCCTATTCGACATGAGTGGCATAGAATGCCCGCAAGAATTGAATAATTTTTGGCCGAGAGAGCCTATTCTATACTTTTCTACTGCGTGTCGTCATGTAAACATTCATGTAAAGGAATCCGTTCGGTATCAGACTTACATTACTACAACTGATACCGTCGAACACTTTCTGTACTGCTTGCGCTTCGTATAATTGCACCCTTTCAATTTCTCTTATCTCTTTATAATAGATGTTGTTTTAAAGTTAGTGTAAAAGAGTAGGACAATACAATAGGGGTAAGTTATACTTTCAAGATATGGTAGGAGATGGGAGCGTGTGGAGCGCAGTCGGAGGAGGCGCGGACCTTCGCGTCCACTCGATTCCAATTTATTGGTTCGGCTCCTTCTCACACCGTTCTCTCGGGAGTCGAATGAATTGGTGCCAAGTGAAGTGGTCAACGCGCAATCTGCTCGCCAAATATCGAAGCGATATGCCACGCGGAAAGAGATAGTTCAGGCGGATAGACCACTCCAAAAACCTCAAACTTGGGTAATTAAACTTTATCGTAATTAACAAAAACACGAAATGACGCAAATACAAGTTAGTACAACGACACTAACAGCACACAGTTAATATCAACATAAGTAGGAATTGGGCGATTTAACTGAGTACTTGACCGTGATCCAGGCGGGAGCGATGATAAACGAGGGACGACTACGCACTGACGGGAGGACCTGGGGGAACCCAGAGAATAGATACCGGTTAAAGTAAGATCCTCCAAAGGCAAAGTGGGAGTGAGGAGACTTCACGGAATCCGAGATCTTGATCCAAGCGAGCGATGACGAACGAAAGAATACTACGCGCTAACGAGATGACCCGGAAAAAACTTAAAAACGGATAGCGGCTAAAACGACTGTCTTCCCCAGGCGAAGTAGAAGTGAGGCGATTTCCATGAGTCCGAGCCCTATCCCAAGGCGGGAGTGATGACAGATACTCACGAACAAAGACTACGCGCAAGAGAAACCTGGTCGATCGGGGCGCCGAAACCGTGATCACGCACGATCAAGACGACACCAAGCTTCTCTACGAAGTATAAGCCACTGACATCTTTATCGGATCGTCACCGCAAGTCATTTTGTAGGCCCATTCGAATTTCCTCCACGATATCCCACAGAAGTGGAGTGCGTGGCGCATCTCTCAAAGGCATTCAATAACTCCGTCTTCTGTCCTTTGAGATAGCCTGTCTTTAACTAAACAAAGTTGCTTAGCAGAAGAATAACGCCTTAAAAAACAACTTTGATTTATTAAGAAAAAGTCTCAGTTTTAAAACCCACCTCTCGCAAACGCAAATCGTTGAACGCTGCCACTGTTGTCTATTTTGAAACTCAAAGTACATTCAAGCAATAAAGCAAACAGCACTAAAGCTCACAATAGAAATTTGCCCCGGCTTTTTCCAAAACGCAGTCGCTGTTCTATCGCTCAACAACTGAGTCGGCTTGTCATTCCTGTTGAAGTGAACACTGGCTCGTTTCTCTTCACAGACGTTCTCGACTCTGCTGTTGTTGTTGCAAACGGATCATCCCCCTTCCACTAAGCAGGATAATCCCTCAGTCATTAGACCTTTACCTCCCTCAGTCATTAGACCTTTCGGCGAATCTTAGTCTCTACGCCATACTGTTCGACTCGTGCTACCTTATTTGCTACCGACTAGCACCTGATTCAGAAGTGCTCTTCTATAATCGCCGTCTCAGAGTCTAGCCTATTCCTGCGGAAACGACTGTTGTATTCTCTTGCCAGGTGAAACTGATTCAACTTGCCTGTTTTCGTCTCGCCGACCCTTCTTCACATAATCGATAGCCGGACTATCTGAGATCACCTGCTGACCTGCGAACGATTATGAATACTCCGGTCTCTCACACTTTCAAGTCAGGGAAGCGTCAACGGGTGGAGACTCCAGAAGGATTGCTCACGTCGCCGGAGCTGGTGAACGTCGTGAAGGAAGTCAACGACTCCACGGGAATCCCGGAGTGCGTGAAGAGGCTGTTGCTGGCCATAACCAGTCAGTTGAGCGCTGTCCTTTCGGAGAATGCTTTGCTGCGTTCTCAATTAGAAGACATTGCCAAAGAGAACGAGCGCCTTAAGCAGCAGTTACGTAGCTATGAGGATAACCCTAGAGTTGTGAATGTGCCGCCTGCCGTTGTACCTCCATCTAACCCTCAGATGGAGAATGCTTCCTATAGTGAGGTTGAAAGAAGGCGTTCAGTTGTTATTGGAAATATTCCTGAATGTCGTTCTGAGTTTTTACGTGATCGTCGGCAATATGACTTTGAGAGTGTTGTTAATATTTTGTCTCATCTTGATGTTGATTGCTTTCCGGTAACAGTTTATCGGATGGGCAGATATGTTCCTGGTAAAAATAGGTTGATTAAGGCTGTATTGCCATGCTCTATGTTCCAAAGGCTCGCTGTACAAAGGGCACCTCTTCTTTCCTCTTTTCCGGGTAGGGGTGCCTTCCTAAGGAGGTCCCTCACATATGAGGAACGGAAGGAAAGAAGAGAAGCTCGTCAAATCTTTGTTAGTTCTAGTAACTTGCTATCACATGCTCCTCGTTCGCTCAATCAGAAAGAGGGTTCTCCGCGTAACCCAATTGTGGGTAGTAACACTACGGCTTCAAGGGAAGTTCAGGGAAACTAGCTTCGCATCCCTGGTCATTCAGCTCTGATTTGAAGTGTTTCTATGCAAACATAAGATCTTTAGTAAAAAATAAGGATTATGTTAGCTTAATCCTCAGATCAACATACGATATACTATCGTTTTCTGAAACATGGCTTAAGTCCCAGCACACCCTGGCTCCACTTCTTCCTGAATTGGTGGGTGAATACGATATTTTCCGTTGTGACCGACCGTCCAAAAAAGGCGGGGGAGTCATACTCCTTATTCATCATAGGATTTCTGCTTCGTTAGTGTTTTCAGAGTCCATGCCTAATGCTTATGAAATAGTGGCAGTCGACGTTTTGCAGAACTATAACCCCTTCAGAATAATAGTCGCTTACAGAGCACCTTCTTGCCTTTCACAGGGGAATATTCAGCTCGCAAAGGTAATAAGCGATCTAGTTTCTTGTGAGTTTTCCTCCGTTGTAGTAGGCGACTTTAATATGCCAGGCATTGATTGGAACAAAGATGACTATGCTGCACCCAGTGAATTTAAAGTTTTCACTGATATGCTAGTGTGCCACAATTTCAAACAAATGGTTCTAGAACCCACTAGATGCTCCTCAATTCTTGACCTTGTTCTTTCGAATGATTCTGAGCTCATTCATAATGTTTCAGTTTCGGCTCCGGTTGGGCTTAGTGATCATAACAGTGTTACTTTCTGTGTTAGGTGCGTCGCTGTTCTACCGGTTTCCGTATACTTCCAAGACTTTTCCAGTTGTAATTATGGTCAAGTATGCGATTACTTGGTTAAGATTCACTGGATAGATGTCCTGGATGTGCTACCTTCTGTTGATGAGAAGTACGAAACCTTTATAGAAATTCTTCACAGTGCTATTTCACTTTTCGTTCCCTGGAGAAAGTCCAATGCTTTTCCTTCCAGAAACCTTCCTGTGTACTTGCAAAATATGGCTGAACACCGCATTTGTTTATTTAACCACGCTAGGATTACGGGACAGTGGGATGATTACAAGAATTATACAGCGCGCTTTTTAAAGCAATTGAAAAAATTTAACCGCTGCATCGAAAAGAGGATAATTGAGTCTGGCAAAAAACAGGATATTTATAGATTTTTGAACAAGAGATTAACTGGGTCCAGGCACATAGGTTCCCTATTTGGTGCAGATTCTATTGCTGTTTCAGATTTAGAGAAGTCAGAACTTTTGGCGAGCACTTTTTCCAAAGTCTATTGTAGTGATGATGCACCTATTTGTAAATTTGAAGCTTCTGTATATTCTCCCATGTCTTCTCTGCCTATATTTACCCCTACGCAGATTCATGATATGCTATTAAGATGGCCTAACTCGCACTCGCTTACACCGGATTTTATACCTTTCTCGTTCATTCAGAATGTTGCATGTGTCATCTCAGGACCGTTAGCCTATCTTTTCAATCAGTCTCTGATGCGAAGTGAAGTCCCCAGGAGATGGAAACACACTTTTGTCACTCCAATTTTGAAAAAAATGCCATCTTCTGCGCCTGAGAACTACAGGCCGGTTAGTATAACTTCGATATTGTGCCGTCTGTTTGAGAGAATTTTGAAAGTACACATACTTGACCATTTGGATAGGAATGGCATCCTCTCAGCGGCTCAACATGGTTTTGTAAAAGGGAAATCAACCGAAACCAACCTTATTGAGTGCTTAAACGACTGGACTTTGTCACTGGATAACAAACATGTGTGTGATGTGATATATTTTGACTTTGAGAAAGCCTTTGACACTGTCAGCCACAAGAGGTTGCTTTTCAAGATTCGTCAGCTTAAATTTCATCACACAATTGTCAACTGGATAGAACAATTCTTAAGTGGTAGAACGTTTCAAGTCAGAGTAGGTTCGAGTTTTTCTCAATCTCGTAATGCCACCAGCGGTCTTCCGCAAGGTGGGGTTTTATCACCTATTTTGTTCAACGTATTTATCTCTGATTTGCCAACTAAGCTGCAATCAAATGGCGTCAAATGTAAGATTTATGCAGATGACGTGAAGATTTATCGTGAAGTGACATGTTCTCAAGATGTGTATTTTTTACAGGACGCTGTTGATAAAATGGTAGAATGGTCGAAAGAGTGGAAGTTAAAGCTTGCTCCCCAAAAAACGGTTCACTTACGATTGGGTTCATCTGATAATAATTTGGAATATAACATTGAGGGGAATCCGATTGTCAGACTGCATAAAATACGGGACTTAGGCTTTTTGTACAATGATAAGCTTGATTTTAGTGAACACTATAAGGAAATATCACGTAAAGCGATAACTCGCACGTTTCACATTTTTAAGGGTTTATCAACAAACAATAGAAACGTACTGATGTTAGCCTATACTACTTACATCAGGCCGATCGTGGAGTCAGGGACTACTGTTTTCAATCCCCATAAAAAGAAGGATATAATTCTTTTAGAAAGAGTTCAGAATAACTTTACGCGGAAACTTCTTATAAGAGTTGGTGGTTTCTTCTACTCTAGAATACCCCGAGCGTCTATTAGGAATAAATACTTCAATGTTTTCTCTCTTAGTTCAAGAAGGGATCTTTTTGATGTTTGCATGGTACACAAAATCATATTAGGGGAAGTTAAGTTGGACCTCAGGGCTTTCAGGATTGTTCCGTCTATCACTCGTGGTGGACAAAACAAAATCGCCTTTGATAGAGCTAAGACTTCACTTAGGGCCAATTTTCTTGTAAACAGAGCTGGCTCTATGTATCTGAAACTTACTAAGAACGCTCCCTTCCCCATCAGCCTGGGATGTTTCAAACGTAAAGCCTCGAACTTCATCTTGAAGCCATAGTGATTATTGTGTTAGTATTTTATTATAATGTTCATTTCCTTGGTTAGTATGTTGTTGTTCATTTCTTGGTATGTTTTTGTCCGTTATTTTTTTTGTTTGTTTTCATGTATATGACGTTTGCCTTAAGCAGCGTAATAAACTTATACTTATACTTATACTTATACTTTACCTCCATAAGATGCGTATGCCTATGTGTTTGTTTGTGCATGTTTGTTTGTTCGCCAGCGTGTCCGCCTTCGCTTGTTCGGCGACGAATTTTTCTTCTCCTCCTTTGTCTGTCTGTAAAACAGCATTGAGGTTGTTTTTTAGGGTTTCATAATTTCGTTGATTTAGGCAAAGTGGGAATTTCGACCAGGAAAATGCGGAAGCTTTGAATTTTTTCAGAAGGCTGAAACAGGAAACCAAAACGCCAGAAAAGAGGAAAATTTGAAGCTGTCATCAAGGTTTTCAATTGTAAATACATAAAGATGCATCTTCTGCAATAACAAGCACATTTATCTGCATAGCTGGAGCATTGTTTTTGGTATCTTCTGTTCTTGGTATTTATATTATATTACACCGTTTTCAATTGAAATTCAACGTTGTTCAAAACAAGTTCAACGCTTTTCAAAACACATTCAACGGTGTTCAAAACAAATTTATCGACTTACGAATCAAGCTACACATCTTCTTCGCAAGTTGTACGTTTCAATGTTTACTTCTTTTCAAAAATTTCTGCTTGCAAGAAAAGGGCAACGAAAAATTAGAAACGACTAGCAAGTTAAGCAGTACTCCAGTAGTAACGCGATGCAAGTACAAAATAAGCAAATTGAACGATAAAACTACAAGTGATAGAACAATACGATAAACAATACAGAATACAAATAACAGCACAGCAATAACTATTCAAATTAGCAGAATGAGCAAGTGAAGGAAAGTCCTTTTTTAGGCCTTGAGACGTTTTGAAGTGTGATGTGGATCTGCCAAGGCCTTTTTTAAGTGTGATATGGAGTTTCGTTAGAGCGTTGAAAGTCGTAGAAACTGATACAGACGTCGAGTTGTTTCATCTTCGAGAAATGGATGTCGCTCGACAACCTCTTCGATGAGAAGCTCTCAGCAATAAGCTTTTTTTGCGTTGCTACCCATAGATTGAAAATTGAGTGCTGAAACAACGAGTGACCGGGTGTGAACTCAAACTATTACCTCCGCGAGTGCGCTCAACTATTTCGCCTTCTCGTTTGTACGAGTTGATAATGCTTCGTGCAGTGTTCTCTATGACAACAGCAATATGGGCAGCTTCGTGTGTGGTCCTTCTGTCCACAAACACCAGCTTGACCAAGATGTCCTTCTGACTCCGAGGCACTCGACAGTATCGGCCGCGTCGCTGGTTTGTTGGACTTGATCATTGCTGATGTTGCCTGCAGAGATGGCAAATGGCCCAATGACAAGAAAAAGTGGAGAGGTCCGTTTATATAATATGGTGGAAGATTCCAGAAGAATGTTGAATGTGTTTTGAAGAACGTTGAATTTGATTTTGAAAACGTTGAATTTGGTTTGGACAACGTTGAATTTGGTTTGGACAAAGTTGAATTCGTTTTGAACAACGTTGAAGTTCAACTGAAAATGGTATATTATTTTAAAAAACTGATTTGAATCGTTTCTATCACGACCATCAGCTTAACTGTTTCCATGCTGATATCATCGGCCGCGCGTGTAGCGCAGTCGGAGAAGGCGCCGACTGTCGCCTGCTCCCGATACCAGGTTCCTGGTTCGGATTTCCTGCCCAGGTCAACCAATCCTTCCACTCCTCCGGGGTCAGTGAATTGGTACCAGACTTGTCTGGGAAGGATAAAGCGCTGACTTCTTCATCGGCTGGCCACCGCAAGTCATTGTATGGCCAAATACGCATTCATCTCGCCTCCACGACATCCCGCAGGAGTAGAATGCATGGCGCATCCAAAAAGGCATTGAGTAATGCCGTATTTTATCCTTTATCATCGGCCGCTCATCCCAGTATACGGGTGAGTGCTGATCGGTCCCACGAGGTGTGGACGTTGCGTTCGATCAAACGGCACCGGTGGTGTAAAGGGGCAGAGCATTCCCGCCCGGTCAGAGGAAAGTGGTGGTTCGAGTCCCGCCTGGTGCTAGAAGTTTTGATCGTAACATAACGTCGTTATGACAGCTTACAACCTCGATATCAGCCACTTGAGGCTTAAAAAAACTGATTTGAATTATTTATTTGTTTATTTATAACTGCACCTTGAGTCGCCCGTAAAAAACAAGGCAAAAAGCAATATACTATGTACCGTTTTCGCAGCAAAATTGATACTTCTCAAATCAACTAAGCTCCTCTTCTAAACAAACTTGATGCTTCTGAAAGACAAGACATACGGCACAGGAGGAGGTGTCAGAAGTTGTGTGCGCCCGGCACCAGGTTCACAGGTAAAAATTCCCGCCCAGGTCAATGAAACGTTCCATCCCTCGGCGAATCGGTACAAGACTTGTCTGGGAAGAATAAAGCGCTGAGTTGTCCATCGGCTGGCTACCGCAAGCCATTGTATGGCCAAATACACACTGAAATCACCTCCACACCCGTGAAAGTAGAATGCATGGCGCATCCCAAAGGGATTGAGTAACGCCGTCCTTTATCCATTATACTGATGAGGTACTATCTCATCAATGTCGAAAAAGCATAAGGTTTGGTTGCTCGAGGTATCGCCGACTACCTCAGCAATATCTCGCTGAAGTAAAATGCATGGCGTCTTCCTCAGGAGTACCGATAATCGTCACCTTTATTATTTCTTTCTTCTCTTCTGTACAAGAAAATAAAAAGTAAAGCAATGAAGGCACGCGGCATGGAGAAAGCCTTGCGTTGTCCATGCAGTCATAGAAATAACTCAATTTTAGCCACGGAATAGGCATAGTTGGACAATTAGTGGAGCAGGATTGATGCTGGCTAGATCCGACAGCGCGTTCGGTCTACAGCTTTCGCGTGTTGTTGTCTTCTTTTTTTAACTTCTGAGCGTATTGAATTCGTTCTCGCACAGCAAGTCTGCAACGAACTCGCGCTCATTTTCGCGAAAACAATTGCTCACTACATCACTCCTCATGGGAGCGGTAGAGAGACCCCCGCTGTGTTCCGACCGTTAGCGGCATTTTCGTGAAACGTCGTTCCAACTCACTGTTCGCATAATCAACGCCGTTGTCTCTGGTCAAGCTATTTCACCGTCAGTCACTCTCAACCATTTCATGGCGTTGCTTTGCTGTGTCACCTTCCACAAAGTGGTATTTTTATATTTTAATAAGGAAGATCCCTGCGATCTCACTAGAAATGTCAGCGAAATTCGCAACCGGTGATTGAGGAGGCCCTAAGTTTTCTATACTTGGATGAGCCGGAAATAAAGTACAAAGGTATTTTGGCTCTTTATTTATCGAGGGGCGCGTGTAGCGAAGTCGAAAGAGGCGCCGACTGTCGCCTGCACCCGATACCAGGTTCCTGGTTCGGATTTCCCGCCCAGGCCAAGCCTTCCATCCCTCTGGGGTCGATGAGTTGGTACCAGACTTGTCTGGGAAGGATAAAGCGCTGACTTGTTCATCGGTGGTCACCGCTAGTCACAGTATGGCCAAACACGTATCCAAATTGCCTCCACGACATCCCGCAGAAGTAGAATGCGTGGCGCATTAAAAAGGGATTGAGTAACGCCGTCCTTTATCCTTTTTTATTTATCGACGAACACTGAAGGGCAATCCCTTACTCAGTTTAACGCTTTGTTTTAACAATTTTTAACGTTTTCTAACGTTTAGCTTTAGCTAAGAGGAAAACATGAAAAGAAACTGCATGAGAAATAGCGCTATGTACAATGTCCCCATGGCCGGCTTATGCTTCTATTTTGGAAACTACATCGCCAGAAATCCTTCGACGCTCTCAATAGAGCAATGGTGGCAATTATTGTTAGTGGAGGCTATATAAAGAGAATGTCTGCTGTGCGAAAAAGATTAATCAATTTTTCTTCGCTGATGCATTGCTTCCGAATTCGTCCTGCAGCTTTCTTGACATTGCCTGCTGAATTTACCATCTATAAACATTGCTCAGTATTAGCAGCAAATGTTCTCCGATAAAAAACGATTATTTTTTAAGGTTATGTGAAGGGTGTAATAGTCTGACTCTCGTTCTTTCGACGAAACGCACGACAATTTCGACGTCTTCTATATCATAACCTTGCCACCTTTCTTCCTTCTTTACACTTCTTGCTGACAGTTCGGTTCAGACTTTATACTCTTGTTGCAAAATCTCAGACTGGTCAAATTTCTTCACTTATACCTGCCTGAACGTGTAGCGTAGTCGGAGGAGTGCCGACTGTCGCCTACACCCGATACCAGGTTCCTGGTTCGGATTTCCTGTTCAGGCCAACCAACCTTCCATCCCTCCGGAGTCGTTGAATTGGTACCAGACTTGTCTGGGAAGGATAAAGCGCTGACTTGTTCATCGGCTGGCCACCGCAAGTCATTGTATGAGAAAATACGCATTCAACTCGCCTCCACGACATCCCGTAGAAGTAGGATGCGCAACGAAACTCCACAAATATGGTACGAATAGTACTCTTGCCGAGGAAACGGCTGTGGATGACTTTCATCCAGAACCCAACCTCCGTGCTGCTATTAAAAGAGATTGTATGGCCAAATGCGCATTAAAATCGCCTTCACAACATACAGTAGAAGTAGAATGCGTGGCGCATCCCAAAAGGGATTGAGTAACGCCGTTTTTTATCCTTATCCTTTATACCTGCCTGCCATGCGAAAATAGGAAGAAAAAAATCTTTTGAATGTCGTATGGATAGAGGAAAAGGAAAACACTTTAATCACGAAGCCTCTGGCTTGACTGTTTATGGTGTTTCTCGTTACATGTCCAACTGTCCAACTCTCCAACTTGGTTTGAAAAATGACCAGTTTTGTTTGGAAAGCGTCCAATTTGATTTAAAAAGTGCCCAGTCTGGTTTTGAAAGTGTCCAATTTGGTATGGAAAATGTCCCATTTGTCTTGAAAAGCGTCCAATTTATTTCAAAGTGTCTAATTCGACGTGAAGTACCGAACTACCGAACACTATCAATCGGCTCTAAATTTTCAAACTCTTGAAGGGTGCCTGAAGCACTCCTTACCGCCTAGATGTCAAAAGGCTTATATTCATCTCCGAAAATAGAAGCTGTACAATGTGATTTCTGGTGGAAATACGATGAATACTTTTTATTTGCGGGAAATTCTATGCAAAAGCCGCTCGACAGATTTTTCCTACAACGTTGTCTTCCCTCCATACCAGTTCGTTCTCCGGTTGTCCGTCTTATTCCATGCTCAGTGTTGATCTTTACCGTCGTCGTTCAAACGGTGCTAGCCAGCGCGAGAGGTGCTCACATAGGAGGCGATGGGTTGTGGAAGAATAACGTCTTCGATCCGTAGCTGTAAACCAACCAACGACATGACGAATGTGGTTCTTAGAAGGCTCCTACTTTTTCCGCTCTTTTTCGAAGTTAGAAATCATCCAGTTAGGGATTTCACTATCACTTCATTAGGAGCAGTTTGTTATGATGTAAGAGACTGAAAGTAGCGGCAACTCCAAATGAAAGTTTCTTGTTCTTCAGATGCACTTTTTGACTGTGACACGGCCAAAATGCGTTGTCAGTCAGGAAACTTCTGAAATAATCTTGGATAAGTACTTTTTCAGGAAACATTCTTCTATTTCCTCTTCACGGCTTCCATAACCTCTAGAAAATGCTATTATTTATTTACGTCTGCGTCGAGGAGACCTAACGAATGTGCTTAAAAAAACGGAACAGAAATGAACTTTCTGCAGGTTGCGCTAAAAGAAACTGGAGCCAAAGCATCTTCTCCAGCAGTAAAAAAATTCCAGGCTTGTCAAAAAAAGGAGAAAAAAGACTCCAGACGTTCATGCAGCTATAGAACAGTAAAACTGCCCTTAACTATGATTTTTGCAGCAAACGAATAAGAAGGTTTAAAAAAATACTACCGTCTACGATGGTTGCTCAGCATTTCTCTATTGTTCCTGAAGGGCACTATCGTCGCAACTGCGTTATTTCGTGCCTTGTATAAGAATTCATTTTTAAAATTAAGTTTTAGTTAGTACTTCAATTAGGTTAAAGTTTTGAAGGAGAAAAGTGAAAGTCAACGTCGGTCGATGATCCAATTTTAGAATCACCTCTCTTTCTGCTTCAGTCTCGCGGAAGCAATTTGAATGCGTATTTCATAGTCCCATTTCAATCCAAAGAGTCCAATTTGATTTGAAAATTGTCCAGTTCGGTCTGAAAATGGTATATGACATGGTAGACAACGACCAATCCATAAGAAGTTTTTTTAGCGTCCCCGTTGGATCTGCCACATCAATTTTTTTTTGCTTTTTTCTATTTTTTTTTCGCTAGCCTCAGTTGTGGTTTTTTTGCGTTGTGTCGTTTTTTGCCCGGATTTCTACAAAACAAATAAAGTAAAAGTAAATAAGTAAATAAATAAAGTAAAAGTCAATAGAGCAAGAATGAATCGGATCTTCTCAAGAAACTCTTCCGTAAAGAAATTGGCTATTTAATACCTGGTACCAGTGGTACTCAGCTACATTCTAAGCATTGTTCATGTTTTCAAGAACAGAAAAAACTGCTGGCCTACCTAAGTATAGGTGCCCTTTGTTCTGTGAAAGGCTTCTCTTCTTTGAAATAAGTCGATGTTGGTGTTGTGGTGCCAGATGTTAGCAAAATCATAGAATTTGATGGGAGAAGAACGGGATCCAGGCCTAAACCGCCCACTGGGCAACAAACCATGCATCACCTAGGCGTCCTGCCTAATCTGTTTTGCTCGTTACTTGTTTACTTATCCCTGCATGTGGCGCGAGTTCTGGAATATGTATCATATCGTTCCTGTTTCCCATGGCAGCACACCTTTCCTCTGAAAGTTTTTTTGCACTTTTTGGGTGGAGAACGTATGCTTAGCCTCTTGGTGACCAATCGGATGTCTATTACTGTGTTCAAAAAATTTTTATTTGTTTTAAAAGTTTTGAATTAATATGATTTAGAGTTGAAAAATCGTTAAAACGCCTATCGTTCTTCTTTACCTTTTTTCCCTACCACATGCAGTACTAAGCAGTCGTTTGCCAAGGCATGTGTATTCAACGTTTCGACCATTTAAACGACGTTGGAGGTTTCCAGGCAATTAATCTTCCTTAGACTAACGTCGAGGGTCGGAATAAATAAGCGCTGGAAAACATAGCATCAAGCCGGACCGAATGCTTCCGCTGTGTAAGTGCTTTGAATGTTCCCACATTTCTTTATGTGTTTTAGTACACAAATTGTTAAAAGTTTTTGACACCGTCATTTAATACAAAAAGATAAAGGCGATTTGTTAAAAATAAAGAATTTAGCGCGTTTTTCTAAGGGCTGAAAAACGCGATTTTTGATTTAGGAAGAGGTCTTTCTAAAACATAGCGACAAAATCCATACATGACACACTTTACAATAGAGATAAAGGACCCTATAATCCTAGAGAAAGATACTTCAGATGTTGCGAACTCTTAATTAGACATCGTTGACGGTGTTGTATTTCCTGTGCGTATTAATTGTGTTGTATTTCCGTTGTAATTTGAGCACACGACCATAGTCATGTAATAAATAACTAATAACAAATAACAAATAAATAGCAATAACAAATAAAATGATGTGGAGCCATCCTCAGACTAGATGATCGCCTAGAGGATTACATGGAACAAAAGATCAGGCAGTTTTCCAACAGTTTTAAAGTTTGAGATACCAAAAAGCATTTACCAACCTGCCTTTTCCTATAAAAAATTAAAAATCTAAATCTAAAGTCTAAATAGCCTTCACCAATCGATATGACGTCTTGGATACTAACGGCTGCCTCTGATTTCCTTCCTTTGTCATACGTTTTTTTTAACGTATGCTTTATTTACAAAAGACGGATTATGACTAATCACGAGGGTTTTTTTAGAAGTTTTACGCCAAAGTTTTTCAATATGTTTTCTATCAAACCTAGTAGGCAAAGAGGACTGAAAAGCTTCAAAATTTGAGTTTTTAAGTACATCGAGCTTTAAGATTATTTTGGAAATTCATAAGAAAATAACGGAAGAAAAATGAATAATAGAAGATTAATGAGAGATTAATATCGATATGGGCGCGTATAGCGCAGTTGGATGAGGTGCCGGCTGTCGCGTGCACCCGATACCAGGTTCCTGGTTCGGATTTCCCGCCTAGGCCAACCAAGCCCTCCATCCCTTCGGTGTCGGTGAATTGGTACCAGACTTGTCTGGGAAGGATAAAGCGCTGACTTGTCCATCGGCTGGCCACCGCAACTCATTGTATGGCCAAATACGCATTCAAATCACATCCACGACATTCCGTAGAAGAAGAATGCGTGGCGCATCTCAAAAGGATTTAGTAACGCTATCCTTTATCCTTTGTCCTTTATCCTTATCCTTAATATCGATATCGAACAGGCCTAATTCATGCGATGTTAGGGCACTAAATAAGTGAGTATTCGGCCGCTATAAATAATGCTGCTCAGTCCTTCCTGACGCAAAAGCAAATCGTGTTTAAAATTACACCAGGTTTCCCCTGATTTTTTATTACATACTGCAGTATCTATGGGTCACTCTGTAGGTTTAGTTAAAATATGATCTGGAAACATCTAAAATCCTCTTGTAAATGTTATCAATGATAAGTGGGCATCGTTGTCAACCATTTGAAATACTGCTCGATATTTAAGCTAGTCTCCATTTATGGGAAACTCTTCTTCCAAAGAGCCCATAATACCCATGTATGACAATAACTCCATTGAAAAAGTGCGCACCAATTATTAAATCGCAGTAAGTAGTCATTTTTTTAAAAGATCTAGGTCTGAATTTCCAGTTCTGTATTACTTAATTTAGTATCTCTTCGTTTGATGTGCTTTCTTTACCGTTTGCTCCCTGCGAATTGTAACGTTAAGTGGAATTTGGAACGAAGTAATTATAGCACCAAATTAGAGCCGTTCGTATATATGTACACTGGTATATGTGCGCCGTAAAATCAACAAATATTTCATAAAAAATACTTCCCAAAGATCTAAATGCTCCTTCGAAATGCTTGAATATACAAATTGCCTAGTTCAAAACAACAGCGTTCGTATTATAAGGAAAGTACGCCGACTGAGCTCACTCGTCGCGAAATGCTTTCTGAAAGAATACAAGATGGCAACGATCCATGCCGAATTCTGAAGAAGCGACTGCTGATTGAATCGCGGACTAACTGTTCGAGGCGAAGTTTTTCAATGGTTTGTTATTACTGCAATGTTGGCCGTATCTACGTCCCTTAGCAATTTTCAGAACGACTTTCACACTATCCACCCTCTCATTCTACACGCTTGCTTTCCTCTTGTTCTGGCAATAACTTGTTGAATAAGCGCTGCATATTTTGTCACTTTTCCTACTTGTAGCCCTAAGATTTAACAACAGTTACTGAAGTAGATAATACATCCATTTTCCGGTGGCGTTCCTAGAAGGTATCAATGTCACGTCGGTACCTTTTTGTATTCGAGACGGATCACCAATTTCCTTAACAACGACTCCATTCATCCTGAAAAGTGCCAGAGTGATCCAATGACTCTTCCTCACTCAAGGGGCACGAATGGTGTCGGAATGTTCGCTGAACGGTTCCATGTATTAGGTTGTCCCATAAGTCCCGCCGTTTTTTTCAACGATTCACTGCAGATTTCGCCGGCGGTCTCTTGCATAGCGCTGCATGGCTTTCGAAAGAGAATGATTTGCTCTATCAGAGAATGTATTGCATTTCTTTTTCGAGGAATTTTGTCAATTTTTAGGTCGTTGAAGTGAAAAGTGAAAAAGTGAAAAAGTAGCCATTTGCGCACTTGTTCTCTCCGCTTAGGTTTTTAATTTTTTGCGCAGTTTTTTACAGCACTTGGAAGATAATGTTCTGTACTACAAGAATTTGTGTTGGTCCTATTTTCTCACTTGCCCTTCATTGATTTTTAGGCCATCAAATTGGGAATTCCGGCTTTTCCGTCCGAATTTTAACCAAAACTCCGGTTCTGTGGTTGGACTTTTTTGCTTGGTGTCATATGTCGTTTGGAAGAGGATGTCTTGCTCAGTAAGAATTTGTGTCGCGTTTATTGGCTCACGTTGATTTCTGTCGAATATCAACAACTGAAGAAGGAGAAGGAGTTGTTGGTGAAGACGATTTTTCTCTTTTTGGCATTTTGTTGATATTCAAAAGAAATCGATAAACGCGACAAACACTCTTATAAAACAAGACATTCTCTTTCGAATGACATATAACAGCAACCCAAATAGTCCAACCACAGAGCAGGAGCTGTCGGCAAAAATAACCATCTTCCTTCGGACGTCCCAATTTGATGACCTAAAAATCAATAAAGGACAAATGAGCAAATAGCACTAACACATATTCTTGTAGTACAGAACATTATCTTCCAAGTGCTTTAAAAAACAAAACAAAAAACACAAAAAACAAACCAAAGCGGAGAGAACAAGTGCGCAAATGGCTACTTTTTCACTTTTCACTTTTCACTTCAACGACCTAAAAATTGACAAAATTCATGATGAAAAAAGAAATGCAATATATGCTCTGATAGAGCAAATCATTCTCTTTCGAAAGCTATGCAACGCTATGCAAGGGACTGCCGGCGAAATCTGCAGTGAATCGTTGAAAAAAACGGCGAAGACTTATGGGACAACCTAATATAAGCAGGACCCACACTCTGTAGCGGTGCCGTTCTCTCGATTTCTTTCGACATCTATCTAATACCAGGGTGCGGGCTTCTTGGGGATGCGGTTGATCGTTCTCCTCTCCAAAATCCTGCTTCTTTGCATTTACTCTCCAAGCGTCATGTCGATAAAGTTTATATACTGAGTCATATTGTTTACTGTTTATTCGCACTTCTGACCACAGCGACACAGTGAGTATCAAGTTTCACACTCGGAGTTCGGCAGTTCCGTCTTCCTTCCGAGGATCACGCACACAATTTTCCCCAATTATAATACTGTTTGATTCGTCCATTTTGATACTTTTTTCTAATTGCTGCACTTATACTATGTCCACGAACTGGACTCTTTACTAAGCAAACTGAACTCTTTTTGAACTGAAAAAAAGAAAAGAAAAAAATATCTGAGACTTGACCAAAAATCGTTTCAGAAACCTTTTTTGCTCATCGGTGCAGTTTTTGATGAACCAGTCTGCACTTACAGAAGCGACAAAAGCTGTTCATACTAATGCAGGCGCTGGATTCGTCAATGACTTACAGCATTTTGACGGAGAAAATTACAGCCAAAATCCCTGATAGTGCGACTTATCAAGCGATATGGTAAAACATTTCGCCTCGCTATCAGGGAATTCGGTTGTATTTTCTCTGTTAAATTGCTGTAACTCGTTGATAAATCCGGTCCCAGTTTTCCACGAAAAGTTGTAGAATATTGATTAACCAGACGGGCTGGTTGGCGCTTCGCCCAAACCCGAAGAATAAAACACCCCGAACGTCTTCTTTTCCTCTTTAGGCCTTCTCTCATTCAGTACAGAGAAAAAACTGGTTTTGCTATATAGAATGGTATAGCGGAATACGGTAGGGCAAAATCTTCAAAACTGTTCCTATGGTGCCTCACCCTCTATTGCAGGTACGCGTTTCATTCTCTGAAGTACTCCTTCTATTTATTAATTATGGTCCCCGTTTAATGGTTCTATTACTGGACTCTTTACTGAACCCCTTAGCTGGTGTTCCCTTTATTGGCCCCCCTTGACTGGTCCTTCACTGGTACCCCATTTATTGGTCCTGGATCCCCACCCCCTTCACCGCTCCCCATTACTGGTCTCACCTTCACTGGTTCCCCTTTATAGGTGAATCCTTTACAGCCCCCACCCCACCTTTACTGGACCCCCTCCTTCACCGGCTCCACCCTCACTGGTCCCTCTTCAGTGGTTCCCCCTTTATTCTCACCCTTTTCCGGTTCAACCTTCACTGGTCCCCCTTTATTGGTCAACCCTTTAACGGTCCCTCCTTACTGGACCACCATCCTTTATCGCTCCCCATTACTGGTCCCACCTTCGCTGGTAACACGTCGTCTGAATCCGGGCAAGCCTTTCGCGACATCAGTGACACCTCTTCTGAACCCAGGCATCTGATGAACGACGTCGGTGATATGTATTCTCAATCCGGACGCACTTTGAGTGACATCGTTGACACGTCGTGTGAATTCGGAACCCCCGGCGCGACATCGGTGACACCTCTTCTCAACCTAGACGTCCTTTGTGCGACATTGTTGACATCTCTTCTCAACCTAGACGTCCTTTGTGCAACAATGGTGACTTGTCTTCTAAACCCAGACGCCTGTTGAACGACGTCGATGACACCTCTTCTGAACTCGGACGCGCTTTATGTGACATTGGCGACACGTCTTCTGACCCTTCTCAACACGACGTAGGTGACACCACACAACTACAATCCCCCCCCCCCCCATCCCCACACTTTCTCACTACACACTCCTCCAGCAATTCTGTGCAAACAAACAAACACTCATTCATAGACAAACGACCATTCTCGCTTATATATGGTAGGATATTAAATTAGAGAGGAAACTTGATTTTCACATTTTTAGAAAAGTTTAAGTGTTTGATTAGGTTTTGGGTGTCTATTGTAAAGTAAGTGATATGATACTTATTAAAAATTAGTCACTTATGTAGAGTTGTGAGAGACCAAGGCTGTTCTCAACCAATAAGCTTAGGTACAGAGGAGCCTATTAAGACCCAGATGCTTCTACTCTTAGTCACATATTTTTTATACTGTTTCATATACAGATATAATCTATAGGTTGCTACATTAGATATGCTTTATTGCAAGTTGGTTAGGCTAACTCAGTTCCTATGGAAGCAGCTTCGAATGGAAGCGTAATGAAGGCCTGGGTATGACCGGAATTAAGACCGGACTCCCAGGTGCTTCCTTCTTATAAGCTGCTCGAAAGTGATTTCCCTATTCAATCGGAATCATGCCATAGCTATACTGGTTGCCTTACCAACCTCTGCACCGTTATACCAGAACAAAGATAATTATAAAACAATTACGTAACTTTGAGTGATTAAATCACTTATTACTATATTCTCACGCTACGACTACCCATTGGTTCAGGCTCCTTGTACTTGAGCTTTTGAATGGCCGGACAACACTGAAAAATTACAGAATGCAGCGCATAGTGATACTACGTTTCTCACTGTTGTTCCGCGTTAGATTGTTGCAGTTGTAAAAGATTACTTGTTCGTTATCTCCTAGTTTGAGCGCAATTAAGGTGCAGTTATAAATAAATAAATAAATAAATAAATAAATAAATAAATAAATAATCGTTAACTACCAATAAAACGAACACCCACTGAACAATAAAACAGAAACTAAACAACTATTGAACTACTAAGAAAAAATGAAAGAAGAAAAACAAGCGTTAGAAAAAATTAAATAAAACAAGGTGAGAGAAACCGAAAGGGAAGGCCACGTAAATAAGGAACATGGTTGACGACACTCGACCAAACGGCGTATGTATGTGGGACTCAAGGAGCGATGCTACTGAAGATACGTTTTTTGAGGGTACCGTAGCTTAATACTTTCGGATTGCTTTTGGTAAGTTTCTCGAGCAACGGCAACGTTCTATTGCCAGAAAAGAACGACGGCAATTGGTTCTAGCAGGACTTATTTGGAGTGACATCAATTGAAATAAGTAAATAAATGAACATTTTCAATGCAAATAAATTCATGACTGCTTGTTCCAATTTTTACGTTTGTTCCATTGTTCACTTTACGACATAAATGATATTTGTGACGGAGCGGAATAATGATGTTCACTTCGCCTCCCCTATATCCTTCAAAATTTTGCACATTTCGTTATTTTAACGCTTCTGTAGTGGTTCGTCGTCGTCAGATGTGAGAAATTCCGCATACGTGGTAGAGTTGCTGGATGTAGTCGCTATCCTTCTCGTCTTGTCACGCACTATGGCTCTATATCAAATTTCTTCTTTTCTGGTTCGTTGCACCATTTAATATGGTCGGCAGACCTACAGCGTTGTTCATTTGTTGCCTAGATACATTCATGGTTTGTTCAGCCTGGACAAAACCTTGACTAGTCCTAGAAGTTGCTTAGCTACCACTGTAAATTGAAGAAAAAATGTTTAGCTACCACTGCAGCTGTCCGTTTTTCTATGAATGTCCTCATAGTCTTCCTTGATTTTGTGAAGCGTTAGAAGATCACTACAATTGTTATTCAGAACTATAATCGACTTAGGTTTAGGCAGTTTCGCCTTCTCCGTAGTGTTTAGCATCAGAGGTTTGGCCACTGCTGAAGGCGACTGCTCCAAGGCTAGAAGTCGTAAAAAAGACGGTGAGAATCATTCCTTTTCAGAATGCGCCACACATTCTACTTCCACTGCATGTCGTGGAGGCCAATTGAATGTGTATTTTTCCATTTTCCATACAACGACTTGCGGAGGCCAGCCGATGGAATCAGACGATTCAATGCTTTATCCCTCCTAGACATCTAGTGCGAACTCACCGACCTCGGAGGGATGGAAGGATTTGCTGCCCTGAGCGGAAAATCCGTGGAAAGCGCCTCCACCTGCGCTACCTGTCGCCCCGGGAAGGGTTGGCTCGTATTTTCTAGAAGAAAAAAGAGTCCACTACTCTTAAAAATAGGAACGAAAACCGTCATAACTATCGAAGGTACAGTGCTATTGTAGGTACAGTGCTGAAGAATAGCTGTCATATGGTACGGAACAACTGAGAATACCTGTTTGAAAAAGCTCCAAATTTGCAATAACCTCTATGAAACGCGTGGAGAGTAGTCGGAGGAGGTGCCGGTGACCGTTGTGTGCATCTTTTACCTGGTTTCTCGATCGGATTTCCCGCCTAGGCAGATCAAGCAAGCCTTCCATCCCTCCGGGTCGATTAGCTGGTAGCAGACTCGTCTGTGAAGGATAAAGCGCTGATTTGTTTATCGAAAGTCATTGTATGGCCAATTAAGCGTTCAAATCGCCTTCGTTACATCCCGTTGGAGCAGAACACGTGGCGCATCTCAAAAGGAATCGAGTTTTACGGTACCCATGCATCTATCTTCGTTTAGAAAGTTTCTAGGCCATCGCTTCAGTTCTTACTTAAATACCTAGACGTTTGCGTTTATTAATCTCATTGATTTTTTTGCGTTTGTATTCTATCGAATTTTTTATTTTTATTGTTTAAACTAAACAATTTCGCTTGTCCCAATTCAGCATTTCTGGTAATTGGCTTTCGGCAAATTGTTTTTCCGAAGTTGGTGTTTTAAGTTGGTGAGCATGCTTGTGTTAATAATAATAATAATAATAATAATAATAATAATAATAATAATAATAATAATAATAATAATAATCACCTGTATCACCTCTTGTCCCGTTTATCATCGACTTGCTCTAGCGAGCGCCAGCAGCGTCTCCATTCGTCCCTGTCGCGTGCCAGAGTGGTCCAATGGATCCTCCTCGCTCGGGGGACACGAAGAGCGTCATATCGGTCGTTCAGGGCTTCCACGAAGAAGTTCGACCAAGGCGTTGGTGGGCGTCCTGGTATTCTCTTGACATCCCGCAGAATCCAATCGGTAACGGCTCTCGTCCAGCGGGTGTCTGCGAAGCGCATTATGTGGCTGACCCACCTAATTTTCGACGACTTGGCCCACGCGACAGCGTCTCTGATCTTCGAACGTCGGGGAACACCACCAGCGCTGTTTGTCCGAATGGAACATCCACGATATCTTCCTGGAAGCAATCACCTATCAACAATCACCCGTGAAATCGGGATGAGCCGGCCGCTGATATCAGCATGAAACCCTTCGTAGAAATGCTGTTTTTCCTTTTTACAATAAACAATAAATAATAATAATAGTAGTACACCCTTTTTATCCCTCAATGAAGACTTTACATAATTAATGATCTCCTATGCAGGCGAACAGAAAAGTGACTCGCTTTTGTGGAACACGTGCGGAACGTTGAATTCGAAATCGCTATTGACACATTTGAAGCATTCATAAGAAGTTCGTTCCGTTCAAATATGCGGCGATAAGCGGCTGCCTTTGAGGCCATTAAAATGGCAACGCACTCTGAAAGCTCAAATATTGATTACCCCTGAGATATTTGCACCTCTTATCAGCTGTGTGGACCTGATTGCGTTACCACATTGAAGCCCTTTAGCATGTTAACACGCATGATGATTTTATACTGTAATAGTTTGTCTTCTGTTACTGGTACATTTGCTCGTCGAACGCAGAAGCCATTTTTATGAATCATGCATCTATTTTCTTAATACCATTCGAACTCGGCCGGGCTGGGGGTTTGGAGATATTCTACGTTGTGGAATTTTTTCTTGAGAACATACATATTTTGCGTTTTTCTGAGATTGATGATCTAAGTGTAGTATAATTCTCCTGATACAGAAAAAGGTGAGAATTTCTTTTCATGGCTCACTACTATAGTAAACGAATGCATGAAAAGGTATATGAGAATTCTTCTTCTCCTGAGCGTTTAGTCCCGCGCAGTCGCGGGGTCCGCTGCTTCTGTTATCCGTCGCCACCTCATCCTATCAAGGGCGTCATCTGCCGTGGCGCCGACTTCGGCGAGATCTCTCTTGATGACGTCCTTCCATCTTTTCCTTGGAGCTCCTCTCGGACGCTTTCCGGGTGCCTCGAAATCTAGGGCCAACCTTGTGGGGTGATCCTCTGGTCTTCTCAGGACGTGTCCATACCACCTCAGACGCTGCTCCCTCATCTTTAGCTGGATCGGGGCTGCCTTCATCACTGCCCTAACATCCTCGTTTCGCACCCTGTCCCGACGGGTCCATCTACATGCCCACCTCAGCATCCTCATCTCCGCCGCGTGCAGTTGCCGCTCCTGCGCCTTACCCAGGGCCCAGGACTCACTGCCGTAGAGGAGGGCAGGTCTCACAACTGTTCTATAGAGCTTGCCTTTGAGCGTCCTGGAGCATCTACGGTCGCAGAGGATCCCTGTGGACTCCCTCCACTTGAGCCAGGCTGCGTTTATCCGTCCCCTGACCGCCTGGTCCACACTTCCTTCCTCGGATAGGTCACTTCCGAGGTAGCGGAATTCTTCCACCTTCTCGATCTTTTCCCCTTGGCAGTCTAGGATCGATCCAGCATACTGCTCAGAGCTGATGAACTTCGTCTTCTTCACGTTCAGCCGTAGGTCATTGTCTGCGAGGGCTCTCTGCCACAGCTGCACCTTCTCCTCCAGCTCCTCCTGGTTGTCGGCTACTAGGGCGATGTCGTCCGCGTAGAGGATCGTTCTGAGAGGGCCTTCCTCAAGGTGGTTCACTATAGAGTCAAGCGTCAGCAGGAAGAGGAACGGGCTCAGAGCCGACCCTTGGTGTATCCCCACTGTGATGTCCACTTTCCTTTAAAAAGGTATATGAGACACAGTTGGAAATTTGAGCGCTATGTTAGGGCAATGCGTCAAGCTGCCTACAACACGCAAATGCCTTATCATAGCCCTTTTAAGGTGATGATAAAAAGCTTGGAAGTGTCTCTAGCAAAACCTTAAAGATTACTGCTCTGATGTGGGCTGGACCGCATGCGCCGCGAATAGAATGAGCATTCTTGAGGCGTGATCGGCTCATCTTGATAGCCGAACCAGACTTGTCCATCTTATGAATTGTAAAGAGTAAAGCTGTTTTTTGATATCTCTCGCATGAATAATTGTAGACGTTAAGCGAGAAGGAAATACATTCTTAGCTCTCACATGGTTCTTCATTTACTTGAAAGACTTCTTTTTGGAGGCTTTGTGGTGGCAAAGAAGGTTACTTTTTTGGCCAATATCTTTGCAAGCTTTCGCTTTCTGTGAGGTATTGCTCATATGTCAATTACGCGCTGTTGTTCTTGTGTAATAAAGGTTTGTAAACCGAGGAGAAGCGAGAACTTTGGGCTATATCGGCTAAGGTCAGACTGTACAAGCAGCCTTTTCTTCTGGTGTGTAAAAAACGAGATTGCACCATGCCCTCTTCCAAAAGCTCGCGATTTTGATTCGATTGATAGTAGACTTTCTGTTCGACAAAAATTTCTGTTTGACACCTGTTAACGATACAACAAGAAGCACTGTAAAGAACACAATATCCTAACTTCGATGGTTAATGTAGATGGCATTGACACTATCAATCGAATAAAAGTTGCAGCGGAATTCGACCTGATATTTTTATGCGCCAAATGCTTGTTTGTTTAGTGCGCTTTAAAGCCAATTTTGAATTTATTATTTTTCACTTAAAATTAAAAATTGTACACTTTCGAATCAAATTGGACACTCCTCTAAGCTAACTTAACATTTTTCACATCAAAGCGAACTTCTCCAAATCGAATAGAGCATTTTCTACATTAAACTAGAGACTTTTCGAAAATGTTAGAAGGTTTTTTTTGCTTAGGGAAAATTTTAGTAGAACTTACGTTGAAGTTTGAATTTACTTCCCAATAAGAGAAGATATCGTTTGAAATTTTATTAAAATTTTATTTTGATTAGACTTAAAGCTGATTAACGGTGATTTAAAGCTTGTTTTAAAGAGCAAAAAGGCGGCCATTTTATATTGCCAAAGCAGAGATTGCGCTATGCTCCGTCCGAAACTTCGCGATTTTTCTTAGACAGCAGAGTTTCTGTTTGCAGTTTCACATCTGCAAACAGTGCAACATAAACAATTGTTTAAAAAACACGCATATCCTAACTTTCTTACTGCATGTAAGCAGTATTTACACTGTTATTCAAATAAACGTTGTGTTGAACTTTTCGAGTGCATGGCGCGATCCAGTCTTTTGATGCACAACATGATTGCCGCCTTGCTGCGCCTTAACACATAGTTAAGTTTATTATGTTTTTCAAAAAATAAAATTTTTATAAAATTATTTCACTCATTCGGGCAGTTGAAGTAAAAAAAATTCAAAACAGTTATTTTAAGCTTTCCTTGAACAAAAATTATTATAGTGATCATAAAGAGTCTAAAGTTTAACCTGTAAGAGGCTCGTTTCAATTTGGAAGACGTTCGATTTGATTTCAAAGTTCATAGGTCAGCGTAGAAGAATGTCCAACTTGATTTGAAAAGTGTCCAATTTGACGTGAAAATAGCATGCATAGCTTCGGACCGTACTCCTCCAAATGGTGTCTCTATCCTCCGTCAGCGAGTTTTTCAAGATTGGCGTTCGTGCTTTCGTTATTGTCATGTCTATTTGCATATTGTTTTTGAAATGAAAATTTCAGGAAGTAATGAAGACGAGATGGCGGTTTCTAATCACGGCTACTGCAATTATCACTTCAATCATGAATGTGGCTATGATTGTCTTCATGCACAACAAGCAGGCGACCATCAGTAGTGAACAGAACACTAGTGTCACTGTGGTTCTAAGAAGTTCTCAGAAGGTTTGAATACAACACTTCGACCAGCACAGGAATCGTATTTGATTTGGTGATTTTATGGTCTTGTTCTAGAACAGCTTGTCAAAGTCCAATTTGATTCAATGGGCCGACCTTCACAGATTCTTCCCAGAACTGGACGATGTTTCGATTGACGAGCTAGAGCCAGTACTGCTGACGCCTCCTAGTCGCGTGCGGAAAAAACTGGTAAGTAATTTTGTAGCGTTAAGCTGCAAAAGGCGAGGTATTAGGATGTCCCATAATTTTCTGGGCTATCATACCAGTTTCATTAAAATTTATTAGAACAAGATAATGACAAAGGGTAGTCAATCGATATATGCTCCATCTGTGGTCAGAACCTTTCTCCAACGATTGGGCAGAGAGTTGACTACATTCTCCCAGAAAGAAGCTGGCCTGCAGTCGATCCAGTCGACAACCTAACACCACGCCGAGATTTCTTTCAACCATTGAGGAGCTGAATGCGTACGAGCGCTTTTGGGGAGGTGCATACACCCGCCTCCAAGTTGCTTCGGAACGCACCCAAGCCATGTGCACTCGTTCCATCCCTCTGCATTCGGTGGTTTGGTATTGTCTTGGAAGTAAGAAGCACTGACTTCTCCTTCGTCGCCACCGCCGTCGAAAGTCATTGCTTGGCCAAATACGCTTTCATGTTGCTTCCATTAAATCCTGTAGAAGTAGAATGCGTGGCGTATCCTATAAAGCATTGATTACGACACCGTGCTTTACCATTTACTGTTTCATCACTGAGGTACGAAGAAAATGCTGGAAATCATTGTTTTTGAATTTTTTAAAGCGCCTGTTAGATCCATCGAGAACTATAGCTATTTCTAAGGATAGCGAAAGCTTCCCCAGTGAGTCAAAGATGGTTTCAAGGGAATGCGACGCAGCTCTACGCAACAAAAACCACTTTGTTATGAACTCTTCACAAAGTAGCCGTATCGATTGATTTGTGCCATTTATAGGCTCAAAATTTGATAACACACAGTGGCCTGCAAAAATGTAGGATATCCTAAAAAATGGTACTATACTATATGAAAGGTTCTAACACTGCTGCTAGTGAAGTTTTTAAAGATGTTTAAGGCTCATGTGAAAGCACAGGATAACGAGATTGCTCTAGCGTGCACAACGTCAAGATTGCGCCATGCACCCGCCCGAAACCTTGCATTTCAGACTCGATTGGTTGTTCAGAAACCGGACGCATGATTCAGTTTTGCGGCAAATCGCCTCTGGTGTTTTCGAACTTCCAGTACCATTTCAGGATGAACTTCTTCTTTCGCAACGACTTTTTCTTATGTGACAAAAAAGTTGTAAACAGAGTTAGAAAGGGAAAATGATGCCTTACCGAGGTAAAAACGTACACTTCTCTTATATGAACCCAATCCGTAAGCCACACCTCCAGAATTGAACCCCAACCCTCCAAATGTACCTGCGGCTTTCTATAGGAAACCTAACAAATTGTCATTCTGATAGGATCTTGCTATATTTGAAAAACCATCTTGAATGTCAGTTGCTGTGTGCGAGAAGGCAATCTGCGTTTCGGGTTATCAGCCCGCACTGAAGGGCGCGGGTTCTGGCATTCTTGACCTAGCCAGGTGTCAACGGGACATTTGAAAACCACTAGTGCTTTCCAGACAGTATTTTTCTACATCTTTGAGCAGGTTATTTTGGTAGTCTCTTTTCGGAAATGGAGCGGTGGAATAAAAAATTAGGAAGAAAGTCGAGTTAGAGAATGACACTCTTTAATTCTCTCGTAACGGTCCTCAAAACTCAATATCATACAACAACTTTTCTGAGGAGTTATGACTTCTCAGCCCGCTCTGCAAAAATTGGAGTGCATGCAAGAAATGGTAGTTTGTTTGCCACCGGAACTGTTCTCCCTTTGTTCCAGGTTGTCGGTATCCCGGTCGCGGATAGAGAAAAAGATTACACTACGGCGACATTAACGTCGTTGTTTAGCAAAATGGACAAGGAATACAGGTGACCAGCCTTTTTCCTCATTTAAAAAACCGTATAGTCTTTCGAGCAAGATATAATTCATTTCAGGGATGACATCCTGTTTCTCGTCATGCTTGCTTCTGAAAAACCATCAGTCTCCGATTTTATAAGCAATAAAAACTCAACAATACAAAAGAACTTTGCGAAGGAAATTGAAGACGGTATCCTACAGGTACGTGGTATTCTACAAGATTGGGAGGCTTCTGTTTTGCGCTTCTATACGTAACCGCAACTGAATCGAACTCTAAGTTCATGACACGATCGCATAAAGCTAAGGGATTCTATGGTGTTGTACGTTTGAGTTCTCCCCCTTCCCCTCGCCCCCCCCCCCTTATCTATTTCTTACCACCTATTTCTTGAATAAACTTTGATAGGGAAAAATTTAATTGTACATTAATAGTATTCTTAATTTTTGAGAATTGAAAACATTTAATTGTGTGCTTGATTGCCACCAAAACTCTCGTATCTGGCGGGACTCGATCATTCCTTCACTTCTGCTTCCGGGGCACGATATTTGCTACATGTGCATTCAATACAGGAGTTAATCGCCTACTTTGACGAGAGATGGTGTAGAAAAAACTGGTGGTTTCGTTGAGTAAAAATATAGATCTAGTGAAGGTATGATATACGTAATGCTCAAATCATCTTGAACCTCGGAAAACTAAAATTATGAAAAAAAACTTAAATTAATTTCAAAATCACTTTTCCTTCTCGTGTTGAACCATTATTTATGCAGGTTCTAGGTTTTCGCCGTGCCACAGTCATGGTACAAGATAGACATGGATATTCCAGCAACATTTAATGACTCTTCTCAGAGAATGTACTGGAGAACGAAGCAAAACATAGGTACACTTTGCTTCACTTTCTTTACGCTTCCAATGGCTGTTACTTACCGTTAGGTTATCAGCTGGTATAACGATATTTTGTTGCTGTAAAATTGCGTAACGGTGTAAGGTCCTGCCCGTTAGGCAGGAGACGAGGGTTCGATTGTCGCACGGGGCAGACTTTTGGTTGGAATAAAACATCGTTATAATGGCACAGGTACGCAGATCATTATTCTGGAGAAACCAAAGAAAACTACGAAGAGTTAGAAGTAGGTGTTTCGCCGAACGTCATCTATAGCTAAAATGTGAACAACCTATAGGTCTATAGGTGTATGACAGGTAAAGTGGCCTTGTTGTACACAGTTGAAGAAAAACCGGGGGTCTGTAAGAATGTGAGCCAACCTCCGGTCGTAATCACGTAGCCCGAGGAGTTTGGCTAATACCAACGCCTACCCGTCCAAATGATTCATTTCTCCGTCGGCTTCAAACAATCGACAACAGCCATCTTGTTTAGACTACATTTATCTAATGACGTACGCAAGTTCACTGGGTGACTACTACATTCAGCTGGAAGATGATGTGACTGCAGCGGACTGCTACACGTGAGTGCTCGATTTTGCTAATTTTCTCCATGTAGAAAAACTAAACACAAGTTCACCTTCGACTTTCCAGTAAAGAAAGTGGGAAAAATAAAGTAGAAGACAGATTTGCTTTTGGATGTCGTGAAATTGCCCGTCGCCCAGTATTTTTGGATGAGCCATGCATTCTACTTGAACGGAATTTAGAGGAGGCGATTTGAGTGCGTATTTGGCCTATGCCATGAATTGCGGTGGACAGAAGAAAAACAAATCAGCGCTTTATCCTTACCAGACAAATTTGGTACCACCTCACGGACCTTGGATGAACCACCCCGGATGAAATCGCATGAACCAAACCAGAGTTTGGTTGGCCTGGACGTGAACAAGAGCTTGGTATCGGGTGCACGCAACAGCTGACATTTCCTCCGACTTCGCTTCGCTTCACGCGGCAAGGAAAAATATTATGAAAAATATTTTTTGATAATGCGAACACTTTTTCTCCCCTTTCCCCATTTTGCAACCTGGCAGCGATACTAAAAGGGAGCCATGCTCAGAAGTTTGAGTGAAATCGCTTTTCTAGAACCGAGGAATTTTTACGGCACCACTCCCACGTCTTAGTTCGGGTAAAAACAGTGGACATGCATGGCTTAATCCTTAAATTGGGCTGAGTCTAACTTTCTTTCGAGTAGATATCTTTGTTTAAAAAATCATAGCTAGATACAGTACTTATATCCTAGCATAATGATTGATTGCAATCAAACTTTCTACAGGATCCGATTTGGTGAAGTTTCTGGTGAGATATATCAAAAACGCAAATATTCGTAAACATATTGATTGATTGATTGATTCCACATGTTTGTGCGCTATACAAGAAAAGGAATGTAATCGAAGAAAAAATCAATAATCATATGGGTGAAATCCACGGCTAACTTACCTATGGTTACAAACAGCTTAACAAGGCTTGTCACTTGTGTTGGCAGAGGCAAGGACGACAACAACAAAAAACGATTCCATTGATATCGATTTGAAGCCTCATATTTATTCACCGCCCACTTTTTTCAGGCGTGTGATATTCAATTATTTGGCGTTCCTGAAAAACCATCGTTGGTTTTTTATTGACTTCTCGTCGATGGGCTTCATAGGAAAACTATTCAGGTGACTTTGAATTCAGAAATGTCTACGGAATTCTCTCACTTGTTGATTTTATGAAAACTGCAATAGAGTTGCAGCTTTAGCTGTTTGGAAGGGGGCTACACAAGTTTTAAATGGAAGCTGCCTTTTAGTTTTGTTGAGAAAATTGCTACGATGATGCCAAAAATTGCGAGTAATTTTAAATGTATCGATTTTTCCATGCGAAGCAAGGGAACCTCACTGTAGAATTGTTCACGCTGCAATACTGGTTTCGATTTGACGGTTTTGACTGGTCCATTTCAACTGATCACAACTTTCTCCATACTCAACGGATTCAGACGAAAGAAACACCATTCGAATGAGCACGCTTTCTCCAATGCGATCGTCGTTGGCATTTGGCATCGTTGGGAAAAATTGACGTGTCGAAATATGACGAATTCTAGAAAGGCTGTTATTGTTTTTGCCTGGTCCCTATTTGCGAAGGTTCTATCAGCTGGGAAGTTCTGAAACTTCTTAAAAATATGGTCTGTTAGCGCAAAATCTAGTGAGTATGGCGGGTGACGCAGAACTTCAAGTCCTACTCGGACACTGCGTCTCCCCGGGCCGAACCGGTTCCGCCCCTCCAACGGTTTAGCAACTGCAGTTTACAATGGCAACTGTGTGTTGCTATTTAGTTAGAACAGCAACACATGTTGCTATTCCGTTGGAACCTGGCAACGCACTGTTGCTATCCGGGCGAAAGTGTTTAGTGCTCCGACTTCTCGCGCGCTCGCGCCTAAAGGAAACTTTTTGAGGCTAGCAACACAGTAGCAATGCAGTTTTGCTACAGTACCGGACATGCCGCTGCGTCCAACAAGCACAAGCGGCGCAAAAGATGAGAAGCGGCGCAAAAGGGCGCCGGAGAGCGTCGTTTTCCGCTCGCCACGCGCCGCGTCTGAGGCAAGTCGCGTTAGTGCGCGGCGTCCTCGACTTCTGGACGTTAGACTGAATGAAGGAGCTTATCCATGCCTTCGGACGAGCATGGCCTACTGTTTGGAACTAACTTCCGGCATAGCGCGCGCTCTGAACAATGCAACAATGCAACCTGTAGAGCGAGCGACAGCTTGAACAGTGAGCGCATGGAAAGTTTTAACGAAAATGCCTAGCCTTCCTACTCAGGAGCTGCTCTAGGACTGTCCAGCTTGCATCTGGAGTGCGCCGTGAACAATGCATATAGAATCGAACCTATCAATCGAGTAAGCGCGGAAGCTTGTAGAGTGAGAGTTTAAGGAGTTTTATCAGAAATCCCTAGCCGCCCTACTCAGGAGCTGCTCTAGGACTCTCCAGCTTGCATCTGGAGTGCGCCGTGAACAATGCATATAGAATCGAACCAATCAATCGAGTGGGCGCGGAAGCTTATAGAGTGAGAGTTTAAGGAGTTTTATCAGAAATCCCTAGCCGCCCTACTCAGGAGCTGCTCTAGGACTGTCCAGCTTGCATCTGGAGTGCGCCGTGAACAATGCATATAGAATCGAACCTATCAATCGAGTGGGCGCGGAAGCTTATAGAGTGAGAGTTTGAGGAGTTTTATCAGAAATCCCTAGCCGCCCTACTCAGGAGCTGCTCTAGGACTGTCCAGCTTGCATCTGGAGTGCGCCGTGAACAATGCATATAGAATCGAACCAATCAATCGAGTGGGCGCGGAAGCTTATAGAGTGAGAGTTTGAGGAGTTTTATCAGAAATCCCTAGCCGCCCTACTCAGGAGCTGCTCTAGGACTGTCCAGCTTGCATCTGGAGTGCGCCGTGAACAATGCATATAGAATCGAACCTATCAATCGAGTAAGCGCGGAAGCTTGTAGAGTGAGAGTTTAAGGAGTTTTATCAGAAATCCCTAGCCGCCCTACTCAGAAGCTGCTCTAGGACTGTCCAGCTTGCATCTGGAGTGCGCCGTGAACAATGCATATAGAATCGAACCTATCAATCGAGTAAGCGCGGAAGCTTGTAGAGTGAGAGTTTAAGGAGTTTTATCAGAAATCCCTAGCCGCCCTACTCAGAAGCTGCTCTAGGACTGTCCAGCTTGCATCTGGAGTGCGCCGTGAACAATGCATATAGAATCGAACCTATCAATCGAGTAAGCGCGGAAGCTTGTAGAGTGAGAGTTTAAGGAGTTTTATCAGAAATCCCTAGCCGCCCTATTCAGAAGCTGCTCTAGGACTGTCCAGCTTGCATCTGGAGTGCGCCGTGAACAATGCATATAGAATCGAACCTATCAATCGAGTGGGCGCGGAAGCTTATAGAGTGAGAGTTTAAGGAGTTTTATCAGAAATCCCTAGCCGCCCTACTCAGGAGCTGCTCTAGGACTGTCCAGCTTGCATCTGGAGTGCGCCGTGAACAATGCATATAGAATCGAACCTATCAATCGAGTGGGCGCGGAAGCTTATAGAGTGAGAGTTTGAGGAGTTTTATCAGAAATCCCTAGCCGCCCTACTCAGGAGCTGCTCTAGGACTGTCCAGCTTGCATCTGGAGTGCGCCGTGAACAATGCATATAGAATCGAACCTATCAATCGAGTAAGCGCGGAAGCTTGTAGAGTGAGAGTTTAAGGAGTTTTATCAGAAATCCCTAGCCGCCCTACTCAGAAGCTGCTCTAGGACTGTCCAGCTTGCATCTGGAGTGCGCCGTGAACAATGCATATAGAATCGAACCTATCAATCGAGTGGGCCGACCGCTCGCAAATTGCACGCGCGGGCGTGTTTGGAGCGCGATAACTCTTTCAAGTGTGAACCCTTCCGGCTACAGCTTGTGGATTTTGTAGCCAGTAAAAAGCTCTAGCAGCTGGCCGAAGCACAGCGAAGTAGCCTAAGAACTGACAAAGTTACGGTGGTGCAAAAATGCAGGTCAGGCTTGTGTGACACGATTTTTTCCAAATTCAGTCGACCCCTGCGGAAAGACGCGGAGAGCTAGCATCTTACAAATATGCAGGCGAGCAGAACGCTTAAGGTTCTTTACGAAAACGTGCTTACAACTCCCTAGCTTATTAAATTGCCTTAGTACCAGCTCCCGCTTTAGAGCGGCGGACGGCAACAGTAAAGATTCTTCCGCCCTTATTCCTTCCATTTTTGAGTTTTCGGCACTTGCAATGACACTGTTCTGTTCAGCTCGATGAGCTCTATCGAACGGTGTCAATCTCGACCAATTTTGGAGATATCGATTTTTCGACATTCGCGGCGAAGAAGAGGATGAGGCTCTCACCGCTCTTCAACGGAGCGCGCTTTTACAGCACGGAGTGTGGTGCTTGTGTCTCCATTGGAATTCGTTTCACTCAGTGGTAGTAAACCATCTAGTTGAAGTTGAAGTGGGGTTGGAGATAAAGTGTAAATTAAGGGAATGGTAGGATCGGATAAAAGAATTTTTATCGATAGCAAATTAACTACAAAGAGGGATCAATATCAAAATCAACAAATATCAAACAACAAGAATCAACAAATATCGAACAGCCCTGAGCAAAAATGGAGACATACATTTACATTGTACATACATACAACGTAAAAGCACATCACAGCACAAAAGCCTAGAATATCGATCACTTGCTTGATTCTATTTATATTTTTGATGACCTCGCAGTGGTATCCAATTCTGGGCTGACGCACAGAAGTGTGTCGGTAAGTCTGAGAAAATGCCAAATTTGCCTACTATCGTTAAAATCGAAAATGCGTTCAATATCGATCAATGATCGATAATGATTCTAATCCTTGTGCTTTTCGCTTGAGGTTAACGGTTTAGGATTCGAGGGATGTTTATGGCCTATGGTATTGCAGATGTTCCTGATAATATATTGAACTATATTCCGTCGACCTATAATAAATGGGTGATAACTAGTAGTCTTTTAGAATTAGAGATCTCCTGGACCGCAAACATTTTATCGGTGATTTTAAATAATTCTGATATAGGTGAGTATTCATTTGCTTTATGTCAAATGTGACTAATAACTGAATACAAGTTAGCCTCACTGAGCCGCTTCGCCTCCTACCCTGTGTCTTCATGAGGCGCACACCAGTGAACCAAGTCGCTCACACATGGTGAAATCAGGGTCCTCTGAAACTGCCGAGTGCTATACTACCCATCTTGTATCCAGAACCCTTTGGATGCTTTCGGATAAAAAACACAACACAATTAGAAATGTGGTTTCATTGTACTATTCAATCGTCTGCAGCCATAATGTTAGGACGTGCTCGGCATTCTAGTTCAAAAAGGATGTGATTTCGTCTTCAAATATTGTGTACTGTCGTACTCAACTGTCGTAACTCGGTCGGGAAGATCTCAGGAGTGTTGGAAGACCTCTAATATGGACGAGTCAGGCCTCTAAGGTCCGCAGGTGGACAGAGAGACAGCTTTCGTTCATCCTTAGGCAGCTTGGAGTGTCGTTTGAGAAGCGATGCGTTGTCTGCTTGAAGCATGTGACTCAAGATTACCTCTCTCACTCCCAAAAAATCCCCTTCCCTTCCTAAAGTGCATCCTGAAGGCTTCAATGTAGCCTCCCAAACTTTTGCATGCCACCAGCCCTAGTGCGCTGGCCGGTCTCAGCCACTGTAGATTTCGCAAGCCGTCATCGCGCTCGGAGACTCCCTCCTCGCGGCCGCGAGCACGTGATTGACACGTGGACCAAGTCTGGAGACCATTCGCGCGCCCGCGTGCACGCTAACCGTCTGAGATCTCCCCTGCCGTGCTCGCAACCGCGGTCGCGGAGGCGAGTAGCCCCGCAACCCGCGGCAGAGGGTGATGACGTCATCGAAAACCGATATTTCCGAACCGGGCCAAGTTGGTTAAGATTCGATAGAGCCTTTCGTGCTGAATTGAGCAGTGCTGCTACGAGTAGCGAATACCGTAATCTGGACGAGTAAAAGCAGGGGGAACATCGACCGTTATTGTGCTAAATTGCACATGCGGGCGCGTTCAGAGCGCAGTAGCTCCGTCAGGTTCGAGTCGTTTCGGCTGCAACTCGTGGGTCTTATAGGCAGTAAAATGTTCTAGTAGTTTTTCAAAAGACAGTAATGTAGCTTACGATAGGACAAAATTACAGCGCTGCGTAAATGCAGGTTAGCCTTGTGTGACACGATTTTTTCCAAATTGCCCCCTGCGGAAAGACGCAGAGAGCTAGCATCTTACAAATACGCAGGCGAGCAGAACGCTTAAGGTTCTTTACGAAAACGTGCTCACAGCTCCCTAGCTTATTAAATTACCTTAGTACCAACTGCCGTTTTAGAGCGGCGGATTTAGCGGTTGAAGTTTCCTGCCCTCTTACTCACCCATTTTTGGGTTTTCGATACCACCAATAACACCATTAGCTTCACCGCGAAAAGCTCTATCGAATGGTAACCAACTTGGCCCCATTCGGAAAAATCGGTTTTCGATGACGTCGTCGTCCCTCTGCCGCGGCCTTGAGTGGCCTTGTCCTCGGTGCGAAACCGCCAAAAAATCGATTTTTCCAAAATCGGTCGTAGTTGATACCATTCGATAGTGCTTTTCATGCTGAACAGAAAAGTACCATTGCGAGTGTTGAATGCTCAAATCTTGGCGAGTAAGAGCGCAAGAAACTCTAACCGCTATCTTTCAACGCTTTAAACTGGCAGCTGTGCCTAAAACAGTTTAGGCAGCTGAGGCGTTCTGAGCACATCATCGTAAGGTACCTTAGGCGCCCTGTTAGCCCACGCATTTTAAGCGCGTTAGCTAGCTGCGTTTTCCCGCAGTGGTTCACCGAAATCGGAAAAAATGCGTCACACAACCCGCATCTGCATCTTCGCATCTCTGTAACATTGCCTCTTCTTAAGCTACGCCACTTCTACTTTGGCACACTACTAGAACATTTTACTGCCTATAAGACCCACGATTTGCAGCCGAAATGACTCGAACCTGACCGAGTTACTGCGCTATGAACATGCCCGCATGTGCAATTTAGCACAATAACGGTCGATGTTCTCTCTGCTTTTACTCGCCCACATTACGGTATTCGCTACTCGTAGCAGCGCTGTTCAATTCAGCACGAAAAGCTCTATCGAATCTTAACCAACTTGGCCCGGTTCGGAAACATCGGTTTTCAATGACATCATTACCCTCTGCAGCGACCTAGAGCGGCGCCCTCTTCGCCGCGAATATCAAAAAATCGATTTTTCCAAAACTGGCCGAGATAGACACCTTTCGATAGAGCTCATCGAGCTGAACAGAACAGTGTCATTGCAAGTGCCGAAAACGCAAAAATGGAAGGAATAAAGGCAAAAGAATCTTTACTGTTGCCGTCCGCCGCTCTAAAGTGGCAGCTGGTACTAAGGCAATTTAATAAGCTAGGGAGCTGTAAGCACGCTTTCGTAAGGAACCTTAGGCGTTCTGCTCGCCTAATTGTAAGATGCTAGCTCTCCGCGTCTTTCCGCAAGGGTCGACTGAATTTGGAAAAAATCGTGTCACACGAGCCTGACCTGCATTTTTGCACCACCGTAACTTTGTCCATTCATAAGCTACATTACCGTATTTTGGCACACTACTACTAGAACATTTTGCTTCCTACAAAACCCACAAGCTGCAACCGGAAAGGTTCACACTTTACAGAGCTATCGCGCTCAGAAGACGCAGCGCGCACAATTTATCACAACAATGATCATGCTCTCCTCGCTCTTACTCGCTCACATCACAGTTCTCGCCACTCTACGTAAAATTGTTCCATTCACCATCAAAAGCGCTATCGAATGGTGTCCAACTTGGCCAGATTCCAAAATATTCGTTTTCGGTGACGTCATCGGCCCTCCTCCGCTGCGGCCTCACCCCCGATGCAAAATTGTCGAAAAATCGATATCTCCAAAATTGGTCGAGATTGACACCGTTCGATAGAGCTCATCGAGCTGAACAGAACAGTGTCATTGCAAGTGCCGAAAACGCAAAAATGGAAGGAATAAGGGCGGAAGAATCTTTACTGTTGCCGTCCGCCGCTCTAAAGCGGGAGCTGGTACTAAGGCAATTTAATAAGCTAGGGAGTTGTAAGCACGTTTTCGTAAAGAACCTTAAGCGTTCTGCTCGCCTGCATATTTGTAAGATGCTAGCGCTCCGCGTCTTTCCGCAGGGGTCGACTGAATTTGGAAAAAATCGTGTCACACAAGCCTGACCTGCATCTTTGCACCACCGTAACTTTGTCAGTTCTTAGGCTACTTCGCTGTGCTACGGCCAGCTGCTAGAGCTTTTTACTGGCTACAAAATCCACAAGCTGTAGCCGGAAGGGTTCACACTTGAAAGAGTTATCGCGCTCCAAACACGCCCGCGCGTGCAATTTGCGAGCGGTCGGCCCACTCGATTGATAGGTTCGATTCTATATGCATTGTTCACGGCGCACTCCAGATGCAAGCTGGACAGTACTAGAGCAGCTCCTGAGTAGGGCGGCCAAGGATTTCTGATAAAACTCCCTAAACGCGCACTCTACAAGCTTCCGCGCCCACTCGATTGATAGGTTCGATTCTATATGCATTGTTTACGGCGCACTCCAGATGCAAGCTGGACAGTCCTAGAGCAATGCCTGAGTAGGAAGGCTAGGCATTTTCGTTAAAACTTTCCATGCGCTCACTGTTCAAGCTGTCGCTCGCTCTACAGGTTGTCGCTCCCACTCGATTGATTCTGCCGGCCTACATGCATTGTTCAGAGCGCGCGCCATGCCGGCAGTTAGTTCCAAACAGTAGGCCATGCTCTTCCGAACGCATGGATAGGCTCCTTCCATCAGCCCATCAGCCTAACGTCACTCTGCGAGTGGTCGCACCCACTCGATTAATTCTGCCGGCCTACATGCATTGTTCAGAGCGCGCGCCATGCCGGAGGTTAGTTCTAAACAGTAGGCCATGCTCGTCCGAACGCATGGATAAGCTCCTTCATTCAGTCTAACGTCCAGAAGTTGAGGACGCCGCGCACTAACGCGACTTGCCTCAGACGCGGCGCGTGGCGAGCGGAAAACGGCGCTCTCCGGCGCCCTTTTGCGCCGCTTCTCATCTTTTGCGCCGCTTGTGCTTGTTGGACGCAGCGGCATGTCCGGTACTGTATTTGGGCGCAGTCATTAGCGCCGTGGGACGGCGTGTGCATGCCGTAGTCACACGGCACACGCGATGACGACACCCTCTGAAAATACGCCGGCGAGCGAATGGATCGGTATAGTAGCCGTTCTTACTAGTGCTTTGTTTCTTTGTAATGAAATCTTGATGCTTGTTAAAGAAACGAAAACAGCTTGTCGTGCTCGAATGCACTGGTGTGCGAGGTGTTTTGCAAACGGACAGCAGGGCTGTTTGAAGTTCTTTTTTTGTTTAGACATCCTTTACCGTAGATACACACCGTACATATACATGTATACGTAGTATACACTACTATACATACATGTATATACCGTACATACGCGTGTATACATGCAAATATACATGTATGTGATCAAATATATTTATCCATAATGTGTGCATATACATGATCTCATCCATGTATATACGCATGTATACACGCGTATATATGGAATATACATGTATATACAGTACTATGGACATGCTGTGTATACCTGCATATATACGGTGTATATCAACGTATATATATATATATATATATATATATATATATATATATATGTGTATATGTATATAATCATAAATACATACATATGATATATATATCTACACCTGTATATACGCGTGTATGCACGTGTGTTTACCTACATATGCCTGTATATATGTAAATATATTGTGTGTGTATATTGTGTATATATTTGTATGTGTATACGCGTGTGTATACACATATATATGGATGTACTATGGACATGCTATGTATGTACGAGCTGAATATGCGTGGATATGTGTGGATATGCGTGGATGTACGCCTGCCGATTTGCAACGCATTTGCAACTCACGTTCTACGTTGCAACACCTTAGCAACTGGGGCCGACACCTTGTCAACCGTTTAGGCGCGCGTTGACGTGCAGGAGAATGGAACCTCTTCTGTTCACGCTGCAGCCCACGCAATTTTCGTTACATCATGCCGATTTCGTCACAGTAGGAATCTGCTGTGATGGCTGGGCCTGGCACCAGAACGTTGTAGCAAATCACGCCAGCCACCGATCAGCATTTTGCTACCATCATCTTTTTCTGGTGGGATTTCGGTTCTGGGAAGTGTCTGGGGTTCGTCGATATCAACCCACTATCTTGGAGCCGGATTCATCAACGACTTACAGAGATTTAACGGAGAAATTACAGCCGAAATTCCTAAAAAAACGCGAATTAACGCGGCTTATCAACGGGCGATATGGTGAAATGTTGGCGTTATCAGGAATTTCGGCTGTAATTCCTCCGTTAAATCTCTGTAAGTGGTTGATGAATCTGGCCCCCTGATCGTCTTCGTCTTCTGTTCTCGCACATAACCGACTTTTCGTCCCAGAAGCATAGAAGAAGAAGAAGAAGAACAGGTTTCGAAACGCAACAACTTGAGAGGCGGTCACTCAAATCGTGATACACCCATTTCTCAATCTCTGTCTTTTCACTTTTTCGAGGAGTTTCAAACCAACAGCAGTTTTACTGACTTCTAGTACTTTCGCAATCTCACGTGCTGTTTGCGACAGATTAGCTTCCGCGAGGGCCTTCAAATCGTCGTCCTGGATTGCTGAAAGTCTTCGCTTGGGGTGTATCTTCAAGGATGAAACCTAGAGAACGAAATTGCTCGAACCACTGCTGCAGGGGCCTTTCCCCTACAGTATTCGTCTCCATACATGGTTGATTTGCGGGCTGGCCTGATCCAATCTGAAATTGGCATGAAATGTCCTTTGAAGTTGTTCTTTCGTTATACTTCAAAAAATCATCGAAGAAGCACAATTATTAAGCATAGATGAAGCGTAGACTAGTTCGTCAGATATGGCAAAGAATTCCGTATTGGACGTTATATAAGACTGCGAAGTAAGTTGAATATTGATTCAGTAATAAAGGGACGAAAAGCAGTTGCACAAATAAGGATAAGGATAAAGGATAAAGGACGGCGTTACTCAATCCCTTCTGGGATGCGCCAGCGCATCCTACTTCTACGGGATGTCGTGGAGGCGAGTTGAATGCGTATTTGGCCATACAATGACTTGCGGTGGCCAGCCGATGAACAAGTCAGCGCTCTATCCTTCCCAGACAAGTCTGGTAGCAATTTACCGACCCCGGAGGGATGGAAGGCTTGGTTGGCCTGGGCGGGAAATCCGAACCAGGAACCTGGTATCGGGTGCACGCGACAGTCGCGCCTCCTACGACTGCGCTACACGCGCCCTGTTGCGCAGTTGCACAAATACCACTAAAAATTTCCGGCCAACCTAATAGCTCCGAAGCAGGCGTTCTCCTTCCATTTGTGTTAAAACTGCTCCCTTTACTCAGCAATGGGCGCAGCGATGCTTTTCGTTATATTTTTCTTATTTTTTTAAAGAAATGAATACCAAATTCTTACTCACAGTTGTTTTACTCGCCTTGCCCACCAATATTATAGCAATCTCTAAGCGCTGGTCCATTCCAGAAGCAGCGATCTCAAGTATGTGACGCACGCAGTAGCATTGTACTATCGGTACAAGCCTGTGGACTGGATTCTTCTAGACATACTGCAAAGTCGCTATTGCAGCTTGGACAAAAAAGCCGATTGCCCAAAGGTAACGAATTTCAGTTTGAAGGAACGAGTAACTACATTCATGTCGTGTTTTTAAGGCTACTGCACCCCATCGAGCAACTTCCGGAGCAAGCCAATTTCAGCACGTTGGTGTGGTCTCTTCCTTGCCCGGGAAAAGGCAAAAAATTCGAGACAGCTTATTCGGTACGGGAAAGTATCAGGCAAGTATTTCAGCTGTTTTTTAGATCTTAACTTGCCGCGTAAAATGGTTGTTGGAGAATTCTAAAGTGTAGAAAAAAGAAAGACGTTTGTTGGACATTGAGAAGAGGGCGTCTAGCATTTCATATGATTGATGACAAAAACTCTGCCTCCAAGAGACACTAATCTACGGTACAACGGAAGCAATTTCGAAAACACCCATATCTCCGCTTTCAAGCTTCACGTGTATACTAATTACACTTTCAATCAGATAGTCAGAGTGAGGAAATGGGTGAAATCATGGCACTCTTCTTATTATAACTCAATTTTTTGCACCTTGAAGTAGGTTCATAACCATCCTTTAAAAACGTTTTTATAGAATTTCGATAAAATGTTTAGCACCTGTGTTCACTTTTTTACGGATTACAAATTTTCGACAAGAGCCATGCTAAATAGATGCTTTGGGTGAATTTGATAGGCCGCTTACTGCTTTAAATTAAAGGTATTCCTACCTGGCCTCGTCCTACATAGTCCCTTTCTGAAGAGGCAAGCTGTCAATGCGAAACAACTTTTTACACCCTGTCTAAAATTGAAGACTGAGGTTTTCTTCATAAAATTCCTGATTCCAAATTTTATTACTAATTCCGATATATATATATATATATACATATTATATCCGTTAAATACTTCGATGTATTCAGCTCAAACGCGGTTTGGGTTCCAAAAGTGGTTCTCATGACTGTAGAGCCGGTTCTGAACTCGTAAGTGAACATCGTGAAATCGCGTTTTGTGTACCAGAAAAGAACGCAGAAATCTGGGGAGTTTAAAAATTTTTAAATATTTTTAAAGGTCCTTTATTCAATTGTTAGTGTCACCTCTGCGCTTGCAGTCACTGCACCATCGAATCCTAAAAGGTTTTAAAAACTGAACGGTATTACACTTGAACATGTACCTGTATCACCTGTCGTCCCGTTGATCATCGAATTGTTCGAACGGGCGCCAGAAGCGTCTCCATTCGTCCCTGTCGCGTGCCAGAGTGCTCCAATGGATCCTCCTCGCTCGAGGGACACGGAGAGCGTCATACCGGTCTTTCAGGGCTTTCACGAAGAAGTCCGACCAACGCGTTAGTGGGCATCCGCGGAATCCAGTCAGTAACGGCTCTCGTCCAGCGGGTGTCTGCGAAGCGCATTACGTGGCCGGCTCACCTAATTTTCGACAATTGAACGTAGTGTGACACAGCCGTCCACTATTTCTGTAACAACGTTATAAAAGCGTCTTTTCAGGGGAAGCGTGGAAACCCCCCAGCAATCGTTGTTTCCTCTGCCGCCACAGCCAAAGGTTACAATGCTCAAGACGGCTACGACAAAAACAACGCAATCTGGATGAGGGATCTCGGCAAAGGAAGCTCTGTATCTATTCTCTTTGCCACAGTGATTAACTTAACCGGTGAGTTATCTATCTACCATATGCAGATTGGGTTTTCCTGCTCAACACATACCATTTTCACGTCAAATTGGACACTTTTCAATCCAAATTAAGCACGGTTCTAAGGAGGCTTGACGCCGCTGATAATAAATTTGACATCTTCCATGCTAAAATACTTTGAATAATAATACATCATAATATACGCTCCAACACCGTTAGAATTCTATTTTGTTTAGGAACAATTTAGCTTAACTTTCTTTTTTAAAAAAACCTTGCTTCGCCTGCTCCAATTAGTCAACGCACTGTTTGAAATTTGATAAGAATTATATTTTATTAACAGAAAAAATGAAATAAATTTAGTTTGGAAGCACACAATTCTTCAGTATATTAAAAGAACTCGACTAGATCGTCGCGATTTTTATTCCATTGAATACGAAAATTCTGTTTGCGTGGAGTAACACTGATGTAAACCGCACAACAAGGACAGTTATAAAACACACATATCCTCCTCCCATCATCCTATCGCTGTTCAACTAAGTAGCCTTTGCACCATCAATAAAGCGTAAATCGCGACGAGCTAGTGTATGGCGCGATCTCCTATTTTAATGCACTGCAGTACCGCGCATATGATTTGGTCAATTGCCGATATGGACAAATCAATAGAGCAACAAAGCACATAGGCCGGACATGATCAATCGAGTGGGCGCGACAGCCTGTAGAGCGAGCGAGCGACACCTTGTAGAGTGAGCGTTTTTGGAGTTATAGCGGAACTTCCCAGCCGCTCTAATCGGGAATGGCTCTAAGACTGCCTAGCTTACCTTTGGAGTGCGCCGTGAACAGTTCACGTAGAATCGAACCTAGGCGCGAACCTCAATCACCTCAATCAAATAGGCGCGACAGCTTGTAGAGTGAACGTTTGGGGAGTTTTAACGGAAATTCCCGGCCGTCCTAATCGGGAATTGCTCTAAGACTGACCAGCTTGCCTTTGGCTAAGGCAGTTTTGACATCTCGAGAGCTGTGAGCGCTTGCTCATAAATTGCCTTAAGAGGTCTGCTTGCCTATGCTTTTGTAGCCCTCAGCTCATGGTGTCTTCCCGCAGGGGTCCACTGAAGTCAGAAAAAATCGTTTCACGGAAGCCTAACCTGCATATTTGGATCGCTGTAATTTCGCCTGGCTAGCGGCTACAACCCTGTACTTTTGCGGACTACTAAAGCTCTCCACCACCTACAAAATCCACAAGCCGCAGTCGGAACAATGCGATCTCGACAGAGTTATTGCGCTCCGAACACTCCGTGCGTTCAGTTTAGCACCACCCCTCCAACACGCGCCATAGTCGATGGAATGACAGAACTCATAGCTTGCTAGACAGGAAGAAGCTAATTGGTTTGCTACACTCTTCGGACATGTACATAGGCTGTTTTCGTCGATATAACCCCACTCTACAAGCTCTCGAGCCCACTCGATTGATAGGCTCGATTTTATATGCATTGTTCACGGTGCACTCCAAACCAAGCTGGAGAGTCTCAGAGTAATTCCTGATTAGGACGGCTGGGGATTCCCGATAAAACTCCCGAAACGCTCACTCTACAGGCTATCGCCCCCACTCGATTGATTATGTCCGGCCTAAATGCACTGTTGAACTCTATTGAATCATTTCACTTATTAGGGCAGGTGTATTAAAAAGCTTCGAAGATAGTGATACTGAATTTTGCTTTTACAATAAATTATTTTATTCGTCTCGGAGAATCTCTAGATTATTCTGGAATACACTCGCTTTGATTTGGAAGACGTGCTGTTTGTTTTCAAAAGCATCAAGGTCGTTTAGAAGAGTGACCAATTTCTTTTGAAAAGTATCCTAGTTGATTTTAAATGTATCCAATTTGACGGCAAAATTGTATAGAAATACTGTAAACACTAAAAGTGCGGTCGTTCATCTACTGAAGGCAGTCTCTGTATAATTTTCGACAAAAATTAAAGGTCTGTAGTGTACTGAAATTTGTTCAGGTATCATGATTCTTAGCGGCGTGCCACCGTCTCCACAAGACAAGCTCGGGCCGGAGACTGTGGTCCACGCCTACTACGAGTCAGGCGCAGGAACACACCTGGGGAACTTCTCGAGCAGCGGCGACTTTCTCTTTCGATCGTGCGGCATGCCAGTGAAGAGCATTCGACTGGAAGTGGCCAAAGACACCACACCACACAACGTGATCCTCGATCACATCAGAATTGACACCGAGAATGGGTGCGGGAATGGAGAGGTCGGGCTTCCAGAGAAAAGTGCGCCTCCCTACTCTCCTTTTCGGAGCGGGTTTTCGTGACGAGCGGACTATTTGAATAAGCTCGACATTTCACTGACATAGAAGACCTCAATCGCTGCTTATCCCTTGAATAACTGCATACCGCCTGCCTTCCTAGTTTTGGAGCTTTGCGCTTTAGAAGGGCTTCTAGGAGTGAATTTCTTCCAACCTACACCTCACGATAGGACAGCGTCTTAGGATTCCTAGCCATGGTCCACACTCTACACTATTTCCACATTTGTAGAATTGCTCACATGTGAGACTTTTCATGGAAAGGAGCGGTGCTAGAATCGTGGATCGGGTGAGGACCTATGTAGGACAACCTGACCTTCCGAAGGATATCGCTAGGGCAGGAGAGGCCTGTTTTAAACAGAATTTAGGGCTTTGACCTTGTCTGGTCCGGGAAAGGTGACCTGCCCTTGTAATCGGTGAAACGCTGCCTGGAAAGGGTAAGACACAGCCTTGTCCATAGCAGGTCATCGCACAAGCGGAATACACTTTCAACTACCTCCAGAACATCCCGTGGAAGTAGAGTGCATGGAGCATACTTGCAATAAGATCGATTAACGCCAACCATTGCCCTTCCTATCTTTTATTCATTTTTACCACTATATTCTTGGAGCAGTCAGAAAAACTACTCTTGAGAGTGGACGAAAGGGCACCTCCTGTTGTACTTTTTTAGATTAAGATAAGTATTTTGCTGGAAAACCACACTTCACATCAGTTTCCTCAAGCCTCAAGAGGCTGGTGTCGAGGTTGTAAACTGTTACAACGATGTTTTGTTGCGATCAAAACTTTTGGCGCCAGGCGGGACTCGAACCCGCACCTCTCTCCGACCGGACGGAAATGCTCTACGCCTTTACACCACCGGCGCCGTTTGATCGAACGTAATGTTCACACCTCGTGGGACCGATCAGCACTCACCCGTATCCGGGATGAGCAACATCAGCGCCGGTGGTGTAAAGGCGTAGAGCATTCCCGCCCGGTGAGAGGGAGGTGCCGCTTCTAGTCCCGCCTGGCGCTAGAAGTTTTGAAAACCACACTGTTATACCACGGAATCCCTCAAGAGTGAAACACACCCCATTCCGGAAAATGTTTGCTTCCTGGGCCCGGATTCATCAACGCGCATACCCATGGGTATGCTGGGTATAGGGGTAGACATACCCACGATGTGGACATACCCACGATTCATGATAATACCCGCCAAATCGTGGGTATATCAGTGGGTAGAGAAAACGCGCCGATCGTTCTGGGTATGTCCGTATATCCGCGACTCATTCGCGCCCCATTGACAAAATGGCGCTCCAGTGAAATCATCTGTTTTCGCGAAAGGCCTAGTTGTGCCTTATCCTTGATTCCTTTCATGAATACGATTCGTAGCCACTACCCATTGCTGATATTGGGTAGGATGCCCTTACGGTATCTCTACCTATACCCATTGCTTTATGAATACGGGCCCTGGGGCTTGATTCATCAAAGATTTACATAACTTTAACAGAGAATTCACAGCGAAGAACTCAGATAACGCGGCTTGTCGCTCACCATGTCGCTTGGTAAGCCACGCTATCAGGGATTTCGGCCGTAATTTTCTCTGTTAAATTGGCTGTAAGTCGTTGATCAACCCGGCCTCTGTATGGTCTCAAGTTCAGGAAGCAGTAGATTATTTGCGTTGGAAAGCGATTGAAGCGGAACAATGCAGCAGAAGTAAAAACTCGTGGCCAGAAGCAGTAATTAACTTCACGAAAGCTTATAACGTTCCTTTAGGTGCATCGTTCATCATTTTTTGCACGTTTGCTTTAATATACATAGAAACTGCACTTCGGAACTGTTCGAAAGTTTTAACCGAAGTGGAGAAAAATCACTCCGAGCTCAGTGTCTACCACTTTAACGATGTGTTGATAACGTAACATATGTATGTATGTATGTATGTCAATATTGTGCAAAATTTCTAGTCATATTTTTGCTCTGTGATTGTTCAGAAAGTGCCTTGGAGTATTTTTGATACCATATCTGTCATTACATTATTCGGGTATTGTCTTTAATAAAAGTCAGAGAACGTTTTGCTTGGTGTTTGAGAACATAGGAGGGAAGGGGACCATCCCCTGGAAAGCGGCTCGGGTAAAGAACGGGGACATGGCCTGCGGAGTCAATTAGCGTCGACTCGCGCCGTGACACCCTCCACTTCGCGATGAGCCAAGGTAGCCCTCTGCGAATTCGAGAACTCGTACTTCTGTCGCCACGACGGTACATCACACAGATTTATTGCCGGACAACCTCAAAATTGGGTAATTAAACCAATATTAAACCTCTATAAAATAACAACAATCGCCGCGATACGAAGAGAGTTAGGATAGGAAATATTCTAATGATTCTAATGACCTAAAATATATCACAAACTATTAAATGGAAAAGCGATTTCAAGAGAACAGAACATAAGCTGTAACAAATCCTCGTCGTCGCTGCTGCACCAATGTCGAGTGTCGAGCTCGAGTCGTCACCGGGCTTATATGCGCGCGTATCAGAGCATTCCATCACCACCGCGAGGCTTTCCGCAATCTTCAAACAAACGTTGTGAGAAAGAGATATTACTAATGATAATGAAATTTCTTCTACAAGGAATCAAATAGAGTTTGTTCCTCTAATTTAACTCACGGTCGTGATACCCTCACCGCGGAGAAGATGATGACCTGGCCGACCACGGCAGCCCGCAGATCGACCAGATGTGGTGTGAATACAAAAGCTAGAAGACTCAGAGGGTTTGTAGTGGCAGTCGAGGGATTCGGATTGATGTGAATGCTATCATCTCCTGTATTAGAATTCCGAGTTCTATCGAATGAACCCGAAAACTTTAAAGGAAAACGCTATGTGGCCAGCAATGGTTATAAAACATTTTATACAGATAAAGTAGGAGAAAATTTAAAATATAGATATTATAATATTACAGATATTCTATATTTAGTTAATTATCTATTAACTAATAGTTACTGCATATTTATTAATAAGATTTACAAACAAAATATTGGGGTATCACAAGGTGGAAATTTTAGCCCACTATTAGCAGACCTAACAATGTCTATGTTTGAATATGAATTTTCTAAAAATACTGTTATAAATAATAATCAATTATTTAAACCTTTTAGATATATGGATGAACTACTTATTGTTCATAATTATAACGAAGATTTTATTGATAATACACTTACTCTAATTTATAAAAACACGATTGCTTTAAAAAGACACATGAAACTGAATATAAATGCAATTGTTTAGATATGACCTTAGAAGTTATTAACAACAAAATAGAAACTAACTTATACAACAAAACAGTTACCTTAACCTTTAGATTTAATAGGTTTCCCCATATGGAATCAGAAATCTCAATTAGAATTGAAAGTAACACTATATATGCAGAAGCGCTAAGAATTGCCAAAGACTGTTCTAATCTAAGATTTTTCAATAACAAGATAAAGGATCTTTACGACACACTCACAAACAATGGTTTTAGTAAGAATTTCATTGTTAAAAGCATATTAAAATGTATTTATAAAAACAAACAAATTTTATATAAATATGCTATAAGAGACAATAATATAAATAAAATGATTGATTACATCAAGAGATTGGAATATCTACGAGGTCGGCTTATACGACCGGATTTGAATAAACCACAAGGTCAGCTATACGACCGGATTACTGTGGATAACATTTAGATGATGATTATGATATATTTTGATTAGAAGAATTATACTTCTTAGCGTATACCACTTGGAATGCGGTTGATCGACAAAGATGTGTGAGTTTAGTTTAACATTTTAAAATATTAATACATTAAAGGTTATAGCATCTCCCCGCTTCACTGATGAGCCACCGGGGAGATGCTATAATAAAAAGGTTCGTATGAAGGTAGTGGCGAAACAAACCTTAAAAAGTTTTGAATTTAATAATATAGGATTCAAGATTTTTAATTATTACCTTGTTGTTGATTTATTTTATATTTTAATATTTACTTTATTGTGACGTGAACAGAAAATGTAAAACGTTCACGTATAAAGAACCACAAATACAAATCCGCTAACTAGGAACACAAGTAAAGGCCCTGATGGGGCAATAGGGACGTATTCTAAAAAAGACAAGAACTGCGAAAAAGAAGCTAAAATAGAAGAGCACTCTGCAGATGACCAGTAAACAGATATGAGGCGTAGGAAACTTATAAACTGCGAGACTGGAAATTGACAGTTATGAAGGTTTAAATCGGCGGACAAGATGCTTCCTAAAACGCCTTATGGACCTCTGTAATGCTTCCTTCCTCATGAAGAGAAGGAAAAATCGAAAAGTTTTGTGGGAAAGCAAGTTCGCTGTGATCTGACTTTTCGCTACGGAGTCGGAGATCCTTATCCCTCCTTGCCTAGTAGCGGTATCGCTAGGTACAAAACGAAAGAAGTCCGTGATATCGACTCGACTAGCGATGCCTTTGAGAATTTTGAATAACATAATGATATCGTTTTTAGTTCTTCTCCTCTTAACTTGGGAAGGGTTTCAAACTCCCATGGAGCTTCAAGTTGAATCAGGAACCAGGATCATTAGAAAGAGCTCGGAATGCTGATTACGAATATGGGTGTCGAAATTGCAAAGTGAAACTCCTGAGCGAGTTATGACATGGCCTGCCGAAATCGGGTGGCCTCACTTCAGGCTGGGCGTGCGACACACCTGGCGCGAGAGCGGTGATTCATAGGGGTTCCATAAGAAGGACCTGCCAGCTGCTGAGGTGGTGCAGGTGTAGTGCTCCCGCTCGTCAGATGCGACGTCGTTGGTTCGGTTCCCGTTGCTGACGGTTTTTTTGCAAATCATAATTTATCTTCAAAATGATCTTTTATTCTGAATTATGACACGTGTTTGAATACACAGCCGGGAAAACTACCATACACATTACAGGTTGTTAGAAATACCTTTAGGTACAGGTTGTTAGATGATACAGGTTGAAATAGGTTGATAGAAACACCTCTAGTTATTCAATATATGATTTCAACTCTATTTGTGCAAAATAGTTGCAAATAAAAATGTCACCATAGCAGTTTTCTGCCTTCAAGCATTTTTACAAACGTGTATGGTAGTTTTCCCGGCTACTTAATCAAACACTTGTCATGATTCAGAACAATAGGTCATTTCGAAGATGAATTATGATTTGCAAAAGAACGAAGCGACGGGAACCGAACCAACGACGTCGCATCTGACGAGCGGGAGCACTACCCTGCGCGACCGCTGCAGCTGGCGTTTACTTCTTACGGAGCCCCGATGACTCACCATTCTCGCACCAGGTGTGTCGCACAGCCAGGCTGTGGTGAGGCCCCACCCATTTTTACCAGGCCATAACTCGCTCAGGAGTGTCATTTTGAAATTTTAACGCCCATGATCGTAATCAGCATTCCGAGCTCTTTCTAATGATCCTGGTCTCAACTTGAAGTTCCATGGGAGGTCGAAACCCTTCCCTAGTAAGAGAAGACAGGTCTGTTGGTTGAGCTCTGTCTTCGCCGTTAGAAATTAAAGAGCAATTATGATGCGCATTGTTAAGAAACTAGCACATACGAAGCCGCAATTAGATAGCTTTGGTTTGCTGTAAGCATTGGTGGTCTAAAATTGACTTCTGTGATCATTTCATTTTTCATTTATTGCACAAGTTGTGCGCCTTAAGCAAACAACAGTAAAGCAGGAACAAGAGCTGCAGTCTGAGTGTTTTTCAACCCTTGATCCTAATGTTTAGAAATCTTTAAAAGATTTGTGATCGTAGCAAACTGAAATCATAAGAAAGAGTAATAACAACAAACTAATATGAGCAAGAACATTGGCAGCACGCGTAGTCGAACTGAAAAGGCCGCCGGTGTACTCTTATGAGATAGCACTCCTACCGACTGCGCCACCGAAGGACGTCTCGTGGTGTGTTATAGGGGTTGATGAGTGTTGTGCACACGTTTTCACACCCCTTTTCCAGGTCTTTGAAAAAGCGTTCAGCAAAAGCTAACTGTGGTTCTGGACTCCGCTCACACGGCCCTACATACTGTCAAGATAGCATCACAAAGCCCACCTTGAGTTGGGAACCTTTCCTTGTGAGTGTGGAAGTCGCTTTCAAGCGACGACAAGATCGAACCTTGGAGTCTGGTGGTGGTTACCAGTCATAAATACCTAGCGAGCACTTTCCACATTACGCTTCCTCTCGATGATGCCTTCATAGGAGCTGAAATGACAGATCTCACTGCAGTGATAGATCTAAATACGGAAACAGAACAGAAGTACATTAAAGGAACAAAAGGCTTAACGGAGTAATTGCACGGAAAATCGTCGGTTTGGAATGAGTCATAAATCCTTGGCGCGAAAACTCTGAAGATTGCCAACGCTGCTTAAAAATGCGTGGCATAGTGATCCTAAGCTGCCGCTGTGCTTTACGTTCATCGACCTGAAGAAGGCATTCGACTCCGTCGAAACTGAAGCGGTCATCGAAGCCCTGCTCACTCAGGGCGTTTCTACTCAGTACGTCAGAGTCCTTCGAGAGCTGTACAGTGGATTCACGACCAAGATCTCACCATTCTACAGCGACGTCGTCATCGACGTGAAGAAGGGGGTTCTGCAGGGGGATACCGTATTCCCGAAGCTCTTCAGCGCCACCCTCGAAAACGTCATGGGCGAACTAGAATGGGAGCACATAGGAGTGAAGGTCGACGGCTGGCAGCTCCACCATCTGCGCTTTGCTGACGACATCGTGCTCATAACACCGAGCATCAGCCAGACGGAGCAACTGCTAGCCGTGGACATGGGAACGTGGAACTGCAGCTGAATCTGTCGAAGACGATGTGTTTCTGGTGCCCCATTCTCGCTCAACGGAACGAACACCTCCGAATGCTCCAGCTACGTGTATCCATAGACTTAGCGCAGGAACTGAGCAAGAGGAAACGATGGGAAGCTTTCAAAGGTGGGCTCGGAGTCGGACGTTCTTCGTCTTTTTCAGGACATTGAAGAAGTCCTGAAAAAGACGAAGAACGTCCGACTCCGAGCCCACCTATTCGTCTCTACCGTTCATCCTGCCATAATATACGCCTCGGAGAGTTGAGCCTCACGCAAGTGAGAGAAGGCCTCCGGAGTTCCGAGCTTCGCCGACGTTCGAAAATCAGAGACGCTGTCGCACGGGCCAAGTCGTCGAAAATCAGGTGGGCCGACCACGTAATGCGATTCGCAGACACCCCCTGAACGAGAGCTGACACCGACTGGATTCCGCGGGACCTCAGGAAAACGCCAGCACGCCCATCAACGCGTTGGTCGGATTTCTTCTTGAAAGCCCTGAATGAACGACATGACGCTGTTCGTGTCCCTCGATCAAGGAGAATTCATTGGAGCCGTTTGGCACGCGACAGGGACAAATGGAGACGCTGCTGGCGCCCACTCGAGCCACTCGAAGATCAACGGGAAGATGGGTGAAACATGTGATACACTACTAAATCGCGAGTTTCAACTGACAGCCTCAACGAATGATTCTTGATGCTATAGTCAACTGTTACGGACATTCCTATGTGTAATACCAGCATTTTGAAGGGGTTTCCAGGCAGTTTCCAGTTGCGTATCCAATCCATAGAACTGGAAAGCGGCAGAGGTTGATGAACACGCTGCTATGAAATCCGTAAATTTTTATGCCGTCCACAAACAACTGCGCTTTAATTTCTTGGTGAGTCTTCAGTTTTATTGGATGGTCGTAGGTGACCTCGTTGCGTCACTGGAATCATCGCTGACGTTTCACCGCCTTCGTCTTTAAAGTGTCGCTAAGGAATATTTTCGTCTTCTGGGGCAAGGCGAATCACATACCTCGATAATCAGCAGAGTAGGAATCTGGACGCAAAGTTTAGCTCTTATGGCTCACTACTTGTTCCCAGAGTATACGTATACCTCCTATCTGAGGCCATGTTATTGTGTGGTGTACCCTCACCTGATTACGGCTGACTTCCCTTCCTTGAGTTCCGTGTGGTCACATCCGATTGTGGCTGAAGCTCACTTAAGTGCCGACGACAACGACCAGTCATAACTCTGAGGTCCGCACGTCCAGCTGCAATTTTCATGTCATGTGGACTTTTGCTAGATATTCTGTGTAACGTAGTACGTATAGCGCACCCATATAAGGAAGAGGTCTATGGGTGCAAGTTAGAAACGGGTATTCACCATGTATCTGTTTGATATCTGACAGTGGTGATCTCGTGTCATCAAAAATAGTGAATCATCTTTTAAAAAAACCCAGCGAAATAAAAGTATTAGTCGCGGCAAATCTAATGACTACAGATATCCTTCTACAGCTAGGTTAAAGATCAGGTTAAATGACGGCGCTATCCACTCACTTTTATAATGCGCTACGCCTTCTACTCCTACGACGATTTGAATGCGTATTTGGCCATACAATGACTTGTGGTGGCCAGCCGATGAACAAGTCAACGCCCTATCACTCCCAAAAAAGTTTGGAATCGATTCATCGACCCCGCAAGGGTGGAAAGCTCGGTTGGCCTGGACGGGAAATCCAAACCAGGTACCTATTATCGGGTGCACCCGACAGCCGGCACCTCTTCTGACTGCGCTACACGCACCCCAAAGCTAGGAGTTAGGAGCTATGTATGTGGATGTGCTTAGGGTGTTTATTTTAAAAGTTTCAACAAATTTTCAGAAAAAAAATCTATTAGAATGCAAATCTTTAGCACCGGCGCTTTTCCAAAGTTGCTCACATGGCACTTTTTCCCAGTAGTGGGTGAACTTCTCCAACATTTCGCGTAAGTCTAAACTGGTTACTTTGAGGAGAAAAACTTCAGGTTTCCAACCAAGGAGAAATCTTAGTCGGCTCCCACATGTTAGATTTTGTATCGATTGTAAGTTGTATCCCACTTTACTGATCAGTAGTCGGTGACCATTGGCGGCCCGTGGTATAGGTCTTCCTATTCCCAGGACGCCTCCGGTTTCCTTTGTTATCCTTTCTCGCCAATCTGAACGTGCATATTACGAGCCTGCAGCATCTTATTTACTAGAAGCATTTTTAATAGTAATTTTCGATCGCCATCAATCTTTGAAATTTATAGCTTAGCCAATCTGTGTGCGACATGTCAACAGCGGTCAGCCGTACCTGAACGGAACCAAAATCTTCGGTGAGTTTCTAATTTTTTCAAGAAGAATTCCATTTGAAAAAAACTACTCTAATTTTGCCTGTTTATGTCTTTCAATTATTGCTATTCATCTATTCAAGTTTATCTAAGAAATAGGGAAACTGTACCTCTAACTGCAGCAATCAATCAACTCTGAAAGACTAGACTGATGCGTGAGACACTTATTGTACGCAAAGCAGTGTCCAAAACTCTTATCGTGCACACAATCTTTTTTAAATTTAGTTTTAACATTGGAAGGAAAAAAGGATAAAAGTCGAAGATAATAAGTCCATTAGTGGAATCACTACGCATTCTCGCATGTCAGATGATGATGTAAGCGAATCAGTGTTCACAAAAGTCCCCTACCGCAAAACCCCGACCTCTGCTTCGATTTTGATACATAACTCCACACGTGGTTGAATCTTAGTCAATGGATGCTTCACTCAGATCCATGTGCCCACGCCGTATAGGAAATTCGATGAATGACAGGAATAGTTGGCCGTGTCTGATGCGGCGTCTCGAATTAGTTCCGGTACTCTCGAGAGCATCCCTCGACGGTGCTATAGATTCTTTGTCAGTTTTATTGGAAGGATAACGACCTGAGATTGAATTGAATCTTTGTAATAATGCAAAATGCGAATGGTGGCGAAGTCGGAAGGGAGTCGGCTGTCGAGTGAACCCAGTTCCAGGTTCCTGGTTAGAAATTCCTTCCCAGGCCAACCCAGTCTGTTACACCTCTGGCGTTGATCCGCTGCCAGACATTTCTTTCTGGAAAGGATATTTATTTATTTAATTATTTATTTATTATTTATCCTTATGTCATCGAGTGCTGCCATGATGCAGTCGGAAACGAATCAGTCGAATATAGTGATAATAGAACATATTATATTGAATGTTATATGGAGTATAGTAGTATGTATGTAGAATATGTACAGTATAGCAATATGTAATAGTAAGTCTGACTGTCTGATGTGATATAACTTTGACTTGTTTATCGGATAGCCACCGCATATCAATGTATAAACCAAATACGAATCCCGACTGCCTCCATGACATCCCGCAAGTCATTGTATGGCCAAATACGCATTCAACTCGCCTCCACGACATCCCGTAGAAGTAGAATGCGTGGCGCATCCCATAGGGGATTGAATAACGCCGACCTTTATCCTTTATCCTTTAATCTCTCTCTCTCTCTCTCTATATATATATATATTCGACTGACTCGTCTCCGACTGCATTATAGCACCATCCGATTATATAATGATGAATAAGCCAAATACGAATTCCAATTGCCTCCACGAAATCCCGTAGAAGTAGAGAGCATGGCGCAACTAAATAGGGACTGATTAACGCGGTATTTCATCTTTAGTTCTTTAATAATGTAAGAACTCTTATTCTACCAAGGGCTAGTCTTTTTGGTGTACTGCGTCTTGGTTCTGACTACAATTTCCTCACCATGCATATGATTTATTGAGTGCTGCTACGACGGAAGGGACTTTTTTCGTTCCCCAGTGCTATTTCTGTTTTCAACTTCGGCAAGGCTGTGTGACGAACTTGTTTTGAAAGTTTCCAATAGAGACAAATGGCTTTCTTGTTTTGAATGTTGCGCGATAAATCGATGCAGCTAAATCATTCATGAAATTGATGGTTCTATTTATAGAACATCACTTTGAATACGCGATTGTAGAATGTCAGTGCTCCTTGAAACTTCTTTAAATCAAGCTGATCTTTTGATTAGTCATTCTTGAAGAAAATCTAGAATGTTGTGCACTTAAGAATCCTAATGATTCAATTTTTTTTTGAAGTTTAATTACTATTTATTTTGAAGAGCAAAAAGGAAAAAACGTGATAGGGTTGTGAATGCACCACATATATTCCAAAATGATTCGTTTTCTTTTTTTAATTCGTACTCGTGTACATCCTTCTTATTTAAAGTTCATATCCTTACTATATATAAAGCAGCAAGCGTGTGTGTGTGCGTGTGTGCGTGTGTGCGTGTGTGCGTGTGTGCGTGTGTCTGTCCGTCACACTTGAGTTGGGGCGCGGCAGCTGAACACGTCGGCAACCGTGCATGGCGAGCCGCAGACGTGCCGAACACGTCGGCGGCGCGAAACTTCAGCCCTGGGGTAATCGAAGTCGCTGAACACGAATCTGAAGTCGGATCAATCGATATCGATCGATATTATCGAATTTTTGTGGATGTCGTTCAAGCGGCACGAAACTTCGGCCCTGGGGGTAACCGAGGTCGCTGAACACGAATCTGAAGTCGACCAATCGATATCGATCGATATTATCGATTTTTTGAGGATGGCGTTCAAGCGGCACGAAACTTCGGCCCTGGGGGTAACCGAGGTCGCTGAACACGAATCTGAAGTCGACCAATCGATATCGATCGATATTATCGATTTTTTGAGGATGACGTTCAAGCGGCACGAAACTTCGGCCCTGGGGGTAATCGAGGTCGCTGAACACGAATCTGAAGTCGGATCAATCGATATCGATCGATATTATCGATTTTTTGAAGATGGCGTTCAAGCGGCACGAAACTTCGGCCCTGGGGGTAATCGAGGTCGCTGAACACGAATCTGAAGTCGACCAATCGATATCGATCGATATTATCGATTTTTTGAGGATGACGTTCAAGCGGCACGAAACTTCGGCCCTGGGGGTAATCGAGGTCGCTGAACACGAATCTGAAGTCGACCAATCGATATCGATCGATATTATCGATTTTTTGAGGATCACGTTGAGGAAGATCAGCCGATCCATCTCGATTAACATAATGGTCAGAAGGCCTAGGAAAGAGTAGGAAACCTGTAGCGGCCATTGCGTCCTATTCTCGGGGTTTGGGGGCGAAGCCCCCAACCAGTCGTAGGCGGCCGCTAGGCCGCCGAACGACTGGTAAAGTCATAAACTGGCTACTCTTTGCACATCTACTATCAGGCATTATCCTAGTCCTAGCGATTTTTGGCCCGAAGTCCCAGTTTAGCCAGCATTCCTTTGTGAGCTCGTGTTTTGCTGTTGCAGTATTGCTAACGAAATTGTCCTTAATATCAGAATAAAGCTCTGCACCGCTGTTCCACGATCAATTTATTTGATTAAATTTTGAATAAATGAATAAATTAAACTGGGCTTGATACTCTTGTTCACATTCATTGGTTTGTTACAAAATGGCTTATTACTTTTATTCATTGGCGGGTGTAGCGCAGTCGGAGAAGGCGCCGACTGTCGCATGCACTAGGTACCAGGTTCCTGGTTCGGACTTCCCGCCCAGGTCAACCAAGCCTTCCAACCCTCCGGGGTCGGTGAATTGGTACCAGGCTTGTCTGGAAAGGATAAAGCCCTGATATGTTCATCAGCTGGCCACCGCAGATCATTGTATGACCAAATACGCACTCATATCGCTTCTGTTACACCCCGTAGAAGTAGAATGTGCGGCGCATCCTAAAAGGTATTGAGTAGCGCCGTCCTTTATCCTTTTTACTTTTATTCATTGGTTTGGGCTCCTTTTAGCGGAGCACTGGAAAATACGAAATTGCAGTGTAATGATGTGTCGTGAGCTGTTGCCAAGATGTTTTGTCGCGATTAAAACTCTAGCGCCAGGCGGGACTCGAACCCGCACCTCCCGCTGACCGGGCCGGTATGCTCTGCGCTTTACACTACTGGAGCTGTTTGAGCATTCACACCTCGATATCATGTTTTACATTGTTGGTCTGCATGAGCTAACTAAAATTCTGCAGGATTACTTTGCTCGTTTTTACCCTCTTTTTGATCGCACTTAAAGTGTAGTTATAAATAAATAAATAAATAAATAAATAAATAAATAAGGTGCTAATAAATTGTTGCGTTGTTTTGATTGAACTCCACACGAGGTTATACAGATCTTTATTGGCTAACGTTTCGGCGGTATCGCCCTCTTCAGAGCCTGAAAGGAAGGATCGAGATGTGGCTACCGCGTCAGACGTCTCTCAACCTACGTTCAAAAACGGAAGCCAGTCATTCTGAGGTTTTTCGCGAGTGAGCTTGATATAAGGGAACTGGTTATTGAGCAGGTTAAACCGCAGGTCCATTTCTTGCTGCGTCAAGCAGATAAGACAGCAGTCATCGATGCTAAAAAATTCTATGTTATTCAGGTACCCTTTCAAGGCAGAACGAAGGGATGAGTCCAGCTCATATTCCCATACAACCAATGTCGCTCTTTTATTCTACAATGCAATTCTTAGAAATTGACCTGCTCGATTTCAAGGTGTAGATGAAGTCGAGAAGCTCTGCAAAAAGACTTGCAACACTGCGCTTATCGTCGGAGTACTTCCAGCACTTTGCGTCGTCTTCCATTTTCTCGTCGAGACCGCTGCTTTATCACCGCTTATCTCATTTCCCGTCTGCCGTTGTGTTTTCTTGACGGCGACGAGTGTTTTCTTCCAATAGTACTTTCTACGCTTACGACATCTCTGTGCCCTTTCAACAGCGTTTTTTTAATTTTTATTAATCTATTTCCTATTTTCGCTTAAGGAGGCTTTTCTAAGGCTGCTTTATCTTCCTATGACAGAGTGTTTATAGGCGAAATATCATTTTGCGCTAATTTCTCCAAGTCCTTCTCGAAAGTAGGGCAAAGTTACCCCGCCAGCAGTCATGTTTTGACTCCAAAACAGTTACGAGGAACTAATAGTAGAGCGTCGCCTTATCTTCTCGATTCATCCATCGATCGCGCCTACTTCTGCCCTATTTCTATGGAAGTAAGTCAGTGACACTGTCTAAGTCATCACAACATCTTAGTGTTGAGTCTTCAATTTTCGCCACCCATTTCCAGCCGCTCTATATGCTCCTGCCACTTTTTGTCAGCATGCGGGGAGTTTTAAATTAACATCAAAGGTTAAGGGAAGGTCGTCATTTTTCAGTAGCTTTTTAGAATGCGCCACGCATTCTACTTCTGCGGGATATCGAGGAGGCCACTTAGTCTTTTATCTGGCTCACCTCGAGCACCAATTATTCTTTAGCAAAAGCTCAGCATGCATTCGAATTTCGAGCATTTAGAAAAAAACATGATTGCGCCATGCATTCGAATGCATGGCGCAGTCTCTTCTATCGGCAATAAAAATTCTGCTTTTTCCCACTCTTTTGCAAAATTCTTACTTTCCTGCTTTTTGAAATAAGCTATAAAACATTTTTTTCACAAAATAACAATTTTACAAAATTTCAAACAGAAGGCTCACTTGTTGCGCAGGTTAATTGAAACTTCAAAGAAATCATACTAAAATTTTCCTTGATAAAAAATTATTCTAACCTTTTCGGAAAAGTAAAGTGAGGTGTAAAATGTTTATGTTAAGGGTTTAATAAAAAAGAAAAATGTAGTGTTTAGTGTAATGTGTTTAAAGCATAAGAAGCTCATCTTGGTTTGGAAAAGTTTTTTCAAGATATTTTAAAAGTCTTAAGCTTACTTAGAGTGTCCAATTTAATTTGAAAAGTGTCTCGTTTGATTTAAAAAACGTACAGTTCGACGTGGCGCGTGTAGCGCAGTCGGAGGAGGGGCCGGCTGTCGCCTGCACCCGATACCAGGTTCCTGGTCCAGATTTCCCGCCCAGGCCAACCAAGCCTTCCATCCCTCTGAATTAGTAACAGACTTGTATGGGAAGGATAGTGCGCTGACCTGTTTATCGGCTGGCCACGGCAAGTCATTGTATGGCCAAATACGCATTCAACTCGCCTCCACGACATCCCGTAGAAGTAGAATGCGTGGCGCATCCCAAAGGGGATTAAATAACGCCGTCCTTTATCCTTTTATCCTTACAGATTGACGTGAAAATGATATATATTATAACAGTATAAGATAGCGATGTTTCTAAAAATAAATGTCATAACTATAATGCAATGCAACAGCGGACTGACTGAAAATGTCTCAACGTTTTCAAAGCTCCGAATATCATTATTTCTTCTCTAGCGCTCTTGAAGCTCTTCTTGTAGCCGTCTTCCCTGCCCAGTTTTCACCGTCTCGTCAGCAATCGATCGATTTATGCAACTAATGAGATGCAGCTTAGTCAGGCATTGTTCACTCCGGCATTTCGCTTAGTTTGTGGCCACCTTCTTCGCTTCAGAATAGTCAAAGCAGTCGTCCGTATAGAGCAGAGTTATAGCAGACTGTTCAAGCATTGCTTACTTTCAGAGCTGTGCAAATATTGTGCGTGTTTTTAAAATTTGGGTAGTAATCTCCGAAAAATATCTAAATCTTTCAATTTGAAAAATTAAACTCCAAGAATCCCATTAGTGGGTCTGGGTCCTGCCCTCTGGCTAAGCTTAAACAATAATGTATGCCATCTTTGTGAACTTTACTCTTCTTATTTTTCCTACTCAATCACTACTCAATTATTTTATTTATTTATTTTATTCTACGTTAACTACGTGCCAAACTTCTAACATTATGGACATACTCGGTTACGAGATCTCCACATCTTATTGGAAATCAGGCGCCTGTATCTTCCGTTATTTAGAGCAGTCTATATGTAAGAAGTCTATATGTCTATATGTAGGGCGCGTGGAGCGCAGTCGGAGGAGGCGCCGGCTGTCGTCTGCACCCGATACCAGGTTCCTGGTTCGGATTTCCCGCCCAGGCCAACCAAGCCTTCCATCCCTCCGGGGTCGGTGAATTGGTACCAGACTTATCTGGGAAGGATAAAGCACTGACTTGTACATCGGCTGGCCACAGCAAGTTATTATATGGCCAAATATGCATTCAAATCGCCTATGCGACATCCCGTAAAAGTAGAATGCGTGGGGCATCCCGAAGAGCATTGAATAACGCCGTCCTCTATCCTTTATCCTTTATATGTAAGAAAGACCAGAAAACGACTCTTCTAATCCCATGCTTCGGCATCTTTACTGTTGTACACTACATTTCTTAAAGACAAGGATAAAATCGGCGTCAGTCGATTCCTTTTGGGATGCACTCCATGTTCTACTCCTACGGCATTTCGTGGAGTTCTCGAGTAACGACCGACCCGAGTGGCCACCGTAAGTCATTGTATGTATTTATACGCCAAATGCGAGCTCGAACAAGCTCGACTGCATACCGTAGAAGAAAAAAGTGTGGCGCACCCCAAAAAGGTATGGCTCATCTAAAAAGGAATTGAACAACTTCGTCCTTTATTCTTTATATTAGGTTGTCCGGAAAGTTCTCAGTATTTTGGGTGCTTCAATTTGAACTACCATAACTTTCTCAAATCTTATCGGATTTAGTCAAAATAGGCACCTTCGAATCAGCAGACTTTTTTGCCAACGGCGCACCAGTCGACCTATTCCATCGGCGAAAAAATTAGGTGGTCGAGATTCGACAAAATCCACGAAAGCTGTCGTGGCTTAGTCCTGATTGGTGAACTGTCACGCGAACCAAAAATCGGTGAAATGTGGCATGTTTGAAGTAAACCCTTGTTCTTGCAGGTTTTACCAGCGAGAAAGTTCTGAAAGCGTTTGAAAAAGCAGTACTTGATTGGAGAGAGGTGTGAAGAATATGGCCGATGAGGCAGAACTTCAACCACTAATCCGTCCACTTTTCGAATAGTGATTTATGAAACATGTGGGCCGACGTTATCGAGCAGAAGAATCAGTCCTCATTTGCTGACCAATACTGTATCAAGTTGACGCAATTTACAGGGCATTTCGTCGTTTTCTTACAGTAGGACTCTGCTGTGATCGTATGGCCTGGTGCCAAAAAGTTGCAATGGACCACACCAACCGCCGACCACCACACAGGGACCACACCCTTTTTGTGGGGGAGGTTCGCCTTTCGAAAATGCCTAGGCGGCTCGTCGGCGTCCACCCACTGTCGAGAACGTTTCCTGTTATCACGCGGAATCCACCTTTTATCGTAAATGGCGAACTGATCCAAAAACGAGTCAGTTTTGTTGTGTAAAAGTAGAGAAGAACAAATCTCGAAAGGTGACAATTCTTGCTGCCCAGTCAACTCGTGGGGCCCTACTTTTCGAGCTTCGTCACCTTCCCAAGGCGTTCCAAAGCATCCGCAACAGCAGTTTTACTGACGTCTAGTTCTACCGCGATTCTTGGACTGTTTGAGATGGTTCAGCTTCCACCAATTCCTTCAACTCGTCGTTTAGGATTGCTCTAGGTCGACCGCTACGGGGGTCGTCTTCGAGACTGAAATCTCCGGTCCGAAATTTGCTGAACCATTGGGGCACAGTGCTTTCTCTAACACTTTTAGCCCCCCTCCCACACTTGATTGATTTGACGAGCTATTTCGGCTGCCGATCGTCAAAATTTGAAGTTGAAATAAAATATCGTTCGGAATTGCTCCTTCAACATACTTCAATAACCCCTTCAAGAGCTTAAATATAAAACAACGTTGAGACATAAATTAGTAAATCAGATAGAGCGAAAACTTCTGCACAGATAGCGTCTATGCACAGTGCAAGTGCAATTTGAATTTTTGCTCGATAATAGACGATTGAAAAATAGTAACACCAAGCGCTGAGAACTTTCCGGACAACCTAATATTTATTTACTTCCTTTAAAGACTTTCTCAATGGTGTAGTATAGATTAAAGAACAAGAACAGACCCGATCGGCATTATAAGAAGATTAAGATTATATTTTTATTTTTTATTATATTAAGATTATATTTTTATTTATTTTTTGATTACAATTACAGATTACAACTCGCCGCAGTTGTGTTTACTTTTATAGCTTACAAAGTGAGCAGAGTTTTAGAGCAGTTTATTTATTTATATTTATAGAAGAGGGAACCTTTAGTGGTTGGTGATACGCAAATGTCTAAAAACACAGTTGAATAAAATGACGGACGTTTCGGCAGTTTTCGGCAGCGAAACGATGATTCACCTTCAGAGGATTCAAATATTTTTGTCTACGCAGTTGTCGTCTATAACCTTTTTTTGCTAAAAGAAGACTGCTACTTCTAGTAGCTTTTTAAGCTGTAGAAATCATTCAAAGTAAATACTACTTCTTTCTTTGGCCTTCGAGCTTCGCGTTTCCTCCGTAAAGAAAATCGAAAATGAGTGAAGACACCGTTTCGGCCTTAACGTGAGCTTAAGGCCTAAATTTACTAGAAACTATGTCCTACTGTTTCATACGTGCAAGGTGCTGAAAGGGGTTCACACTGATTAAAAAACCATTAATATTTTATCCCTAACATTCTGTCAACCTCCATGTGTATAGAATACCCACCTTTACACTAGCTGGCTACTTTACCGCAGTCGGAAGAGGCGCCGGCTCTTGCGTGCACCCTACTCCAGGTTTCCGGTTCGAGTTTCCCGTCTACGAAGTTAATGTAGAGGCCAAATACACATTCAAATTGCCTGCACAACATTATGTAAAAGTAGAATGCGTGGCGCATCCCAGAAAAGATTGATTAACGCCGTCGTTTTCTCGTTTATCCTTTATACTAGCTGGCCGGAAGATAGGTAAATAAGCTTAGAGTCCCTAGCTTCCCACGACATACAGTACCGCGCATGTCTTTTGGTCAATTCCCGAAAAAGCCGCTTTGGAGCGTTCCAAAGCGGCTTTTTTATATAACTTTCTATAAATTCAAGCACTTGTGAAAAGAAACATATATTTGAGCTCAGCAGGACGAGCTCTATCTTTTGACATAAAATTCAATAGAGTTGAACAATGCATATAGGCCGGACATAATCAATCGAGTGGGCGCGAGTGCCTGTAGAGTGATAGTTTGGAGAGTTTTATCGAAATTTCTAGCCGCCCTACTCAAAAATTGCCTTAAGACTGTTCAGCTTGCCTTTGGAGTGCGCCGTGAACAATGCATATAGAAGCGAACCTGTCAATCGACTGGGCGCGCTCACTCGACCTCACACTGCGAGTGATCGCGCCCAGTCGATTGATAGGTTCGCCTCTATATGCATTGTTCACGGCGCACTCCAAAGGCAAGCTGAACAGTCTTAAGGAAATTTTTGAGTAGGGCGGCTGGAAATTTCGATAAAACTCTCCAAACTATCACTCTACAGGCACTCGCGCCCACTCGATTGATTATGTCCGGCCTATATGCATTGTTCAACTGTATTGATTTTTATGTCACTAGATAGAGCTCGTCCTGCTCAGCTCAAATATATGTTTCTTTTCACAAGTGCTTGACTTTAAAGAAGGTTATGTAAAAAAGCCGCTTTGGAACGCTCCAAAGCGGCTTTTTCGGGAATTGACCAAAAGACATGCGCGGTACTGTAGGGATTTAGAAGGTACCCAGAAGTCCAAACGCACACGTGCCGACTTGTTTTTATTTTCTACCGCATCTCTAACTAGGCACGTTTTAGCGCTGTAGGAAGAATGGCTGCGTATCGCGAAGACCGCGTTAATCAGTCTCTTCTGGGATGCGCCACGCATTCGGCTTTTACGGAATGTCGCGCATGCGATTTGAATACGTATTTGATTAGAGCGTGTGGAGCACAGTCGGAGGAGGTGCCGGTTGTCGCGTGCACGGACACCAGGTTTTTGGTTCGGATTTCCCGCACAGGCAGACCGAGCCCTCCACCCCTCCGGGGTCAATGAACTAGCATCAGACTCGACTGGAAGGTCAGGAAGGCTAAAACACGATCGGTTCATCTGCTGATCACCGCAAATCATTGTACGAATCAAACACGCCTTCAAGCTGCCCATAGAAGTACAAAGCGTGGCGCCTTCTGGAGGATTGACTTACGCCAATTCCCACCGTTACCTTTTCGTTTCTGCGGATTATTTTTCAGAGTTAGAAAACGAAATTACTCCATATTTACATCATGTTGAAGGGCGCGTGTAGCGCACTCGAAGAAGGTGCCGGCTGTCGAGTGCACCCGATACCAGGTTCCTGGTTCGAATTTCCCGCCCAGGCCAACCAAGCCTTCCACCCTATTTGGTCTGTGAATTGGTACCAGACTTGCCAGGGAAGCATAAAGCGATGGCAATTTATCGGCTGGCCACCGCAAAGCATTGTATGGCCAAGTACGCATTCAACTCGCCTCCACGACATCCCGTAGAAGTAGAATGCGTAGCGCATCCCAAGAGGGATTGAGTAACGCCGTCGTTTATCATTTATTTATCACTTGACACTGTGCAATCCATTCGCTCTGTTCATTGCAATGTTCATCAAAATAATGGTTTAAATAGAGTAGCTCTTGAATTTTTTTCATGGAGCTCTTCATTTTAGTGCTGCACGTACCTTCGCTTACTTCTGTCTGTTTTTATTCTATTCACTTATTGAGGCTGCTTCACCTCAATATGCTTCACTTCCATTGAAATTTTGGGCTGAAGCCAGTGGTCGTTAAGCAAGAGGTTCTTAAACGTGCCCAATTTTCTTTTGTTTTTAAAATTGTTTTTTTATAATAACTCATTCAGCATATTTTCTGAACGTCCTTCACACAAGGCAACCATACGTTTCGCACATTACAAAACTGCTACTCATGTGTTTGTAAAAGAAGAGTTGCAAGGAGTTCAACTTCATTATCCCAATTTCAGCCTTCTTTTCGGGAAGGTGGTTTTCTTCTCCATTGTAGTCAATGATTAAAAATTGTACTGCTCTGGTATTCAGAAGAATCAATATGCAGCGGCTGTGAGATGGTCGACTGATAATGGATTGCAGTATGTTTTCTGTTTACAGCGCTGTATATTACACATTCCTGTACTGTGAACTGAATATCGGTGCTATGTAGACTGTGTGTGCCTGGAAGTGTTGCATATCATTGTCAAGAACGTTCGCTGTTTACTAGAACTTTTCGAATCCTTAGACCTCGTTATCGTGGCGTTATACCATTTTCACGTCAAATTGGACACTCTTCTTAGCTAACCTAATTTCATTATCTGACGAAAAACTATAGTTCAATGTTTTTTTGAGGAGCAGGAAGGCGGCCGTTTATTGCGAAAACAGATATTTTGCCATGCCCACGTCCAAAACTTCGCGATTTTTATTCGATTGATAGCAACATTTCTGCTTGCATGCAATTTTACACCTACAAGCGGTGCAACACAAGCAGTCGTGAAAAAACACACATATACCGACTTTCTTGCTGCATGTAAGCAGTATTTACACTATCAATCAAATAAACGTTGTTTTGAACTTTCTGAGTGCGCGATTCACTCTTTTTGATGCAAGACAAGATTGCTGCTTTGCTGCACCTTAACACATAATTTAAATTGTTTTTTTGAAAAACAAAAATATCATAAAATTGTTTCCCATTTGGCAGCTGGAGTTAAAAAAAATTTAAAATAAAGGTCATTCTAAGTTTTCCTTTACCAAAAGTATTTTTAGCATCTTGGAGAACCTTTACCTTAACACATAAAAAGCTCGTCTCAACTTGGAAGACGTTCAATTTGATTTCAAAGTTCATAGGCCAGCTTAAGAGAGTGTCCAAGTTGACGTGAAATTTTCATGTCAAATTGGACACTCTTTTAAGGTATATATTCCTTTATCTGGTCGTTTTTCTGACTCAATAATCACTTTTTCGGCTCATCAGAGGCTCATTTAAGCCTTATTTGGTAAGTCTTAGTAAAGAAAAATTCCTCTATCAACAATTCAAATCAGTTTCTTTAAGCCTCATATGGCTAGTGTCGAGGTTGTAAACTGTCACAACGATGTATTGTTGCGATCAAGACTTCTAGCGCCGGGCGGGACTCGAACCCGCACCTACCTCTGACCGGGCGGGAATGCTCTACGCCTTTACACCACCGGTACCATTTGATCGAATGCAACATCCACATCTACTAACAGTCGCGTTAACTGTTGGCATTCAACCACATGATAGATTGAATGCCGTGGTGTTTAGCCACATCAAAGAATAGTAGCAGCCAGAACCTAGACTTTTTAATCAATTGCATGCTACATTGAAACCAGACAAGCAATATTACCATTGAATAATAAAAAAAAAGCAGTCATTCAAAAAAGGCGTAGTCTCTTCATTGCGTAACCCGCAGGCCCCTGTTATACTCCCGCGGGAGCTTCCGCGGGACGTCCGCGGACGGACGGTGCACCGCGGACGGTCGTCGTCGTCCCGGGGCGGCTAGCGTCGCATCGGAGCGCGTTTCCCGCCGAACTCCTCGGGTCGACAGCCTTCCGCGGTGCACCACGGACGGCTGCCCTCCCGCGGGCGGGAAGTATAACACCCCTCTCGTCGTCTGTCGGCGGCGATCCGCGGACGGCGGGCGTGGCGGGCCACGACGAGTGGCCCGGCGCGGGGTCCCGACGCGATTTCCGGCCATCCGCGGAAGCTCCCGCGGGAGTACATATAACAGGGGCCTTAAGCCCTCCGCACACTTTTGCGGCAGCCGCGTACGCGGCAGGGGCCAGAACAGCCGCGCACGCGGCTTCCACTGCCGCGTGCTAGAGTTCACGCGACACTCCTCCCGCTCGCAATTACCAACGCGGCAATGCGGCAGCAATGCCTTGAAGGATTACTGCCGCTGCCACCGCGTCTGCCGCATAGGCGGCACCGCGTCTACCGCGTCTGCCGCGTAGGCGGCACCACGTCTGCCGCATCTGCCGCGTAGGCGGCACATCAGCGGCAGGCCGTGCGAGGCTAGTTTTGCCGCGCGCGGCAACTCTGCGTCTCTGCCCCATGCTTAAAGATATGGCTGCCGCGTTGCCGCAAAAGTTTGCGGAGCGCTTCAGGTTGTCCGGAAAGTTCTCAGCGTTTTGTGTTACTATTTTTTCATTCGTCTACCATTAAATAACAATTCAACTTGCATTGCGCATTAATGATACTTTCTGTACAGAATTTTCGCTCTATCAGAACAAATAATTTAGTTTCAATGTTGTTCTACACTTCTGTTTTTGAAGGGATTTTTGAAGTATGTCGACGGAGCGATTTCGAACGATATTTTGTGTGAACTTCAAATTGGGACAATCCGCGGCAGAGACAGCTGGACCAATCAACCAAGTATGGGGATCTAATAGTGCCCCCTAGGCGTTTCCCAAAGGCGAACCTCCACCAAAGAGCTAATGGTCACTGACTATGTGTGGTCGGCGGCTGGTGTGATCCATTGCAACTTTTTGGCACCGGACCAGACGATCACAGCAGAGTCCACTGTAAGGAAATCGACGAAATGCACCGAAAACTGCGTCAACTTCAGCCAGCATTGGTCAACAGAAGGCCCGATTCTTTTGCATGATAACGACCGCCCACACATCTCACATCTCACAAATCACTATTCAAAAATTGAACGAAATAAGGGCTGGAAGTTCTGCCTCATCCACCACGTTCTCCAGACCTCTCGCCAAACGAGTACCTCCTTTTCAAACGCTTCCAGAAGTTTGTCGCTGGTAAAACCTTCACCAATCAGGACCAAGAGCCAAAACAGCTTTCTTTGGTTTTGTCTAATCTCGACCACCTAATTTTTTCGCTGATGGAATAAGTCGACTGGCGGCCCACTGGCAAAAGTGTGCTGATTCGAAGCGCGCTTATTTCATTAAACTTCAACTCCGATAACGTTTCAAAAAGTTATGGCAGTTCAAAGTGAAGCACTCAAAATGTTGATAATTTTCCGGGCAACCTAATAAAACATTGGTGTAGGCCTGGAGCGGCAGATGCTATATGTTGGCTACATTATGTTTTGCTGTGATCAATACTCTTGCACCAGGCGGGACTCGAACCCGCACATTCCACTATCAGAGATGGATCCTGATATCACGGGTGGCTGCTGACAGACCTGCAGTATATCGCGGATGTTTCGTGTGGTCAACGTAGCATCGCTGCCTGGAAAACAAAATGTGCGGGTTCGGGTCCCGTCTGGCGCAAGAGTTTTGATTGCAGCGAAACATCCTGCAACAACATTGAATTCTCTTCAGATGAGGCTTCCTAATTCTTATAAATGGTAAAAGACTAAAGGGCGGCTTTTGGGAGGGAACTCTAGTTTTAATGGATTTCGTGGGAGCAATTTAAAGTGTATTTGATCCCGGCCACAAAGAGTGCATTATAGTAATGAACTGTACGAATAGGCATTCAAAAGAAAATTCATTCTTTTGCATTTAAATATTCGAACTCGATTATTCAAAATTCGCATTTTTTCGAATGTTTTTGAATTCGGCCATCCAAAAAATCACGTTTTGAAATGTTTCAAATCCTAATATTCAGAGAAGCCGCATTTTTCGAATATATGCGAATTCGAATATTTGAAATATGTAATCAATCGAAACGTTTGAATATTCGAAAAAATTTGGGAGCACAACTATACTATGCATAAAACGACTTGTGGTGACCAGCTGGTTCAGTGCTTTATTCATTCCAGACAAGTCTGGTAACGTTAGCAGCTTCCAAAAAGTAGTTCTCAGGAGACCCTATTCGCAGGGGTTTTAGTTTTAAACATCAATAAAGGAAGCAGAAATCAATCGATAAATAAAGGATAAAGGACGGCGTTATTGAATCCCCTTTAGGATGCGCCACGCATTCTACTTCTACGGGATGTCGTGGAGGTGAGTTGAATGCGTGTTTGGTCATACAATGGCTTGCGGTGGTCAGCTGACGAACAAGTCAGGGCTTTATCCTTTCCAGACTAGTCTAGTACCAACTCACCGACCCCGGAGGGATGGAAGGCTTGCTGAGCCTGTGCGGGAAGTTCGAAGTAGGAACTTGGTATCGGATGCACGCGATGGCCGGCACTTCCTCCGACTGCTCTACACGAGCTCAATCAGTCGATGTGGCCACGTAATAGAGAATTTATGACAAGATGCCAAGCGAAACACAATCAATCGATTGTAAAACGCAAGAATTCAGACGGGTGCGTGGCGTAATCTACACCGCTTATATTTTAGAAAATTTAAATGTTTTACTACTTTTACTGACGGGTAAACCATCACCTTTCAAAGAGTGAGTGGAAATGAGATCGTCTGAGCAATCTTTCTAGTTGGAAATTCCTCTTCATTTTGCTTATTTTGATCCCATATGTTGATAAATTATGTAGCTGCTCGTCAGCGGCTACTAGGTCGAATATTTCGCACCCGTCCACAAAGAGTGCTCATTTGCGCCGTCAAAAAGCACGGCTGAAAAATTCATTGGGCATTCCATGACGACGAAAGCTACGAAAGGCGAGATGACAAACGCGACGTGTATGCACGCATTTCAGAAACGTGCGACGGTGGCTATTCTCTACTATTCTCCTGTTCACGTGGCGATGTCGCTCGATGTGGTCAGTTGTATCGACTAAAAGCACTGATTTTTTGCCAGCACTAAATTTTGAAGAAAAATAAAGTGCTTTAATTGTTATTTCTAACAGAGGAAAAACAAAGTACCAGTTGTTTCAGACGCTGGAGAATCTGAACATCACGCTTCAACAGGTGTCCGATCTGTTGAAAACCATCGAGATCGCTATTCTCATCATTGCCGTGTCGCTAGCAATTCTTCTAGTTGGTAAGATTTCAGATTCAATGTTTAATGTTTATTTGTGGCCAATAACTACAACATTTTCACTTCGAGTAGGCACTTTTCAAATAAAACTGGAACTTTTTCAAGCTTCCCTAAGACTTTCGAAATCAATGCGAGCGAACTCTTGCAAATTAAATAAACCTCTTCCACATTAAGCTAGAGACTCTGTGAAAAAGGTTAGAATAAGCTCTTTGTTCAAGGAAAATTTTAGCATAACTTTCCTTGAAGTTATAATTGATCTACGCAATAAGTAAACATATTGTTTGGAATTTTATGAAATTTTTATTTTTCGAGAAAAGAATAAGGGCTTGAAACTTGTTTTGAAAAACAGGAAGGCGGTCATCATTGAGTGCCAGAAAATGTATTGCGCCATGCCCTCGTCCCAGACGTGATTTTTATTTTATTGATAGCAGAATTTTTATTCGCATGGATTTTGACACCTGGTAATGATACAACAACGACAACTTCGTTACGGAGAGCACGCATATCCTCACTTTGATAAACCATGAAAGTGCATTTATTTATTTATTTATTTATTTAAAATGGATCAAAAGTGCGCTAGTACAACCAAATAAGGCACAGTAACATCAAATTCGTCATGCGCGACACTACTAACGACATTAGCAAAACTGCAAGTAAAGTAAGTAATAGTAATAGTATAATAGCTTGCACTTTCGATTAAATAGAAGTTGCACTAACTTTTTTAGTGCATGGCGCGACCTATTCTCTCAATGTGCGTTTCGTTGTTCCTGTATCACCTGTCGTCCCGTTGATCATCGACTTGCTCGAGCGGGTGCCAGCAGCGTCTCCATTCGTCCCTGTCGCGTGCCAGAGTGGTCCAATGGATCCTCCTCGCTCGAGGGACACGAAGAGCGTCATATCGGTCGTTCAGGGCTTTCGCGAAGAAGTCCGACCAACGCGTTGGTGGGCGTCCTGGTGTTCTTTTGACATCCCGCGGAATCCAGTCTGTGACGGCTCTCGTCCAGCGGGTGTCTGCGAATCGCATTACGTGGCCGGCCCACCTAATTTTCGACGACTTGGCCCATGCGACAGCGTCTCTGATCTTCGAACGTCGGCGAAGCTCGGAACTCCGGAGGCCTTCTCTCACTTGCGTGAGTCGTGTCACTCCGAGCATCGTCCTCTCGATTCCACGCTGCGCGACGCTGATCGCGTGTTCATCCTGCTTTCGTATAGCCCAGGTCTCTGAAGCGTATGTTAGGGCAGGAAGAACAGTGGAGTCGAATAGGTGGGCACGGAGTCGGACGTTCTTCGTTTTCTTCACGACTTCTTCGACGCTCTTGAAAGCTCCCCAAGCCACTCGTTTCCTCCTGCTCAGCTCTGGTGCTAGGTCGTTGGCCATGTTGACTTCGCGACCCAGATACACATAGCTGGAGCATTCGGAGATGTTCGTTCCGTTGAGCGAGAATGGGGCATCAGAAACCCATCCGTTCTTCATGAACATCGTCTTCGTAAGATTCAGCTGCAGTCCAACGCTTCCACATACACGATCGAAGTCGGCCAGCATTCGTTCCGCCTGACTGATGCTCGGTGTTATGAGCACGATGTCGTCAGCGAAGCGAAGATGGTGCAGTTGACGGCCGTCGACCTTCACTCCCATGTCATCCCATTCTAGTTCGCGCATGACGTTTTCGAGGGTGGCGCTGAAGAGCTTCGGGGATATGGTATCCCCTTGCCGAACCCCTCTCTTCACGTCGATGACGACGTCGTTGTAGAATGGAGAGATCTTGGTCGTGAATCCACTGTACAGCTCTCGAAGGACTCTGATGTACTGAGCAGGAACACCCTGAGTGAGCAGGGCTTCGAGGACCGCTTCAGTTTCGAGGAGTCGAACGCCTTCTTCAGGTTGATGAACGTAAGGCACAGCGGCAGCTTGTACTCTCGCGACACTTCGATGAGCTTCGTAATGGTGTGTATGTGGTCGATCGTGCTGAATCCTCTCCGAAATCCTGCTTGTTCGCATGGCTGTCCTTCGTCCAGCGTTCTGCTGATCCTATTCAGGATGACTCGAGTGAACAGCTTGTAGACTACGGACAGCAGGCAGATCGGGCGATAGTTGCCAATGTCGTGCGCGTCTCCCTTCTTGTACAGCAAGACGGTCTTGCTGGTCTTCCACTGAGATGGAACCTTGCGTTCGGACAGGTAGCGTGTGAAGAGCCGCGCCAAGGTGTTGATGAGCGCTGGCGGGAGGTTCTTCAGGTGTTCAGCTCTGATCCTGTCAGGACCGGGTGCTGTACGTTTCTTCACCGACGAGATGGCGTGTCGGATCTCGGAAGGGAGAACAGAGGGGATGACGTATCCATCCTGCGGAAGATGGCGTAGGGGCAGGTGGACGTGGCTATCGAAGAGATCGGAGTAGAAGTCGTGGATGACTTTCTCCATGGTCCTTCTGGAAGAGGTGACGGTTCCGTCAGGACGTCGGAGAGCGGTCATCTTGGTCTTGAAGTTGGCGAAGTTCCGGCGGGCATTGCGGATGCTCAGCCCTGCCTCTGCTGCTTCAGCCAACACTTCCGCCCTTCTCTCCTTCAGATCTTCCTTTATCGCCGCTCTGCATAGCTTTGCAAGCTCGGACGTCAGTTGATAGTTGCCTGACGCTCGTGCTGCTCCACGTTGGCGTATCAGCTCGAGAGTTTCCGGAGACAGGCGTCTCTTGGTGGTCTTCAAGCTCTCGGCTCCCTTAGCACTATCGTGGAGACGGTGCACGAAGCGATCGTATTCCTCGTCGACGTTGTCCATGACGGCATCTTCCCAAAGGCCGACAAGAGAGGTGTAGAGATCCCAGTTGATGGTCGTTCTGGGACTCCTCTTCTTGAACTTCGCGGCCTTCTCTCCTTGACGCGAAAAGCGGAACCTCGCGCGAAGGAGGCGGTGGTCCGATCCCGTGTAGAACTTGGGGACAACGGAGACATCGGTCAGGCAATACTTGCGATTGAAGATGATGTGGTCGATCTCGTTGTGGAACTGGCCACCGGGGGATTCCCAGGTCCATAGGGAGGGAGGCTTCTGGAACTGCGAGTTTCCATGGATGGTCTTGGTCGACATGATAAACTCAGACAGCCTTTCACCTTGCTCGTTCCACTCCAAACCGTGGGTTCCGATGTGAAGTTCTTCCGGCGACCTTCGTGGCCCGATCTTGGCGTTGAAGTCGCCGACGATCACCTTGTAGAAGGTGTGATCTTCCTTATAGAACTTCTCCAGCTCCACGTAGAAGGCCTCGACGTCTTCGTCGTCGTAGTCGGATGTTGGGGCATACGCGACGAACACAGTCAAGGCTGGCACGGAGCCACATCGCTTCAGTCGCAGACGTCCGATTCGGCTTGTCAGAGACTCGTACGAATCGATGTTCATGGCCAAGTGCGTGCTGACGAGGACAACAACGCCGCCTACTCCCCTGCTGTCGCATGTTCCGAGGAACAGTTCTTCTCCGGAGTCGTAGGCGGCGTGTAGGGGGTGGTGTCTTCTCGTCTCGGTCAGTCCGATGACGTCGTACTTGATCTTCCTGGCTTGCATCATCAGGTCCTCGACGGATGCTTCCGACGCAAGCGTGCGGGCGTTGTAAGCACAGATCGTCATCCTAGTCCTTCTCAGTTTGCGCAGCCTGGTTAGGCCCTGAGATTTTAGCAGCCTCTCCGTACTCGTCCTTCCCATCGCTGCAGAAATGGGGGCTCTTTCGGGGTCAGGGGAATGAGGCCCTTTAGTGCTGCTGTGTTTGACTGGAATACAACACGGGTAGCTAGTCAGGCTCTGTCGTGCGGGCGGGGTACTCCGGGCAGCCAGCCAGACTGCCCGAAGGGACGGGGCGAGACTTAAGGCGGCCTCGAATCGCCTTACATGTACTCCCAGTCTACCGAGTGCAAGCTTTTGGCCGAGCCGACACAGTTACAATCCGCACAATCACGGACACATCCACGCACACTGTGCACGAACATGCCGCTCCCACGCACAAGGAACGCATCGACCCGACACAGCAGGAGCAAGGAGTCCATCCCCTGCATCCCACCTGCGTCTCTGGGCAGTACACGGTCGCATTTGGTTCGCGTTTAATTCCCCTATCCACCACCCGGGGACGCGCCACGTGGCCCTGCGACAAGCGGCCCGAGATCCCTCTTAACAGCCCGAAGGCTCTCTATCGAGGGAGATCCGTGCTTTTCGTTGTTAAAACACATTATTCAATCAATCACTAATTTTCTAAAGAAACAATTTTTATAAAAATTTTAAATTTTTTTGTAGAGGTAGACTAGAAAATTTCAAGAGAATTATACGAACTTCTCCTTGAACGAAAAGTATTTTAACCATCTTATTGAGTTTGTAGTCTAACCTGCCGCAAATTCGTTCGATTTCGAGGAGTTCGCCTTGATTTCAAAAATCTTAATGCTAGCTTAGAGAAAAGTGTTCAATTTGGTTTGAAAATTGTCGAACTGAACATATTTATGGTACATATGGCAATTGTATAGAACTAACAGGTCAAAACTAGCATGCAAAGGATTGGCTGAGAGCAGCCCAACGATGAGATATATGGAGGATCCGTAGCCAAAAAGTAACTCATGACTTTTTGTTTTATCTAAGGTAATCATATGGAATGAGGACAATTATGGAACACTTGCCCCAAGACCTCATTAATGAGCGTGGGACACTAATTAGTACGCAACTGACTGAGTCACTGGGCGGGAGGCGTGATGGTTGAGTTTTCAGGCATAGGAAGGCTGTTATTGAAATTTTTTTAAAAACCAGTCACGGGCTAGTCTAAAGTTATGCCTAACCCAAAAACTGAACTAACCTAGATGTGTCTTTGTGTTGTGTTATCATGCTAAGGACGAGTTACAAACTTAACTGAATTACAGAAATTTTTGCGTATTAGAAATCCTCCTAAAATTCTAGAAGTCGATGCTACAAGAGGACTATCGGAACGATAAACTGTATCTGTAATCCTCCAGGATCTAAAAGAAAAAATCTATAAGAACCGCTATTTTTTGAGATGCGACTCCAGCCTGTGATTAAAGCTGCTGGCTGAGGCTGGCGATGAAACTGGATCGTTTCGTAATTCATTCAATTTTTTTGCTGCACGGACTAGAAAAATTCCGAAAACTGCAGAGATCGGATTCTTCCTATGTAGATGGCATGAGGCCTCTTGTTCTTTCGCTGAAACTACAAAAATTAAAAACTTTATTTTTATCAGCTTCTAGAGAATAGTTCCACTATGACGCGGTAACCTAGGTGGGTTTTTATGTTGATTGCCCGATTCCCTGATTTCCTTTTGATGTTTGGACGTTGCTTACGATATTCTGTGGAAGATGTGGGTAAGCCTTGGGTAGGGGCCGCAAAGCCTTTACGAAGCACTGACACCTTCAAGCAATCCAAATAGTTAATCCGTAAAGGAAACCATTTTGCAAGAATTTTTTATCCCATCTTTTTAAAGTAAACTTCCGTAGCCTAATTCTTTCTGAAATGTTTCGCACAAACTGTTTACCGATGACATGGTCTCTGAAATTTTGCAACATAATGTCATGGATTTCTCTGCGGCTCACAAATACCCTCTGCATCCACCGTAAGCAACCTAATCTTATATTGAAGCTGTTCAATGGTTCCACTGACGCCCGATTAGCTACTCGTATTCCAAGTGTCTTCGAAGTAGAGACGAATAGACAACTATCCCGCTTTAACAACGAACACAACCTTTAGAGCAAGTTTATTAGCAAGAGAACATAAAGGCCGACAGAAAACCGAAGGCGGATAAGAAACGATGGCGTGAAGCAACTGTTTTACAGTTCAATAAACATATGGAAGTGTGGAGCTGAAGAGCTCCTGGAGAGTCGTGCTGAGAGATCCTGGTCGTTCGAATCGGTCCTTATATGCATAATCCTATCGTGCGTGGCTTTCTTGCCATCGTTGCAGCTGACCTGCCTATACGGAGGACATGGCTTACCCGACGGTCTCACTGGTGGTCGCGCTCCTCACCGGCGCACTGGAGGCTGAAGATTACGGTAGAAGCAGACCCAATCCCCCAACACGCCCTTCGGATTCCGACTTAAACTGACCACCTCTCGTGTTAGTAGAAGAAACGGAATAGAAATCCTGCACTGAATTGTCTGACATACCAGCTAGCATCTTACCCTCATTTATCCTTATCTATGTTCCGCTACAATACGAACACGCCATTGTAGCCCATTATGTCAAGCCTAAGAGCCTGTTCATACTTCACGACAAGAGCAACAAATGCGACAAGAGCGACTGGAGCGACTGGAGCGACAAGAGCGACAAGAGCGACTGGGGCGACGGACATAGTGTGGTGTACGTAAATAATTGCGTACTCCACAGTCCGTCCGCGACGAATGTAGTGTGAAATGCGTAATTATTTACGTACACCACAGTACATCCGTCGCTCCAGTCGCTCCAGTCGCTCTTGTCGCTTTTGTCGCTCTTGTCGCTCCTGTCACGATGTATGAACAGGCCGAAAGTGCTTGAGTTTCCGTCTCTAATGTCTTCATTTTAGGAATGACTGCGATTTGTTACTATTCGAAATACAAGAAGTACAGCGTTCTTCGATCCGACGACGAGCATTCCAACAACTCCTACGCGAAAAGTGCCTATCATCCGACGAAAATCTGAAGACCTCCTCTTGACTAGTAATAGAGAACACCTCTTCGTCTTGCGTTCTCATACTATCTATGTTTGAAGTAATGATGACGAAATTATCGAGCTCATGCATTCCGTTCCAACGCCCATGTTGCCGCGCTTGGCCAATGACCATCCACAGCGATTACGTGCCTTCAAAAGGTTAGTCGTAAACTGTTGGAGGATTAACATAGTCGATCGCATAGGATACTTGACTGATACTGAGATAGGTTACTAGCCGCATTAGTCTTTAAAAAATCCATTTTGACTAATTTTTTGGGTTTACCCTGTGTGGAGAGCATTGCTAAAGAGGTGATTCGAATTTGCTGTTTTCTCATAGATTAGTGTAGAAGCATCTTTGTGGAATAGATTTCAAACGCTTTCTTAATACAGTTTCCCCTATACTTTTGCTGCTACATATGTTTGAAGATACGGAGCCAAGCTCCTTTGCACTAGAATAAACTCAATCTCCCTTTTTTGCTTTTTGATGGTTCATAAATTTTAAGGAAGATACTGCACTTTCTAATGACTGCATAAAAAAATTGATCGTCGCCCTTGGTGACAAGCATATCAGTGAATGGGCATCTATGGAGCTGGAATCGGCTAGCAAAGGTACTTCATGATTCATCGTGCCATAGGTAATTCACAGTGTGACTGCAATCTTTCACTGTATAACATTGTTCAAGTGCTCTTACTGAGTGATTATCCTGTGTTCACCTCTTGTCGCCCGGTGACACGATACTTCTAGCTCATATTATGTTTAGCTGTTCGATTGTGTGATTTTTGAATGTGATTTGGCACTTTTTTGCTTTCAGAACAAGAACTGCTCCAATAAGCTGTTGCGAATGTAAAGCTCTGATCCCATTCTATTTCTCGAAGTTTTAGACGTCGCTTGTGCTTACAATCGGCCAACGCCACCATTGGGCTTAAGGTGTGTAATGATGCACAATGAAGCTTCCTAAACAGCTTGATTTGATGTATATGGTAACGAGTACAGCAAATTTAAAGAAGAACAGGAAGTGTTGCGAATCGGTGTCTTCGCTCGCGAGGGAACATGCCCCTGTTGAGCAAGGTCCTCCATTCGCCTCGTTGCGCTACGAGGTAACCAAGAACCCTAGACCCATGAAGATATTAGGGGGATCTCATGACGTGAATAGGCCACGCCCCTCCCTGGCTGACGGGGGCCCCATGTGGTAACCTTTAGCCCCTCGCGCTGGACAGCACCTGGATTGACGCACGCCCGCACCACACGCCAGCCATGGGTGCCTACGGTAGTGAATCCCGACTGTAGTGAGTAGGTACATCCCCAAATACTAACCGCACTACAATAGTGATAACCCTTGACAACAACAACAATACCCCACTATGACATAGCCAACAGCAAATAATACACCAATACCAGCAATGTATCATGAAGGGACTCACCACCTTCCTTGTCGTATGCTGCATACTAGACATCCACGATTTATTCCACACATCAGCGTTGCACAACCATTGTATAGTAAAGCGAGTTAATACTAGACAGAGTGGAAGAATATAGGTGAGAAGGGACCCCACCGGCTGTGCTGACTGTAATGGATATCCGAGGCTTCACGAGCCCCATCCGGGTTCGCCGTCCTCTCTGGGGCGGCAGCGATACTCAAAATGGCGCGTGCGGTCGCGCGCGCGTGCTCGCCCCGGGCGGAGTCCTCGCTGCTTAGCTTGCTGAAAGGACGAGTTTTACGCGACCTCGCCGACGCTGAGCGGGCTGGAGCGTGAGAGAGTGCGGATGCACTGGTGAGTGCTAGGTCAAAGAAGTAGAGAAGGGAACTGGTGAAGCTGAATGACGAGGCGTATCCAAAAATAACAGCTGAGTGAGAGTTATTGATAATCCTTAGGATACACTAGAAGAACAAGCCCTTCTTTTTAGGATCGGAGATTCATGTTAAAAATGGGAAGTTGTTCAATTATAGGTCTATTGTGTTTCAAGCGTTTCCTTGGCTACGCGATCAGCGTATATTGTGAATTTAGAGGCCGAATACATAAAAGATTAGCGAAGCTATACATATTGGATTTGATGGCCTTTTTGTGAGCGTTCCAAGCTTTCTGTGAATTCATGTTCATGACTGCCACTCCATTTTCTCCTCAATGGGTTTTAAGATCCAAATTCAAAGATCTAAAGTGCACGAAATCAGCTCTCGCAGCCCAACAAAATGCATCTTAAAAAATGTATCTTTAACGACACCTGATGGTCAACTGGCCTGATTACGATTATAAATATCGGAATACTCTAATATATCTCCAATACAGGTAGACAATGTGGTGGAATCCAAAGAAACCATATATGGATTGTTCAACTATCTGCGGCCGAAACACTGTAAGCCTCATGTGCTCTTGGAACATCTTTTCTTTATATAATAGGATTTTCACTACTATTCAATAAGTTGAAACCATCTTTTGAACATGCTTATTTTTAACCCACAAATGGACTTCGCCAGTTGTCTCTCCCTCACCCATTTGACGTAGTTTAGGTCTCACACCAGTCTTGATCACTCCTATTTCTTCATTGTATAGGGTGAAATGGCGAAGACGTTGTAGCCGTTTCACGCAACTATTTCCACAGCTTTCCTTCTGTGGGAAAATGAGCCGAAGCGCTTCATACGACAAGAGGGACGCGCCTTTGCGCTGTAGCAAGCTGAGCGCATCGGACAACTCCTACGCGCACCCGCCCTGCCTGCAACGCCGCACCGCGACCGCTCGCATGGCTGCGAGTGAGTATCGTTGCTCGCAGCAGTCCCCTCTGGAGTGCAGCCGGAGTGAAGAGAAGCGGCAGGTCCCGCTCGGGATGGTGATTGAGGCGGACTCAAACGGGCGGCGCCCCAAAGCCGCGCGCGCAGGCGCTCAACGTGCCGACGAAAGTATAGAATGGACCTGGCGGGGGGGGGGGGGGGCGGCGCACAGCCGAGCCCGCCGATCAATAGCGTGCGCGAGCAGGCCGCACCTCGGAAGCGCCTTATCGGGGTCCCGATACGGTAGCTCGCGGGAGTTTGAATTTAAGAGAGCGAGCTATCGACAGAAAAAAAAACATAGCTGCAGTCGGCATAGCTCACAAGGACTAAATTAGAAAAGTAAACCATAATTTATCGTACATTAAGGTAAATATGGCAACACACATTGGGTACTGTTTTTCTTTAATACAAACCGTAATAAGTTATTCGAATGCACATATCGCATAAAATTGAAAGCTGTTGTAAGACGTCGTAGAGGCAATCTGAGATGAACCAATACGAAGTCGAAATCTTCAGGCTATGTAGCAGCACCTGTCCTCTTCACAAGTGTGCAAAGCTGGACAGTCATCGTCTTTGAGGCATCCGCCAACCGGGCGTAGTCCTGAGACGCAGAGCTGGAAAGCGAGCTTTAAAACTACTACATAGATTGCAATGTAGAATTAAGAGTGAAACCAGCTTTAGAAAAAACATAGTAAGCGCTTATAATCGCATACATTGTTTACACTCTGATAGTTTTCACACGGCATATTTTTCTAGGAAAAGACTTCTCCTTCAGTCAAAGAACAAAGAACGATACGTTACCGATAACACCAATATCTGCATTAAAATATAAGAGATCGACGAAGCGTTAAACTCTAATAAATACTTCTTGGGTGGGGCCACGCATTCTGCTTCTACGGGATTTCATGGAGAAAATCTGAATGCATTTTACACCTACCAATGATTTGCGGTGGCCTCCGATGGAAAAGTCAGGGTTTATCTTTCGCAGACATGTCTGGTACCAATTCAGCGATCTTGAAGGAAGGGAAAGCTGGTTGGTTGGCACTGACACGAAATTTGAAGCGGGAACAGTAGAGTAGGTGCCTGCGTCAGCCGGCACCTCCTCCAACTGTGCTACCATGCGCCCGATGTAAGGCGAGCGTTTTGCTTTTGTGAGTACGCATCTTATTTTATTGGAGCTCTACGAAAACGCTAGAAACAGCGAATGTTTATTTGTAAATCCTATGCTTATTTATTCACATACTTTAACGACAGTTTTCTGCTCGGATCCTGTAGCTTTCGTCAAGTTCGCCTGCTCTATGATTCGCCGAATCTCTTCGACTTCCAGTGGATTAGGCTAAATTCATCAATTAAAACCAACACATACATCAAATATAATAAAAAACTTTAAACTTGTAAAGCTTTTGCTTCTGTAAAATCGTGCAAGAAAGAGTGCCATTTTTTAATGTGCCGCTTAAATATCTGGCGATTCTTCGCGCAGCTCTGACTTTACTCTCCTCCTCTGTTTTCTCTTCAATCATCAAACACATAATTGCTGTAGCAAGGAGATTTATTTTCTGCTTTTGCAGAACATGTGCAAGATATGTACAACGTTCTCACCTACCTTAAGGTCTACGTTTTCTTCTACAGCTGGTTGCGTAGTAACCATTGACCTCTCACTGGCCGTCACCTGGAATTGTTGCAACGTACGCTACTTGACTTTAAATTAATCTGAACAACGTCTAACCTAAAACGAGAGTATTCCGATAAAAACCAGATATTGTCTGGAAAAGGTAAAAATATTTTTGTCCAAAGAAACCTTTGCTAACCTTCTTTGAAAGCTACTGATTTATCTTCCCCTTCAAATTTAATTGATTTTCGTTCAATCTAGATTCAGAAAGTGAACCAGCTAATTGAATTTCGACAATTTTCTTATGTTTCAATTAAAAATAAAATTTTTGGAATAGTTTCAATTAAAGCAGTGTGTTTAAATTCGTTTTAAAGCGCAATAAGACTTTTTGCCATAAAATTAGAGATCGCGCCATGCGCTCATTTAGCTCGTCGCGATCTTGCTTTGACTTATAGCACAAAAGTTGGCTATTTAAAATAGCAAGGTGAATATATGCTTTTTTCTATAATTGTTTTATTGTTGTACCGTTGACAAGTGTTTGGTTTGTGTTCACGTAAACAGAACTGGTATCAACCACAAGAATATCGCGACGTCTTGGGCGGTGTATGGCGCGATCTCTTCTTTTCGCGTAAAAATGCTTCCCTTCCTGCATTTTGAAGTTGGCTATGAGCCATTATTTTTCCTTTAAAACTGAAAAATTTTAAGAATGTCAAATAGTGTGTCCGCTACGTGGGACAGGTGAAACTAAAGTTTTCAAAGGCAGCCATACCAATTTCTGACATTTTTTTTACTTTCGTAGCTGTGCAGAAAGCGCTACCTGTTTTGTAAAATGAACAATAACTTATGTTTATAACAGTTCAGACTGCTTTGAAAACTGTCAAATTTAACTTGAAAGGTGTCCAATTTTAGTGTCAAAAGTGACCAATTTGGTTTGAAGTGTTTCCAGTTAGAGGTACTAATCGTAAGTAAAGCTCTCACTCCTTCCACAGCGCCTATGTTTGTTTCAACGTTGCCATGCAGATGCACAAACCTCTCCATCAACTTCCGGCAGTGTCATGGTTGTGGTTGAGATACTGCTGGTGGCGGTTGCATAACCGGCATACGGGGTTGTACAGCAGGCTGAGTGGATGCATACGCCTCCGAGTGCCGTACAGATGGCGTCGTCTTCGAGACGACACTGGCCTATGTGAGCGCCACCGTTCAGGCATCGCACTATGCTGGCCAAACCGTTGCCCTGAGTGGAAAATATAAGAGATTTCGGTTGCCTAAATGTAAAGGTGAACTTTGGTGATTTGAAATCACTTTCAGATGAAGTCAGTTCTGATTTACAAGGTTTAGGCTTGTTTCTGATAGAAACTGGTCTATTTTCAAGTCAAAGGAAGGTTTTGTAAGTTAAGATTCTCTACCGCTGAATCAAACGATAGCAATTCAAAGGAAACTTGCCCAATTTCCACGTCCGAGTCCGTACGCCGTCGGATAGCCAACGCCAATGTTGTTATTCACTGGGTATGGTGGGCCTGAATGAGCTTTTCGAGAAAACACCCTGGAGAACGGCATTATTACCACTAAGTTTTATATTGAAGTAAAACCGGATTAACTAATAGATGAAGTCATTAAGTCTAAGATTGAGATTGAGAGTAGAATGTCTGCGAAGTATACGTGATAGACGCGGCCCCGAACAGAGGAGACTTTAGGGGCACCTTTTTTGAAATGAGATGCTTTGTCCAGAGGTTTCAATCTCATAGATTTAATGAAAATCCTCAAGAGTGTCAACGTGGCAACAACGAAAACATGCCCGCCCACGTCTTTCGTAGTGCTCAACAACACTCTGAATGGCTTAAATTTTTAAGACTGGGTGTATATACAGTTTTTCTGCTGTTCCATAAGCAGCCGTACGGTAGGAGATTTGTTGTAGTGACGGATCTCCTAAGTTGGTATTCGCAGCAGATCTCACGACTCGCAGTCTTGACGGTCCACCGCTCTTCTCCTTCAAATTCTCATCCTCCCTCGGTCCCCTCAATTCTGCTCAATTCCTTGTAGTAGATTTTTCACAGATTCTGCCGGATTTTTCTAATTCACAGTTCTACCTTACTTCTTTGTAGAAATATATTGGGTTGTCACATAAGTCCCCGCCGTTTTTCTTCAACGATTCACTGCAGATTTCGCCGGCGGTCTCTTGCACAGCGCTGCATAGCTTTCGAAAGAGAATGATTTGCTCTATCAGAACATACCTTGCATTTCTTTTTTCATTCTGAATTTTGTCACTTTTTAGGTTGTTAAATTAAAAGGTGAAAAAGTGAAAGAGTGGCCATCTGCGCAGTTGTTCTCTCCGCTTGGGTTTGGAATTTTTTGCTTTTCATAGCGTTTGGAAGGCAGTATTCTGTGCTGCAATAATACGTGTTCGTCCTATTTGTCCACTTGTCCTTTATTGATTTTTAGGCCATCAAATTGCCACGTCCGACTTATCCGTCCGAATTTTTACCGACAGCTCGGTTCTATGGTTGGACTTTTTTGCTTCGCGTTATATGTCGTTCGGAAGAGGATGTCTTGCTCAATAAGAATTTGTGTCGCTTTTATTGGCTCATGCTGATTTCTGTCGAATGTCAACGACATTCCAAAAAGAGAAAAATCATCTTCACCAACAACTCGTTCTCCTTCTTCAGTTGTTGATATTCGACAGAAGTCAGCATGAGCCAAAAAAAAGCGCGCAGTGCATAGCAGCCAGCGTAACACTGTCGCCGACGTCGCCAGCAACAGTGTCGCCGAAGTATAACATAGGCCTTAGTGAGGAAGACTCTTCTGAGCGACATATAACAGCAAGCCAAAAAGTCCTACCACAGACCGGGAATGTCGGTAAAAATAAATCTTCTCCTTCGGACGTCCCAATTTGATGGCCTGAAAATCAATAAAGGACAAATGAGTAAATATGTCGCATATGCGAGGCAATGCTCCGTTTTGACCGCGCAATCAACTCCTTGATCCCCCATCCACCGGCTTGGTCTTATCACCGCGGTGGTGCCGGGTTGGGAGCTCGTCACTTAATCAGTTTGCCTCCTCGTCGCTTCGTGACTCCGCCACTTTCTCATTGTCCGCCTCGCCCCTTGCGACCCCCTCCGGCGGAATCCCCCTTGTGCAGAGATTGGGAAGTTTGAATGGTTAAACCCCCTTGGATCTAGTTCATCGTTAGTTAATAAATGCGCTACTAGTTCACATCGGGAAAGGGAGCTTAGTCCAAAGTATCTCACCGTCAGCCTCCCTCGCGTGTATCTCATTTTTGTTTTTCATTTCGTGTTTAATTTAGTTATAATATACATTAGTGCATATTTTCGTTAAATTCTGATAGGTATAGCCATATGTATTTGAAATGTTCAGTATCGAGTCCGCCATGCTATTTTGTTAAGTCCACCGAATGCAACATGGTGCATCGGCGGGTGGTATACGGATTCCCGGGCTAATATTGATATAATTCCACACCTTGCAAAAAACTTAACAATTAATAACTGTTTGCTTCCGAAGGTTCTCACTTGGATGCTAGTACATTTGTCAAGATTCTAAGGTCATCTCCATCCAGGACGAAACTGTCTCGCTAGACTGTGGCAACTAGCCAGATTAACGTCCGAACAGGGGTAAAGATGTAAACAAATCTTGCTAAATCAGATTAGTTCACTCAAGCTGATTACTCAGTGGAGATAATAATTAAGCAAAAAATTCCTCTCACCCACACGAATTGGAGTGGATCCTTTCTAAGGCGGTGAAGCAGCGAGAGGTTATAACCGTCGAGTAAGTTAGTCCGACTGGCGGACGCACCTAGGGAAGGGCCCTTCATCCCTCTACTATGTGGTTTGGCCAACCAATAAGGTAGGTAGGGTATGGTGTCAAAAAAACTCGTCGCTGCTCCACCAACAACGAGGGTGGAAATGGGCGCTGGGCCCCCTTTTTTCTCTATTGGTTCGCTTGAACTATTCTGATTGCTTATGTACTAGTTCAAGCACTACAACCTTCAGGAAGTAATACAATTACCATTTCATCTTCAGGGAATTATATGTATAATCAGTTGATCAGTGTAGGTAGGGAAGAAGAGCGTTAACAGGCCTGGTGAAAAGCGATATCTCTAATCAAAAATCCTATAATCTAAATAATTATCGCACTTCGTAGCACCCGTTTTTTCCGTTTTACTTTAGTAGGCTGACTACTTGAACATTTGAGTCCTAGCTCCTTTGCTGTGAACTCAGCTCATTTGTTTCTCTACTGTACGTATCGGCGTGTGAACTATCGGGTAGTCCAATTGGATCACCCGACGCGGCGTGTAAGTTTGGTTCGGGTTTACACGAACTGAGGTTTATTGTCTGTGAACGAATGCCGCGTATTCCCCACCCTGAAAAAGGTGTCCAGTATGTCATCAGTTGGCTACGTCAAGGCGCAGTTAAGCAAAGCTGTTAACGCGCTGAAGGCAACAACGTCTTCGTTCGATAGAACCTTTCTGGATCGACTCGATGTGGATGACAAGATAAGAGGTGATCTTGTTCTATTACATGAGCGTCATCGAGATCCTATTCCTATTAATTGTTCATTGATCAAAACTGCTTAAAAGCAACTCGATTCTGTGCAAGATCCAAAGTTTAGACTACGGCAAACACTAAATACTACAGTGACTCTAAATGGACAGGATTCATATACGGCAGCTTATCAAGGAATACTGCCTATAAGTCGAGAGCCTTATGTTCGTTCATAGTCTGAAAATATTAGTGCAGACACGTTTCAGCGTAATACATAGCCTCCCTATTACAACAATTGTACCGGAGTTCAGGAAGGGACAAAGGGACTAGTACACAAATCCTTGAAAACGTCTCCACCAGTCACAATGGCGTCGGTTCGGAACAGTTTGTATAACTTCCGAGCTTGGAAATTCCTGAGTTTAGCAGAAAAATAAGGATATTTCTAGAATTTTGGGAAATGTTCTCAATGGCGGTACATTACAGCGATAGTGTATCACCCCTCTAAAATTCCTACATCTTAAAGCTAAACTCAAAGGAACCGCCAAGGACTTAATCAATTCCGTGCGCCTCTCCGCTAGCAACTATCCGGAAGCTATTTCACTCCTACTTAGCACATGCAATCGTCCTGGTCTACTCAAAAACAGACCGTGGCGTCGTCCCTCGTCTCTCATTTATTGCTAGTGCATAATAATTCACATTCTACCGCAAGGTCTCCCTTGGCTCACAGAAGCCTACGGGCTAACAGAAGCAACATTCCAAACAGGTAGTCAACAAATAAAAAGGAACTCTTTCGATCTTCAGTGCAGATCTTGCGGAAGTGTCTGGAATCGGGATATCGCAGTTCCCAATGTAATGCAAAACTCTGCTATATCTGTGGTCGAGGTCACCACATATCCCTCTGCTATGGAATGACACATCGTACCGCAGAACTTCCTCGTCTAATCCCCTATGTAGTTCATCCCCAGGACATCCAGCTTGTACATAATTAAGCTGAGTAGTAGTACAATATCTCATTATTCCATAGACTGTTCGAGAACGCGATATTTCACATTCAATGTTTCGATACCTTTCTAAGAACGAAGTAGATAGTACATCGGATTTAAGAGAAATCCGAATCAATTGTCACAAAAACGAAAACGATCTCCTACAAACACGATGTGTTTGTAGGAGATCGTTTTCGTTCAGGAACTTTAACAGGTGCAGTACTTGACTGATCGATCGACTGGTGCGACGACAATCGATAGGAGTGTTCGGAAATCGATAGAAGTGCTCACGCATCATTGAATCCAGCTATGTGATTAACGATTAGTTCCGTTTTGTTGTAAGGTTCACATTTTTATTTACTTTTCATTTTTTATTTCTTTTTCATTTTATGGCATTGTCTAACACCGGTCGAAGATATTCATTTAATACTGAATTAGTAGTTTGGTAGTCGTTCATTGTCGTGTTTAGCTTTTCCTTGTAAAGGCTCCCTTCTTGCGACTGAATCATGTAGCGCAGATCACTTCAATGGGCTATGGGTCACTTCAATAATGCAATACAATTCGTAGTCCAAAAAGTTCCTTTTCCGCCCGGGAGTGTCGCATATGCAAGGCAATGCTCCGTTTTGACGGCGCAATCAACTCCTTGATCCCCCATCCACCGGCCTGGTCTTATCACCGCGGCGGTGCCGGGTTGGGAGCTCGTCACTTAATCAGTTTGCCTCCTCGTCGCTTCATGACTCCGCCACTTTCTCATTGTCCGCCTCGCCCCTTGCGACCCCCTCCGGCGGAATCCCCCTTGTGCAGAGATTGGGAAGTTTGAATGTTTAAACCCCCTGGGATCTAGTTCATCGTTAGTTAATAAATGCGCTACTAGTTCACATCGGGAAAGGGAGCTTAGTCCAAAGTATCTCACCGTCAGCCTCCCTCGCGTGTATCTCATTTTTGTTTTTCATTTCGTGTTTCATTTAGTTATAATATACATTAGTGCATATTTTCGTTAAATTCTGATAGGTATAGCCATATGTATTTGAAATGTTCAGTATCGAGTCCGCCATGCTATTTTGTTAAGTCCACCGAATGCAACAAAATAGGACCAACACGTATTCTTGTAGCACAGAACATTGTCTCCCAAATGCTATAAAAAACTGCGCAAAAATTACAAACCTAAGCGGAGAGAACAAGTGCGCATATAGCCACTTTTCCACTTTTCACTTCAACGACCTAAAAAGTGACAAAAATCAGGATGAAAAAATAAATGTAATACCTGACCTGATAGAGCAAATCATTTTTTTTCGAAAGCTGTATAGCGCTATGCATGAAATTGCCGGCGAAATCCGCAATGAATCTTTGAAAAAAGGCGGGGACTTATGGGAGAACTTAATAGTTTAGTCAGTTAACAAATTTTAGTTCCGTCGCTGACGGCTTTCAATCTGTTTTTCTTACATTCTGTTTTCTGCGGCTTACTGTGTCCATGTTGTGTTTATTTTGTGCGTGCTATGTTGTGCAAATGACAAAATAAATAAAAAGTAAACTTCGGTAACCATATCGCGAATTGTTTGTCGCGAATTGTCAACAGAATTTTGCTTTTCGGATTTGTTTTTGTCTTGATATTCAGAAGTTTCTTACCATCCTTACCGATGATCCTGTCCTTTTAATGAAGTGGATGACTTACATGACTTAATGACTTAATGAAGTGGATGACTTGTTAGGCTCATTTGCATGACCATACACTCTTTATATTAGCTTATACATATTAGGACAGCAGGAGAGAGGGGCCTTGATTTACCGCTGTGATGGGGAGGTGTTGCGTATTGAAAAATATTTCCTTTCACGACGAACGATCTGGAGCCGGTTTCATCAACGACTAACCCGGGGGTAGAGATACCCACGATGAAGCCTGCGTCTCTGACTCTTACCTTATCTCTACTTGATTCGTATCTTATCTCTATCCCTTATACCCCCATACCCACGGGTTTAATTGTTGATGAATCCGGCCCCAGATTCGCTTAAGCCATTTTACCTCTGCCGCGCTAAAACGCAACTTTAAAATTGACGCCGTCTACCGTCTCATGCAATCTACCGTACCCCGTCAACGAGTCGAGCAAATTTGGGCCGGAAATGGACCGAATACGACTGCTGCTGCCCGTCGACAGGACGACGAATCCCGCTCCTCCACTGCGACAGCCTCGTCGAAAGGACACCACGGATCCCGCTCCTTACTCCGAGAATCCCCTCAACTGGAATCCCGAGTCCCGCTCTTCCTCGCCATCGACAGGACGCTCGAATCCGCTCCTTCTCTGCGAGAGCCCCTCGACGAGACTCCACAAACCCCACTCCTCCTTTCTCCAGCCTACTTTTTCTGAATCTTGTCGACTCGACCTTTAGGGGCATTTGTTGTTTGCTTAGGTTACTAAATAGGACTCGTTCTTGTTGTGTTATTAACTGATAAAACTGTTAGTATCAATACGGTAAAGATACTAACAGGCCATTCGCAAAGAAAGCGTGAAGTACCCAATTTCTACGGGTACTTTGAAGTCGTTCTGAACTCATGGCTGCCTTTCAAAATACGGTCACGTAGAAACAAATGTAGAAACTTTGGTATTCGACTATTAGATTGGATATATGAAAGCGCCCAAAACGGACTCTTGTGTTAACAGACGGCTATATGAGATATATAAAAGCGCAGCCTATAAATGTAGGCTACCACAAAGAAAAATTTATATCCTTAATTCATCCATTTCTGATGCCGCTCAACCGTGTATGTGCATAGGATAAGGATAAGGATAAAGGACGGCGCAATTCAATCCCCTTTGGGATGCGCCAAGCATTCACTTTCAGGGGATGTCGTGGAGGCCAGTTGAATGCGTATTTGGCCAAACAATGACTTGCGGTGGCCAGCCAATGAATATGTCAGCGCATTATCCTTTCCAGACAAGTGTAGCACCAATTCACCTACCCCGGAGGGATGGAAGACTTGGTTGGCCTAGGCGGGAACTCCGAACCAGGAACCTGGTATCGGGTGCAGGCGACAGCCGGAGCCTCCTCCGACTGCGCTCCACGCGCCCATGTAGAGTAAGTGTGTATTTTGGGGTTTGAGTTATTTTCATTTTTACAGTTATACTAAGCTACTCTTCTTGGTTTGCGTTGCCTTCAATTAACACAAACAGTTAAACATAGCGTGGAAGTTCGGCGGTTAAAACGAGATGGTGTTGGGAACAAGTCGCTGTCATTGAATTCTATTCAGACGATAAAAATTACAAAAAGTATTGTGTGAGATTGTCACTCTTCCACCGACCTCCATTCATCTCTCCGAATGGGTTCGGACCCCACTGGGCGGCTGCGAACCCGAACAAGAACTGCCACTGACACCAAAGCATGCTGTAATTCATGTAAAGTGAATAGAATAACGAAGATGAGAATAAAATACTCAAGGGATTTCAAGATCAGAATCATGGTAGACTAGCCAGATTGATTAAACATTAGAAGGTTTTCGAAAAGTTTCACCAAATGCTTCTTGTTTAAAAGGACTTCAAAGTGACGTTGCTTTGTGAAAAATATATAAATAATGTGAGGATTAATATAAAAATAAATCAAAATCTAAATAAAATAAATTGATGATGCTATATACATAGTTCTACTCTCGCACTGTTAAACTAGACTCAGCTACATAAAACTTTCAATGACACTGCTACAAGAAAGGTCTATGTACTGGATTGATCGAAAAGTCTTGCAACACTAGCACAACAATATTACAGTACAATACAGTATAATTCAATATACAAAAACTCAGTCCACGATATACTCCTCATCCAAGTCTAAGATCCTGCCCCATCTTTCAGACAACCGTTCAATTCCTTTACGCCAGAATTCCGAGGGCTGCGAGGAAAAGAATTCAGAAACCTCCATTTCCAGTTGACATCGATCATCGAACTCTACTTCGAAGATGCTGCTTCAGAGCTCTGAGCAGGTGGTAGTCAGAAGGAGCGAGGTGTGGAGAGTACGTGGATGGAGCAGAACTTCCCAGCCTAACTCCTGGATTTTCTAGCGACGCACTTTTGCGACATGAGGACGCGCGCTGTCGTGCAGCAGGTAGACATTTTCCCGTTGTTGACGTTTTCGGCGCATCGGCCAAGCTCTGGAGCTGGATAGCGTAGACAGATGCTGTGACTGTGGTCTCACTGTCCAGCAACTCCCAGTAAAGCATGCCTTCTGAGTCCCACCAGCAACACAGAAGAGCCTTCTTTTTGTGGTATCCACGTTTCGGTTGTCCTGGAGCCGGTTCTCCGCATGGGAGCCTCTTGGCTCTTGCGGGTGTGGTTAACATAAAGAACCCAGCTTTCATCACTAGTAACAACGTCCTTCAGAAAGTCCTTTCTGTGAAAGAAGCAGCGGATTCAGCAACACTGATTCGGCATGCCTTGTCAGAGTCCCGCAGCTCATGTGGTACCCAAGACGTCAAAACGTTGCGGTACCCAAGGATCTCCAGCCGCCTCACCACGGTGCTTTGCGTACATACAAGTGTCGCCGCCAATTCCCGAGTGGCTGAATTTGGCTTCACCTTGAAGGCTTCGCGCAAGCAGTCTTCTTCCACAACAGAGGAGCGTCCGGAACGAGGTCGATCTTCGAGAGAGATGTCTCCAACCTTGAAGCGCTGATGCCAACGTGCCACCGTGGAATAGTGAATGACTTCCTCCTTGAATGCAGCGCAGATGTTGGAGGCAGCAGTCCCTGCAGAATGGCCTTGCAGAAATTCGTAGTAGACGATAGGTCGTAGGATGCTGCTGCTTATCGTTGACATTGTTGCTGTATTCGTACTCGACGAGGCCTTATATAGTATGCTCGAGGAAGCTTCGAGAAAGTACTATCACGTCACCAAACAAGATCAATACTGTAAGAGCTTTAACAAATTTAACAGCCAGTAGCTTAAAGTGTTGCCAGACTTTTCGATCGACCCAATACTATTAGGGGGGGGGGCCAAAAGTAATGAGACAAAATGAAAAAAAATCTTTATCTCTTTATAACTCAATTACAACTCAACGATGCTGAGGAATGTATTCGCCATTAGGGGCAAGGACCTTGCTGCCATCGCTCAGCCAACTTCCTTATCCCATCCTTGCAGAACTGCTTGGGCCTGGTGTTGATCAACTGCTCGATATGGTTGTCAAGGACTGCTTGGGTTCTTGTGTCCCTTCCGACTAGGAAGTCCTGTGGGCTCAAGTAGTAGTGGTAATCGCATGGAGAGATGTCCAGCGAATACGGTGGGTGAGGCATGTGAACGTAGCCCAGCTGGCCAAGCTTATCCGTGGTTACTTGTTCCCGATGAGTTGCGGCGTTGTCGAAGAGGAGAACCTTCTTGAAGCGCTGCGAATGAATAAGAGCGAGTCCCCGGCCCATCTCCTCTATTTCGTTCACCATGGCCTTGGAGATCATCGTGGTGCTCTTGGGAAACAGCTTCCGGTAAACCGATCCATGGGCGCAGACCCAAAACTCCAAAGATGCTTCTCGCCGTGAACATCTCGCCGAACGAAGGGCGGTAACAGGTCACCAGTCCTCACCCAGACTCGCTGCTTGGCAGGGTTAAGGTAGACGACGTACTTCTCATCTTGCATGAATATTGAGCCCAGGCTGCTCGGGGTTGGGAATTAGGCGAGATTTGCGCGACACAGGTCGACTCGTCAGACTGGGGTTTCGACATGAGACAGCATGGGGTTTTTGGCATGCTTCTGGAAAGGGCGGAAGTGGTAACTTCTCAGATAGGGTTCAGTAAGTAGCATACAAACATACAAATACGACAAGCACGAAACCAGATTCCAGCCACGAAAAATATGGACACGGCATGGGGTGTCTCATTACTTTTGCCCCCCCCCCCCCTAATATGACACCTTCCTTCTAATTACGTCGCACTCTTCATTTTTTGTGATAGTAATTCTGTTTGCATGGAAGCAGCTTGAACTCTTCAGAATTTTAATTTTCTCATGCAAAAGGAGGTTGGAATGATTAATTAGAAGTGCTGGGGAGCAAATTTCCGAGAATTCCATAGCAATGAACTCCTCACGCGCCCTCTTCGTCGCTATATTAAATTTATTGAGCGATAGAGGGACGTCTAGTTGAAGCTACGGCGTTTTTTCATAATTCTTTCATCTGCACGGCTGAATTAAATGCGGTTTTACAAAGGCACAATTTTCGCTCTGAATTTCTCTGAAGCCTTAATTTAGCAAGAAGATACGAATTTTGTGGCGAACGCGGCCTAATCTTGAAAAACCTGTGTATGTGATTTAAAAATTTCAAAAAAGATCAGGCCAAGTTCTTTAAATCGAATTTGTTGGCTTTCAAAAGTCACGCCCGCTTAATTAGAAGGATCTCGGCTGCAATCTGGAAGGCGTTTGGTTTGATTTGAAGGTCCAAAATGATGAGGAATGGTAAGCAAAATGCACCAATACCAAGGAGGCAGAGAGGAAGTCAAGAATCAGCAAGCAGACCAGAGCGGTGCTCCTAAACCAGATGAAAGACCAGCTGCGGTCAAGAAGAGCGGCTGATATGTTTGCTGTGCAAAAATTGCCGGCCTATCAAATGTGCAAATATTGGATCGAACTGGCCTAAGCCTATGAAGTGGTGTGTTCCGCAGGAGGAAATCCGCAAATAGTGGTTCGACCACTTCGGAAGCTCTAGCCTTTTCCGTATAATCTCGGGCGCTTTTGTTTGTTCAAGTCCAAGTCGTAATGCCGGACCTGTGTATAAGTACAAGTCTCCTTGTTGAGCTCTTAAAAGAAGACTTCAAGTCTCTGTTGTCGACCAGTCCAATTATTAGAGATTTCACTGTATTTTGTTTTTGCGTGAGTGCGTCTCCTTGTTGAATATTTAGAATCCAAAGAAATAACGAAATATTATGGTATACCGGATGTTGAAGTTACGCCACATACTTATTAAGTGCTTTTGACTTTTGATGTTTCTGCTGTTCACTTGATTGGTAGTGTAAATGCTACCTGTACAAAATTTCACACGCTTTGAATACGAAAAAAATTGAGCAAAATCTAGCTGAATATTTGCTGTGATCAGCGGTATCAGGCAAGAAACTGTGTCACGACTACTTTAGGCAGGATTTGTTTTAAACTGTAGACGGCTTTGTTTGCTAAATATTAGGGTGCCCCACGTTTCAGACCGAAAAGTTAAATTCATACAAAGCAGCCAAAACGAAACTTTATTCAATAATATATTTTCCAGAATTATCAACAGCCTTTCGCCAACGCGCATGCGAAGAATGGATCTAAAGAAATAAGCTGGCCACAAATCGAGGAGACCTACATAAATCCGGATTTCGTCGTAGTCGGCGAACTTTTTCCCAGCTAAAGCGTGCTGCAAAGAGCGGATTTTTGTGGTAGTCGGATGGGGCAGTGTCAGGGCGGTACAGGGGATGAGGCAAAATGGTTCAACCAAATTCCTCAATTTTCTGCTGAACGACTTTTGCGATCTGAGGCCTCGCATGAGCATACAGCAAGTTGCTGGAGTACGTGTCAAATCGATTTGGATTCAGATTTGGAGCACGATTTGGAGTAGGATTTGGAGCAGACAAGCTCTACTGCAAGCTCCCGAGTCGATCTTGTCGGATCAGCTTCAACGGCAGTCCGTGAATGGGCGTTATTCGGGATAGGCGCCTGTCTTCCGTTGCCTTCGTCTTCAAGACTTTCGTTGCTGGCGGCAAAACGCTTAAACCACCGCTGGCATTGTCTTTTGAAAACGACATCTTCGCCAGATGCTATCAACGAACGAAGCGATTCCGCAGCGGATTTCTTCAATTTGAAGCCGTTGAGCCGGCACGCACGCACAATCATTTTCTGGTGCATTGTAGTCTGAAGGCTATAGTTTTAGAAACCGATGGGGGAGTGATGTAGGAAAAACAGGAATTATAGAAGATAAAACACCGTTAGAAACTAACCCTAAGTGAGCTCATAACCGATGCGAATAACTGTGAAAAGAAGGCCACTATGTACGCGACATTCCACGTGGGACAACCTAATTGTTTATTGTTAATGATACCCCTTGGATATGGAAAATGGGTACATGTCGCGAATGTGAGCAGCATTCGAATGTGGGAGTGTCCCATACAATCAGATCGCATCGAGTAGATGTATTATTCAGAAAAGAAGTTTACAGTCGGCACCATGATTGCCTGGTACATGTTTGGTCGGTGCTCTGATTTGTTATGATTGACTAGGGCGTTCCCATCTCTCAATGATGCTCACCTTAACGACATGAACCGAAAAATGTTGCGCTTAAATTGTACGTTTGCTACGATCTGTAGTATCAGTCGATTAAGTTTGCTGGTGAAATTTTAAGTAACATAGAGCTAGAGTTGAATGAGGCAGCAGCATTATTTCTTCATAGAACAAGGATCTTTTCTGCTAAAACAATCTCAAAATTTTAAGAGAGGACGTATTGATGACTTACACCACAATCTAGACGTCCATCTCGATTGTTCTAGCTTCATTTCCACATTTTACTTCCTCTATCTCCATACATTGCAATAACGCTTTTCTTTTATAATATTGATTGAGTTCTGTGCTCCATATGGTTTTTGTGTCCAAAATTTTCCCTCGTGGTGACGTAATCGGTGGAGACGTCGACTGTCACACGCGCCTGTTTCAAGATTCTTGGTTCGGAAATACTGCCCAGTCGAACCAAGGCTTCCATACCTCCAGCGTGAACGAATTGGTACCAGACTTGTCTGGAAAGGAGAGAGCGCTAACTTGTTCGTCGGCTGGCCGCCGCAAGTCATTCTGTGGCCAAATACACATTCAAATCGCTTCCACGACATCATGAAGAAGTAGAATGCGTGGCGCATCCCCAAGACGAATTGAGTTTTCCGTTCTTTATCCGTAAATAAGCACATCGCTGCTCTTCGAGCCCTAGAGTACACTGCTTTTTCGCCTGTTCACTAGAAGTCAACAAGGTGGCCTTTTTCAGCACAGTTCGCAGGCAACCATCAGTTGAGTTCAACTGCTCCCTGTTGGGTTGTCAATCATCTGACATGATGTTCAACGACGTAGAGGCATTCATTCAGAGCCTCCATTGCCGTCTGCCCTCTGGCTTTGTTCTGGAGCAAGACTTTCGATCCGTCCAAAGGCCTATCGTCAAAATTCAAAACCTAAATGAAGTTGTGCGCTTTTTTGGCCACCTCGTCGTCTTGGTCGCGCAAAGAATCAGAATTGAAAAAATAACGCCTACCTTTGTCGTTTTTCCGAAGATGTTCCACCGTTGTTCTAGTCAGCCTTTATTTCAATACGGTGTTCCACTACTTAGAACAGTTTTAATAACCGTTCTGACTCGTTCATTTCTTTACATAAGTTTTGAATGTTTAATGAACAGCTTATGCGTGACGAAAACGTACCGCGTAAGTACACTTCCCTTTCAGATCTCTATTCTCTTTTTCGCTTAAACGTCAGAAATCGGCTCGACGTTATAATTCACCTTCTTTTATGTTATACTTTCATAGGCCTTCTGTCTGCTTCGTGGAGGTCCGCAGGGAATTCTTTCCATGATTTAAACACACTTGTCGGAGATTACGTATGTCGGAGAGTGACGTATATCTTTCTGCGCTACTTTCTCTTTTCCTCAAATTCTTCGCAGCCTAGCAGCGCGCGGGCCTTTCCTTTCGAGTTCGCAGTTCTAATCTGGTTCTTCTTTTTGGAAGGGTATTTCCTAATTTTCTGAGCACATGACATGTAGAAAAAATGACCATTTTAAAAATCAATCTCACTGCCCTTACTAGTGAGTTTGTTGCTAGATTGTTTGTTTCTATTCTATTTTCCCTTATGTCCTACCTTCTAGGTAAGTATCTTGTTTAACCTGGAAGACTCCTGTTTTTATTTGGAGGATGCTTAATTAGAACGAAAGACTTGCTTGGAAAAGTGATCAGTTTGACGTGAAAATGTTATAGAAGCTTCCTCTCCAAAACGTGAGAAGTAAATCGTTTCCTCCCTGTCGTGTCATTGTTTTCCAACAAAAGTGCATAAGAATTTTGCTATGGGAAGCAATGCAACTTCTGGGATCTACCTTTGCTGAAGGAGGTGCCGTCCAGGGTCGGTTTCGCATGTCATTTCATGTCACACAACCACGTGCCTGAAATTAAATGAAACCTCTCGCATCACGAGACAGCAGCTGATGCTCTTATAGAAACTCAAGCAAAGGATTGCAGACGTAGATCACTACATGCCCCCACCCCTTCCTTTAGGATAGATCCTACACCACGACCCCTAAAACCCACTATCTCGTTTTCCTTTAAACTTGTTGAAAATCATTATATTAAACGATCCTAGAGCGAGTAATTCTCCAGCTCGTCTTATACTGTTCAAACTCTGAAAAAGGCGGTCTCGATGATGTATGAGCGGAATAAAGGTCCAATAAAACTTTGGTACGACACTGTGGCGTTTAACTCCATGCTAAGGTCCAGCTACAGTCGAAAGTGAAGTACCTTCTTTGGCGTTATTCGAACTGAAGTCCTAATTGTGAGAATAACATACTGCTCTGGCTTCTTGACGGTAGCGCATAGAGTTGGTTCTCTTGAATGTTGCTCTGTAAAAAATTGCAGGACACTGAACTCGAAGCTGCAGCGATAGGTCGCACGATTTTGGATGACCCACCTCAAATGGCTCTACCTATTCCTACATTAAAAGTTACGATTGAGCTGAATACACTATCCGCACGTTGAATGCTTTAGAAGAATTTGAATCCGTTCTCTACTACTCTATACGACTTTCTGGATGCGTCCACCCCAATCCTAAAACGCAAATCGTTGAAGGGGTCAGTATACGCCTCCTAGTAGATATTGTGCAGCTCCGGTATTGATATGGGGCACGACTACTGCTGGACTTCAGTGTCGACTGCCTAGCACATTTTCCCTTGTGCCACTAATGTGTTCGATCGGTACATGTCGCCGAGACGAGCCGTGAGAGTGCGGGAACGCGTCAATGCTCCTACAGTAACCGCCTGATTGGCTGCCGCGGTTACTGTAGCAGCACAGACAGGGTGAATGATTGGTTACCGCGATTACGGTAGAAGCAACCCAACTACTTACTTCTGTTCCTTTTATTAGCTACTCTTCTCTTTTTGCGTTCTTGGGAATGAATTCCATTTTCCCATAAGTATCAGGTGTTTCGCCTTTTTATTACGTTCCTTTTTATTACGTTCTTCGTTTCTCCACAATTATTTGCCTATAGTTGTCCTCATTGAGATCTTTTCCAGCACTTTGAGCCATTTATGATATTAATATTAAATTAGATAATCGATAAAGGACGAAATCTGTCTGACCAGGGAATGCCGTCAGCTCCCCATGAAACTTCGGATTGAGACCTATATCACGTGAAAGAGCTCGAGACGCTGATCACAGATATGTAGACCAAATTTGCTAAATGGATCTCCTAAGCGAGTTATGGCCGGCGGAAGCCGCGATGTCTTCCATGTGTTAGGCGCGCTCAATCAGCGTTGGGCGCAGTATTGCGCGGAAATCAGCGGTTCGGCTATTAGCGCCGCCGCTGCTGCTTAAGGCGCTGATAGCCGAACCGCTGATTTCCGCGGAATACAGCGCCCAACGCTGATTGAGCGCGCCTAATACATGGAAGACATCGCGGCTTCCGCCGGTCATAACTCGCTTAGGAGATCTTCTTCTTCTTCTTCTCCTGAGCGTTTAGTCCCGCGCAGTCGCAGGGTCCGCTGTTCTTGTGATCTGTCGCCACCTCATCCTATCAAGGGCGTCATCTGCCGTGGCGCCGACTTCGGCTAGATCTCTCTTGATGACGTCCTTCCATCTTTTCCTTGGGGCTCCTCTTGGACGCTTTCCTGGTGCCTCGAAATCTAGGGCCAACCTTGTGGGGTGATCCTCTGGTCTTCTGAGGACGTGTCCATACCACCTAAGGCGCTGCTCTCTCATCTTCAGTTGGATCGGGGCTGTCTTCATCACTGCCCTAACATCCTCGTTTCGCACCCTGTCCCGACGGGTCCATCCACATGCCCACCTCAGCATCCTCATCTCCGCCGCGTGCAGTTGCCGCTCCTGCGCCTTACCTAGGGCCCAGCACTCACTGCCGTAGAGGAGGGCAGGTCTCACAACTGTTCTGTAGAGCTTGCCTTTGAGCGTCCTGGAGCATCTACGGTCGCAGAGGATCCCTGTGGACTCCCTCCACTTGAGCCAGGCTGCGTTTATCCGTCCCCTGACCGCCTGGTCCACACTTCCTTCCTCGGATAGGTCACTTCCGAGGTAGCGGAATTCTTCCACCTTCTCGATCGTTTCCCCTTGGCAGTCTAGGATCGATCCAGCGCACTGCTCAGAGCTGATGAACTTCGTCTTCTTCACGTTCAGCCGTAGGCCGTTGTCTGCGAGGGCTCTCTGCCACAGCTGCACCTTCTCCTCCAGCTCCTCCTGGTTGTCGGCTACTAGAGCGATGTCGTAGAGGATCGTTCTGAGAGGGCCTTCCTCAAGGTGGTTCACTATAGAGTCAAGTGTCAGCAGGAAGAGGAACGGGCTCAGAGCCGACCCTTGGTGTACCCCCACAGTGATGTCCACTTTCCTTGTTACCCCGTGTGGAGTTCGTATCGCCGCTTTCGAGCCCTCGTACATGTCCCTTATGACCGTGATCAGACGTTCCGGGACACCCCTCCCTCGAAGGGCATTCCAGATTACGGCCCGAGCTAGCCTGTCGTAGGCCTTCTCCAGGTCCAGGAATGCTAGGTAGCAGGGTTTTCGTTTCTCCCGATATTTCTCCATCACCTGACGAGCGATGAAGATGGCGTCTGTGGTGGACCTCTCAGGCATGAAGCCCCACTGCACCTGGGAGATGGGTACCATCTCCCTCAGCCTTGAGTCGACCAGTCGTTCGTAGATCTTCATCGTGTGTGAGATCAGTTTGATCCCTCGGTAGTTGGAGCATTCGGAAGCGTCTCCCTTCTGCTTGAAGATGGGGACTATGGTGCTGTTCCTCCAGTCATCCGGCATCTTACCTTCTTTCGTGATTCTGTTGAGGAACTGCGTCAGCCAGTTGACTCCGAGGTCCCCGAGCACTTTCCAAGCCTCTACTGGCACACCGTCAGGCCCTGCTGCCTTTCCGAGTTTCATCTTCCCTATGGCCTTGCGAACCTCTTCTTGCGTCCAGGGTGGGATGGGTCCTTCCGTTGGTTGTTCTTCCTCGGCTTCCTGACGAGGGAACTCCTCGTTCAGGAGTTCCTTGAAGTACTCCTCCCATCTCTCTCTGACCTCGACCGGCTTCCGTAGCACCCTACCGTCAGCACTCTTCACAGTCTTCACTATTCGAATGTCGAGGCTAGCTCTATGACGCGCCTTGGCCAGGCGGATGGCGAACTTCTCTCCCTCTGGCCCGTCTAGTTTCTCGTACAGAGCATCCATTTCCGCGTTCTTTGCCTTCGCTACAGCTGTTTTTGCCAGCCTCTTCAGCTTCCTGTAGGCTGTGAGATGCTCGGGTGCCCTCGTCTTCTGCCACAGCTTGTAGGCCTCCTTCTTCCTCTTCACCGCAGCCTGCACCTCTTCGTTCCAGAACCATGCCGATTTATCCCCTCTGGTTCCTCCCTTTGTTTCTCCCAGGGTTTCCTTGGCACATCTCAGGATTGTTTTGGCTACCCTCCTCCAGGTCTCGTTCACGGGACCAGCTGGATCTGGAAGGCCTGCTTCGAGCACTGCCCTTCGTAGCTCGTTCCGCTCTGAACCCCGCAGTCTCCACCATCGGATCCTGGGTTCCGTCCTCACTTTGGGCCTGGTGGGTAGAGGTATGCTAAGGTCGGCTACCAAGGGTCTATGCTGTGATGCCACGTCTTCTCCCGGAATGACCTTCACATCCCGGACTGTTTTCAGGGCAGCCCTTCGAACCAAGATGTGGTCGACTTCCGTCCTTCTTCCTCCGCTAGCATAGGTCACCTTCTGGCTCTCCCTCTTCGCGAAGAAAGTGCTACAGACAGCCAGGTCGTGGGCGATAGCCAGATCCAGAATTCGTTCTCCATCCGAGTTTATCAGGCCGATCCCTTTACCTCCATGAACCCTTTCCACTCCTCTTCTGCCACTCCCCACATGCCCGTTCATGTCCCCTGCTATGGAGAGGTAGTCGCCTTCTGGTACGGACCTTATGGCTTCCTCGAGCGAGAGGTAGAAGTCATCCTTGCCGTGCTCGGAGCATCCGGTCTGCGGAGCGTAGACAGACATAATGGTCCAGTAACCCTCCTTCGTGTCCAGCCGCAGTGACATGATGCGGTCGTTTATTCTTTGGACAGCCGTTACTGAATCCTTGAGGAACTCCGCGACAGCTATCCCTACCCCGTTCCTCTTGGTGTCCTCTCCGTTGTAGTACAGCTTGACCCCTTCTCCGATCTCCCTGGCTTTCGCCCCTTTCCATCGCGTTTCCTGCAGACACAGGACTTGAATCCTCCTGCGCTTCATCAGGTCAGCCACTTCCCTAGATCTTCCGGTCAGCGTTCCCACATTCAGAGTCCCCAGTCGAACTAGCTTCTTTAGCCGAGGTCGTTCGGCCCTCGGTAGCCCTCGCATACTGACCACAGAACTCGGGCGGGGGTTCTGTGCGCCACTTCCGGGTGACGTCCTAGCCTTTACACTGATTCTATTGCGACTTGTGATCATGGTTTTGTGACGAGGTTTCTCCATCAGCCGGCCTGTCAACCTGGGCCTGACACTGGAACCGTTGCCATTTTTGCAATTTTTGCAGGGCATGGCGTGCCGGAGCCGGGAGTCGAACCTGTGACCGTTTGTGCATGAAACTACACCACTAACCACTAGGCTAACTCGGCTCCGCTTAGGAGATCCATTTAGCAAATTTGGTCTACATATCTGTGATCAGCGTCTCGAGGTCTTTCACGTGATATAGGTCTCAGTTCGAAGTTCCATGGGAAGCTGACGGCATTCCCTGGTGAGATGCCGCGTGACGTATCCCAATAAGGATTGAGCAATGCTTTATCCTTATCCTTATGCCGACTGATCTACGTAACAAATTAAAGGTAGAGTGATGGCTTCAGGATCAGGCTGAATGAAGGTGCAGCATATCTGTATAGAATGAGGTGCAATTTTGAAAATTTCCCCATTTTCTACTATCAAAGTTCAATGCTGTTCAATTCTCAGACCAGATTGCAAAACTTTTTCGACGAATTTTCGAGTAAACCTTTCGTTTTCGTCGCTAGTTGTCGGCCCAGCCGGACGACTTGTTCGCAATGGAAAGGCGATCTTCTAGACGGTCATCTGCGACGAAAAGTTGAACTTTCACTGAAAAACAGCTATTCTTCCTAAAAAGAAGAGATCAACTTCCTAACGCCTGCTATGTAGGATGAGTATGCAGTCTGTTTGATGTGAAAAGTCCTTCGTTATTCACTTGAAGGAGAAGAGTTGGAGGTGGACAAGCGTTGTATTTGCTGTCATTGAGATCTTTATTCTGGATCAGGTATGAGAACGTCTTTTCCACTAAACAACTGCCACATCAGCTTTCTCTGAAGATGAGAACTTGAGTACGCAGCCTTATATCTTATGAAAATTCTGTTTTGGCCAACTCAGAGGTAGGTCGAGGTTACTCAAACAACAAACAACATTTAGTACAATGGTAACGGTTAAGAGGTTGTCACTAAATACTAATGTAAAGTTAAAGGATAAAAGGATAAGGGACGGGGTTGCTCAATCCCATTTGGGATGCGCCACTCATTCTACATACTTCTACGGGATGTCGTGGAGGCGAATTGAATGCGTATTTGGCCATACAATGACTTGCGGTGGCCAGCTGATGAACAAGTCAGCGCTATATCCTTCCCACACAAGTCTGGTACCAAGCAGTTATCGCTATGCTTCGTTCGTTGGATGGTTAATTCCTAGGAGCCTCATCAGGGGAGGGCACCACCAATCTCTTATCCTCTGGTGTGGGCTGTCAGCCTTCGGATGTCCCTCATTGTCAGCCTTTCGTTACTAGAAAAAAGCATGTGCTAATTCTGTTTCTCTTTATTGGTGATCGTGATCAGTTCCAGAATGCCACTTCTGCATTGTCTTCTCTTGTCTATAAAATTTGTATTATAATCGAGCACTCGGAATGCATAGTTCTTCAGTTTTATATTAGCTTTCTCTAGTTTTGGTTATTCTTGAGTTTATTTGAGTTAAGGGTTTGCTACTGTTCTCTGTTGTTGTGCTGTATTGTTGTACTAGCGCGCCCTTTGACACATAAATAACATAACACTTGTACGTCTTTAAAAGGCTTATGTGTTGCCACATCTAGAGTATTGTTCTCAACTTTGGTGCCCTGTACTAAAGAAAGATGCACTTAAAATGGAAAGGGTCCAGCAAATTTTCACGCGTCTACTTTGGTGTAGGACGTCGGATGAAATAAGAAGATCTACCCTTCCCAGCTACAGTGATAGATTAAACCTGTTTTCGTTAGACTCTTTGCAGACAGGCGGATTTTGACAGACATGGTGTTTTGCTTCCTGCTTCTCAGAGGTGAGACAAAGCTTAAAGCCAGCAAATACTGGGTTTGAATGCCCACTAGCCAAAGACGGAACCGTTTCATCCTTCACTATCGGAAAATCCACTAAAGAAACTATTCCAGAATGTTTAACACAGGCTTCTGTAGGCGTGCGCGATGGTTCCGTCGCTTTCCACCTGAACTTTTCGTCGCAGATTCTAGTGAAGCTTTCAAAGGGAGGTTGAAAAAGCTTGATTTGTTCCACCTACCTAATGAACAGCGTGTGTATCTGTAATGAGTTTCAGACATCTGCCGTTTCGCATGTCATCTGCCATCGACGGGGAGCAAGCTGAACATACAACATACAAAAACACGCGGCAGCCGCGGCGACTGCTGCGGCAAGCGCGACACCAACGTAGTGTGTGCTGCAACAGTTACGAAGTCTAACGCTCTTATAACTGCATGAACTGCTCTGGATACCTCTGCTCAGCTACTTTAGGGCCTCTGGTGCACTTAATTAGAGGAACTGGTTATTTTGGGTGGGAATTGGATGACCTAATCCAAGCAATAGACAATTGCTGCTATTGTGAAACGATTTTGTGTTCTTTCATGGCACGAAGCTTCATTTCTAAAAGCCACATATCTAGATACAATACAGCATAACTCGAGAATTTGTTAGAGCTCCGTTTCTCCCATAACAGCCCACCCAGGAGCGATGCGTCAGTGGCGATTCATCGCGCGTGCGGCAGAGGACGCCGCGCGCGGCGAAAACTTGTATGTTCGTACTACCATCCGCCACCGACCAGAGTTGTCTGTTCCACTGCCCTGAACCTTAGATTCGCAGGATGAATCCATCCTCGTCTGGCACTGGCTATCGAGTCCTCTTCCTCTGTTGGCATATTCCATCTATGGTGTTGTTTAGCTCAAGACTTGTTGCTTTCAGTTTTCAGTTTATTTCATCTATGGTTTTGTTTAGCTGGTGATTTTTTAAAATTTTGCTTCTAGCAGTGGGTTTAAACTGAGCGGATGTTTCACTCTTCTCTCACATAATTTTATCAAGGTGGAGGTGCAATCTAATTATGATTAGCTGTCTTTATATCGTGGCCTTTTCTCTCTAAATATTTTTTTCCATTATCAAATCCCTGTTATACCGCCTGTACTTCATTCACGGCGTGGAGGCCCCTACATAAATAGCCATCCCGACATGTCTTTTTCTACTCCCAATACTGGCTATTAACCAGCACTTGGACTGGTCTCTTTTTACAAGCTGATTTTTTTTGGCTTCCTGGCCGCCGCCGAGGTGCGTAACAGTATAACGAGGTCTCTAAAAGACGGGACCCGCCTGGCGGTGCGTGCTTTGTGAGCTATGGACTAAACACATTACACAGTGTTTAATGTGGAATGTTAGCTGGTTCTCGCCCCTACACCGTCTATGTCAGTTCTACTATATACAGGGTGCGTAAAAAGTATTGACGCAGTAGATGGCGGTTGTGGAAATAGTATTGTGCAGTAAGTTTTAAAATATTCATTAGAGAAATATGGAAAATGATCTTGCAAACACGACAGAATAAGTAGTAATTGACATCGGCTCCTTTACTGTGAATACAGGAGCGAAAACGACGGAGAAATTCATGAGCACGCGCCGCTAGTACTCGCTTGGATTTCGTCCCGTGCTTTTAACAGGGTAGCCTTCTGCGACTGGTCACTTCTGTTGAAAGTAACCCAGACCTCATTCTCCAAAGTCGCCTAAAAAGAGCAATCCAGCGGATTCATGTTTAAGCTGTGCTCGTCTGAGAAGATGTCCACACCTGCGCGCGTTATCTGTTTGCCGTTATCGGACAGAGAGTGATAATTTTGGATTTAAACCTTATCGTGCTTGAACATCTTGTAATCATCATCTGTTATGACAGAGCCGTGGCTGACGTTTGGGTTGCTGACCTCTTTCCTCACCAACCGTTTCGAACAGCGCCAAATTCTCTTGTTAAGGAAGTATCCAGCTGTCTGGGTAACAGACAAAAAAAGGACCACCGTAACGGTGACGATCATGTTTCTTCAGTTTTTTCGTGAGTGTTTTTTTTTGAGCACAATACAGACAACAAAAATAACACATAAAAACCTAGAGAGGTAGAAACAGAAAGCTGGAGCTGAAACAAAAAGTAGGTGCGTCAATACTTTTTACGCACCCTGTATACGCGAATTTTTTCAAATAAGTAATTGAATTAAATATTAATATCCTACTACGGTTATTCCTTCTATTGAAATATGCTCTTCTATTAAAGCTCCTCTCAGCTGGTTTCAAGTCTGTGCTGGGGGAGTGAAACATCTGCTATGAAATCTGCCTTTCTTATTGTTTAGTTGGTCACGAAAAATTCTGTCATTTCGCTCTTTCCTCAATCTAGCCGATTCAATGGGTTTTATCTAATCGTGCTCTCTTCCTTTTCTGATGTTATTTTTGTTTGTTTTCTTTCTCCTACTGAAGCCTTTTATTCACCACTATTGGCTTTTTGTGTTCCGTGCCTTGGAGTGTTTCCTTTCTGGCTGACTGTCTGGTGGTGCACGCACTCTTGCGGCGTATTAAATAAATAAATAAATAAATAAATAAATAAATAACTTTCTTTGAAATTTCTACTCCACCTACGCAAATGTCCAATTTGAGGTGAAAATGGTACTGGTTGATCGAAAAGCCTTACAACACTTTAAGCTACTGCCTGTTAAATTTGTTAAAGCCCTTACGGTACTGATCTTGTGTGGTGACGTCACAGTACATTCTGGAAGCTTCCTCAAGCATACTATATAAGGCCTCGTCGAGTACGAATACAGCAACAATGCCAATGATAAGCAGCAGCATCCTACGACCTATCGTCTACTACGAATTTCTGCAAGGCCATCCGGCAAGGACTACAGCCTCCAACATCTGCGCTGCATTCAAGGAGGAAGTCATCCACTATTCCACAGTGGCCCGTTGGTATCAGCGCTTCAAGGCTGAAGACTGGAGATATCCCTTCGAAGATCGACCACGTTCCGGACGCCCTTCTGCTGTGGGAGAAGACAGCTTGCGCGAAGCCTTCAAGGTGAAGCCAAATTCAACCACTCGCGAATTGGCGGCGACACTTGGATGCACGCAAAGCTGAGGCAGCTGGAGACCCTTGGTACCGCAAACTTTTATCGTCTTGAGTACCACATGAGCTGCGGGACTCTAACAAGGCATGCCGAATCCATGCTCCTGAGTCGCTGCTTCATCGCACCAAAAAGGACTTTCTGAAGGACATTCTTACTGGTGAGGAAGGCTGGGTTCTTTATGTTAATCACACCCTCAAGAGCCAATGGCTCCCATCAGAAGGCATGCATTACTGAGAGTGCTGGATAGTGAGACCACAGCCACAGCATCTGTCTACGCTACCCAGCTCCAGAGCTGGCCGACGCCATGCGCCAAAAACGCCCAGAACGGGAAAATGTCTACCTGTTGCGCGACAACGCGCGTCCTCATGTCGCAAAAGTGAGTCGCGAGAAAATCCAGGAGTTAGGCTGGAAAGTTCCACCGTACTATCCAGACCTCGCTTCTTCTGACTACCACCTGTTTATTTATTTATTTATTTACTTATTTGAAACTAATCCAATCAGATCTTAGAAAAATAAACATAGGGAACAGAATCAACAACAACAGAGATTGGACGTGATCTGCTCATCCGTCTGGCCTTTCCTAGAAGTCGAGTAGCAGGCGTCCTTGTTCAGACGAGGTGCCTGCCACTCACGCCGCGTCGAGACCGTCTGAAGAATTGTCACCGATATCGCGCAAAGGGCGTTCGAGTTCAAAAGACATGCCATTGACGTTGCCATTGACGAAGCCATTGACGAAGGCGTCCGGGTTTAGAAGAGGTGTCACAGACGTCGTGCAATAGGCGCTCGGATTCAGAAGGAAGGCATGTCAGCGATGTCACGCATTGGGTGTTTGGGTTAGGAGAAGTGTCAACGATGTCGCATAATGCGTGTCTGGGGTCAGAAGACATGTCACCGAAGTCATGCAAGGGGTGTCTCGGCTCAGAAGAGGTGCTACGGATTTCATGCAAGAGGTGTCTCGGTTTAGAAGAGGTGTCACCGATGTCATGCAAGCGGTGTCTGGGTTCAGAAGAGGTGTCACCTATGTCGCGCAAGGGGTGTCCGGATTCCGAACACGTGTAATGGGAGACCACTAGAGAGGAAACTAGTAAGCGGGGGTCCAGTGAAAGGTGGGAGGACCAGCGAAGGGAGGAGGGGGTACCAGTAAGGGTAGAACCTTTAATGGGAGCCAGTGAAGGGGGACCAATAAGGAATACCTAAGATGAGGGTTGGTGGTAGTAAGGGGTGGGGAAGTGAACGGGAACCAGTGGAGTGGGAGAGTCCATTAAGGCTGGACAATTGAAGAGTGGGTAGAAGAGGCATCTGCCGGGAGGGGCCGGCAACGGCGATCGGGCGATTTCTTGTTACTTGGAAATCCAATCAAGAGCATATAAAAAACATAGAGAACAGAATCGACAATGAATGAGAAGGAAATGAACTGAAATAAGGGATTGAAGGAGAACTCAAGGTGTTGAAAAGGTCAGGATTTCTCCTTGATCACGAGTGAAATGGAAGAGAAAACTAGCAGAAATGGACCAGTAAGAAGGAAGCAGTGGGTAGAAGAGGCATAGATGCCGGTTCAGAGCTCTGAACCGGCATCTTCAGCGTAGAGAGTTCTATGATCGACGTCAACTGGAAATGGATATTTCTGATTTCTTTTCCTCACAGCCCTCGGAATTCTGGCGGAAAGCAATTGAAAGGCTGCCTGAAAGATGGGGCAGAATCTTAGAGTTGGATGGGGATATATCGTGGACTGACTTTCGTACATTGTATTATATTGTATTGTATTGTAATATTGTTGGGCTAGTGTTGCAAGACTTTTCGATCGACCGAATATAAAAACTTCTCATCCTTAACCTAAAAATGCCACACATTTCGTAATTCACCACACGTTCATGCCGCAGCTTTCGTTCTTCATCCCTCGAAGGGGAGTGTCCTTCGCCAGTTGTGTTTGAGCCATAACGTTGCAATGCAACTTCAGTTTTCTGCTCTGGAAAGCGTAATTGGCTTTCGCATCGCTCATTTAGATCATAATCGCTCGGTGGGCTTCAATCTCAGTCCTAACCAAGATGTCGCTTGTCTTCTGGCTCTTTCTAAGCTCACTTCTGTCTGGTTACGTGAGCAGGACATGTTTTCTTTGCACCAGTGCTTCCTGCTTACTTGGCATTGGAATGACTTTCTGACTCTGAATGCTTCAGTGGCTGATTTACATTAATTGCTTTGTTTTATCATGCATCTCCGTTGCCTCGACATTGGTCGAGTTCCAGTAATGAAGGATTATTCCCTCTTCCTTTCGATGTGTGAAGGCCAAGCTTCTCGAGTATGCTTTAGAACCGTTGTTATCAAATAGATGTTTGAAAATTGTTATTCTTTCGAAAGCTGATATTTTAGGACAATAGCTGCCTTAGCACTACCACTGCTAGCAAAATATTGAAGCCTAAGTGATTATAAATAAGGGGAACTGAAAGCTGGACCTACGAACTAGCGTGGTTCACATCTCAGTCTTTAACAGAAAACAGCTCTCTCTTCGCACCAATTGTATTAGGGGGGGGGCCAAAAGTAATGAGACAAAATGAAAAAAATCTTTATCTCTTTATAACTCAATTACAACTCAACGATGCTGAGGAATGTATTTGTCATTAAGGGCAAGGACCTTGCTGCCATCGATCAGCCAACTTCCTGATCCCATCCTTCCAGAACTGCTTGAGCCTGGTGTTGATCAACTGCTCGATATGGTTGTCAAGGACTGCTTGGGTTCTTGTGTCCCTTCCGACTAGGAAGTCCTGTAGGCTCAAGTAGTAGTGGTAGTCGCATGGAGAGATGTCCTGCAAATACGGTGGGTGAGGCATGTGAACGTAGCCCAGCTGGCCAAGGTTATCCGTGGTTACTTGTTCCCGATGGGGTGCGGCGTTGTCGAAGAGGAGAACCTTCTTGAAGCGCAGCGAATGAATAAGAGCGAGTCGCCAGCTCATCTCTTTTAATTCGTTCACCATGACCTTGGAGTTCATCGTAGTGCTCTTGGGAAACAGCTTCCGGTAAACCTGTCCATGGGCGCAGACCCAAAAGCTCCAAAGGTGCCTCTCGCCGTGAACATCCCGCCGAACGAAGGTCGGTAACAGGTCACCAGGCCTCAGCCAGACTCGCTGCTTGGCAGGGTTAAGGTAGAAGACGTACTTCTCATCTTGCATGAATATTGAGCCCAGGCTGCTCGGGGTTGGGAATTGGGCGAGATTTGCGCGACACAGGTCGACTCGTCAGACTGGGGTTTCGGCATGAGACAGCATGCGGTTTTTGGCATGCTTCTGGAAAGGGCGGAAGTGGCAACTTCTCAGATAGGGTTCAGTAAGTAGCATACAAACATACAAATACGACAAGCACGAAACCAGACTCCAGCCACGAAAAATATGGACACGGCATGGGGTGTCTCATTACTTTTGCCCCCCCCCTAATAGAACACGCCTTCGAACTCCCTTCCTGCTTGGTTATGAAATCGCTAAGGCCTATGTTATACTTCGGCGATGCGTCGCCGAAGTATAACATAGGCCTTAGCGATTTCATTCATCACCAAGCGTAATCGTATCCTGAACCCTTGCGATATAAAGGGGAAGAAACAGAGTTTGGAGAGGTTTAACATTGTTGTCACTGAAGCTGCTAACATAGTATTTTTGAATTAAAACTCTAGAAAATTGAAATTTTGGCATATGCAAGCTGGTAAGGCGTGTGGTGGCGCAGTCGGAGGAGTCAGCGATTGCTAAGTGGACTGCGATCGTGGTTCTTGGTTCGAATTTCCCTTCCAGGCCAATCAAGCATTCCGCCTCTTCGTGGTCGGTGATTTGTTACCAGACTTGTATGGGAAGGGTTGAACACTTACTTGTCCACCGGAAGTCACTGTATAGGCCATTCAAATTGCCTGCACGACAACGCATTCAAATTGCGTGCACGACATCCTGTAGAACTAGAGTGCGTGGCTCATCCCACAAAGGCATTATTGAACGACCTTCATCTTTTTCCAGCCGGTCCCACTTCGAGCATAGTACTCCTGATAAGCTGATTGCATGTTCACGTTGCTCTTGTAGGAGATAGGCTACAGAAGCTTACATTTGGGCAAGAAGAACCTTTGGAACGTTGCGCACGAAGCTCGAAGTGCACCGTCTCCCTCAACAGCTGGCTCTTCGAGCATGAAGAAAATTTAAGACCTAGGAAAAAAGAAAAAATTGCACTCCCACATCGGAAAAACAGGAAAAATTGCATTTCCACGATATCCCGGGAACTCAAATGTGTGGCACGATAGACTAAGGCCGACATCTATCCTTTATTCTTTGAAATGCCATTTCCAAGCGGCCTTCAGTTCGACGGTTCTTTTTGAACACCCAGCTCTTCAAAACAGGCGCCTGAATGTAAATCTTACTATGATGTCTAACTGACTTTCTTCTGACTCCATGGACTGCTTAGAGGAGGGTTCAAATTTTTCCGTATTGCTTTGGACCAATGTCCGTGTGTAGACGACGAAACGGTCGAGACCTCAGGCGTAGAATATACTTTCCACCTTCCACCCTCGCTCGCACAGAAGCAGCAACATCACAGCTAAATACTAAAAGTTAACAATGTCAGGAGAAGGGGTTCCACTATTCCACGGAAAAAAATATGCACAGGAATCCGACTATCTTTGTGCGAATAGTGAATATGCATCTGTAATCAGGTGTTGCCTATGCTTAAGGACTGAGAGTCAAGCCTAGGGAGAGAAGCACCCTCCTCATCCTACCTCTAAACAGGCGTAGAATTCCTTGTAGAGATATAAGGTACCTGTGATTATATGCAAAGTACACATGTTTAGAATCTTTAAGCTCCTCTAGGAGCGTCACTTCCAAGCTGCAGTCATCAATGTCGCTCGATATTGGCCTTCAGGTCGAAGCCTTCCGCCTGCTGTGAAGCATTCCGTCGACCACAATGCGCGGTGTCTCCCAAACGGAAATCAGCGGTCGCGCAATCCATAATGTCGACCGATATTGGCACATCTTCTGACACTGAGATTAAGTAGTGATCCCTTTTACTGATTCCCCTTAGTTCCCGCTCACTGGCGCGTGTAGCGCAGTCAGAGGAGGCGCCGACTGTCTCGTGCAGCCGATACCAAGTTCCTGGTTCGGATGTTCCGGCCAGGCCAACCAAGCCTTTCATCCCTCCGGGGTTGGTGAACTGGTACCAGACGTGTCTGGAGACGATAAAGCGCTGAATCGTTCATCGGCTGGCCACCGCAAGTCATTGTATGGCCAAATACGCATTCAAATCGCCTTCACGACATCCCGTAGAAATAGAATGCGTGGCGCATCCCAAAAGTGATTGAGTAACGTCGTCCTTCATCCTTAACCTCATTATCCCCCCCCCATCTTCGCCAATCGGTAGTATGCCTCATCGCTTAGCGGATTATTATATAGTATCATGGTGTGACCTCGACTAACCCCTGGGCGGAAGTTTCGGACCGCTTGAGCGACATAAAAAAATCGAAAATCTGATAAAAATCTACTGATGTCGGTCGACACTTCAAAAACGAACTTCAGATTCGTGTTCAGCGACCATGACTATCCCCATGGTTGAGGTTCCCAGGTACGTAGAGGACGTCTGGGTATTTTCCGCTATTTTCATGTAATTTCCTATTTCTCCCCGACTTCCCCCCTATTTTATGAGTTATCGCTGAATCATAGCATGACCCATCGCTTAGCGGATTATTGCATAGTGTGATGACTTTCCTTGGACAAAAAATTATTCTGACCTTTTTGGAGAGCCTTTATTTTAATGCAGAAGTATGTATGATTGCCCATAACATTGATGTTCTCGTAGCTATCAACACAAAAATTCCCGTTTCATTTTGCATATATATGCCCTAGATGATCGCGACGTTGTGATAGCTCGTTAAGATTCCTCACCCAGAAGGTGCACTAGAGATGAAGGGATAAAGGACGGGGCTAGCCAATCCCTTTTGGGCTGCATCACGCATTATACTTCTAAGGAACGTCGTGGAGGGAGTTGAATGCCCATTTGGCCATACAATGACTTGTCGTGATCAGGCGATGAACAAGTCGGTGGTCCCGGACAAGTCTGGTACCAATCCTCCGATGCTGCAGGGATGGAAGGCTGGGTTGTCCTGGGAGGGAAATCTGAGCCAGGATCCTGGTATCGGGTGCACGCAACAGCTAGGACCTCGTCCGACGGCACTACACGTGTCCCAGTAATCCATTATTGTACACAAATGCTAATTTTTAAAAACCTTTACTCCTACGGACGCATCGGGTACTGCCGTAGGCCGCCCGATTCCAGCTTGCTAACTCGGTTCCATCCTCTCCAATCAAGAAGAAAGTGGTATCGAAAGTGGTATCAGACAGGTCTGAGAACGGCAAAGCAATTACTTTTGTCGGGTGGGTACGGCATCATGTTGGTCGCGTACTCAGCCAAACTTGTCAGACTTCCACGCTATTCCGCAGAAGTTTAATGTGTGGCGCATTCCACAAGGAATTCACTAACGCCTACCTTTGTCGCTTAGTCTTTCAAAAGAAGTTCAGCCCTTGTTCTAGCTTATCTCTATTTCAAAGCGGTGCTTGACTACTTAGAATAGCACTAATGACCACTTTGACTCATTCATTCCTTCAAGTTTTGAATTTACAAGGAACAGCTACATTCGTAACGAAAACGACATCTGCAACGGAAGAACACCTCCTCTTCAGCTCCCAACTCTACCGTTCGTTTAGACGTCAGAAACCAGCTCATCGTTGTAATTCACCTTCTTTTATGTTTGGGTAGGCCTGCTGTCTGCTTCATGGAAATCCACTGGGAAATGTTTTTATGATTTGAGCGTACTTGTCGGAGATTACGTATGTTGAAGAGTGACGTTTATCTTTCTCCGTTTCTCCGTAACTTTCTCTTTTCCTCAAATTCGTTGCGGCCTCAGCAGTGGACGGGTGTTTTCTCTCATGTTCGCAGTCCTGCTCCGGTTCTTTTTTTTTCAGAAAGAGAACTCCGTAATTTTCTAAGCACATGATACCTATAAACAAAAAAGGTTTTTAAAAACAATCTCCCTATTTACTATAAAATTTGTTGCCAGATTGTTCGCTATTGTTCTATTTTCCATCATACGTATTCTTTTTGGAGAGTCTCTAGTTTAGTCTGGAAGACGCCTTCTATATTTAGGAGGTGTATAGTTTGATTTCAAAAGCGAAAGACTTCCTTTAAAAGGTCATCAATTTGACGTTGTTTTTCCTGAAGGTAATGCTTTAAAAATTGCAGGATTCTTAAGTTGAAAATGCAGTGGTGGGCCGCAGGATTTCGACTGACCAATGTAAATTGGCTCTAGCTAGTCCTGCTACAAAAGTAGCGATCGAACTGAAGGCGCTAGATGTACGTTGCTTATGCTTCAGAAAGGTTTTCTGGATCCATTCTGCACAATTTTCAAGGTGCATCCACCCCCGATGATATTAGGTTGGAAAAAAAGTCTCTTCACACTTCGAATTTTTTTTTTACCCTTCCCCTTGTAAGCGCACTAGCCAATGTTGATTGCTGATTTCGTAATCCTATCACACTTGTCTACTGTTCGCACGCGGACACAGGTTAAGACTCTTCTTGTAATTCGTCATTTATCCAATCTTCCGGACTCAATGGCAAACCTATCTCATGGCCATTTTCGCACGGCATTCTTCATGAATTCATTAAAGGATCTACAGCACGTCAGGCAGCCGACCAAATTAAACATATATATGGCTTGGGATCTACTACTCATCGCGCCTGTTATGAGTGGTTCGGAAAGTCTTTAAAGGGAGATTATTCACTGAGGAAAAGGCATGGTCAGGAAGGCCAACTGGATTGGACGACACTGAACTACACCATCTTCTTCGTACCGATAGTTGGCGGACGACACGTCAGCTGGCAGAGAAGCTCGAAGTGTCTCATAGGATAGTAGGAATCCATCTGAAGAATCTTGGCTTTCATGGAAATTTGGAGCTTGGATTCCACATGCCCTGTCAGACACTCAGAAACGTCGACGGCTCTCCATCGCTGCTTCTCTTCTGTCCAGATAAGGAAGAAAATCGTTTCTTCCGCGGATTGTGACAGGCGAAGAGTCCTGGGTTCTGTGTGCCAACTTCCGAGGAAAAGGCAATGGGTACAAAAGGAAGAGAGCCCTAAGTCTGATCTCAAGCCCAATGTTCACGAAAGGAAGATTCTCTTGAGTGTTTGGTGGGATATCAGAGAAGTGATTTATCGGCAAACTCTCAGAAGTAGAGAGACACTTACTGCTGCCACATACAGTGGCCAACTCCACAAAGTCGTCGCAACTCTCTAAGAAAACAGGCCGGAGAAGTCGAAGGTGATGATCCTGCATGACGATGCAAAACCACATGTTGCAAGACTCACAAGAGAAACAATAAAGGAGATGAGCTGGGAGGTAATGCCGCATCCACCGTATAGCCCTAACCTCGTTCGTGTCGACTACCATCTCTTCCGTGCTCTCAAGCAGGAATTTGGAGAGAAATATTTTGGAACGGATGAAGACCTCAAAAATTGGATTCAGCAATGGTTCGACTCCAGAACTGCAGTCTTTTAAGCGAGAAGAATTGGAAAATTACCCAGTCTTTGGAAAAGTGTAGTGGGACAAAATTGAGTTTATCTCAATTGATTTGACTTTGTAGTTGTGAAGTAATAAATCTTTGAAAAAAATGAAAAGACTTTTTTTCCAACCTAATACAATCAAAATCGTTGACTTGGTTGACTGTACGCCTCCTAGTAGACCTTGTGCAGCTCTGATAAGGCTCGACTACCGCTGGAGATTATTGCCGAGTTGGCTGTTCAGCACATTTTCCTTTCTGCCACCTTCATGTTTGAACGGGGTACATGTCGCGAAGAAGCACCGTGGGGGTGAGGGAAAGAGTCGTTGCTCCTGCAGTCACCGCCGCAGCCAATCGGCTGGCGACGGCTAAGCTGCACAGGCGAGGTGCATGATTGGCTTTGGGAGCAACGGCTCGTTCTCGCACCCCACAACACGTCCCGGAACCGTCGCGGTGCGCCTTCGCAACAGGTACCGCTCTATCATTGTATATGTGCTGCAGAGTAATCTACGCGCTTCTATTTTTTCTATTAGTTGCCCTTCTCTCCTTGGGTTCTTTGAAACGAATTCCGTTTTCCCATGAGTATCAGATGTTTCGTCTTTTTATTACGTTGTTCATATTCCTCCACATGTGCGTTCAATTAATTACCTATAGTTGTACTCATCGAGATCTTTCCCACCTCTTTGAGTTATTTATGTATACATTAGAAAATTAGAAAAATAGATAAAGGACGGAATTCTTGTGATGGGTTCTCTTTATGTATGCCAAAAAAAGTGACTTTGATTTCGGAATCAAAATTTCAAATCAAGACGAGTTTCTTACACATTAGTCTAGAGCCTCTCCAATACGGTTATAATAATTTTTGCTTAGTAAAAATTCCGTATAACTTTCTTCGAGATTTTTTAGTTCACCTAAGGGTCCAATTTGACGTGAAAATGATATAACGGCTTCTCATGCTTAACCTGAAAATGCCACACATTGCGCAAGTCACCTCATGGTCATAATGGAGCTCCCGTTCTTCAGCCCTCGTAAGGGGGGGGGGGGGGGGTGTCCCTCGCCAGCATTAATTAAGCCGTAACGATGCGAAGCAATCTCAGTTTTCTGCTTGGGAGAGTGTAATTGGTCTTTGCTTCGCTCAATGGGTTCATAATCCCTCGGTGGGCTTCAATCTTGGACTTAACTAACATGCCCGTCTGGCTTCAGGCTCTTGTTAAGATTACGTCTGTCTCGTTACGTGAGAAGGACATAGTTTCTTTCCGCCAGGGCTTCCTGCTTGCTAGGCATTGGAATGACTTTCTGCTCTGAGTGCTTCAGCGGCAGATTTACATCAATTGCTTCGTTTTCTTATGCTTCTCCGTTGTGTCGACTTTGGTCGAGTTCCAGTAATGAAGGATTATTCCCTCTTCTTTTTGATGTGTGAAACCCAAGCTTTTCCAGCATGTTTTAGGACCGTCTTATTCAAGTAGATGTTCCGAAAAGTTACTCCTTCGAAAACTGACATTTTAGAAAAAGAACTGCCGTAGTACTACCGTTGTTAGCAAACTATTGACGGTAAGGGAACTACAGGGTGCGTAAAAAGTATTGACGCAGTAAATGACGGCTGTGGAAATAGTATTGCGCAGTAAGTTTTAAAATATTCACTTAAGAAATATGGAAAATGATCTTGCAAACACGACAGAATAAGTCGTAATTGACATCGGCTCCTTTACTGAGAATACAGGAACGAAAACGACGGAAAAATTCATGAGCACGCGCCGCAAGTACTTGCTTGGATTTCGTTTCGTGCTTTTAACAGGGTAGCCTTCTGCGACTGGTCACTTCTGTTGAAAGTAGCCCAGACCTCATTCTCCAAAATCGCTTAAAAAGAGTAATCCAGCGGATTCATGTTTAAGCTGTGTTCGTCTGAGAAGCTGTCCACACCTGCGCGCCTTATCCGTTTGCCGTTATCGGACAAAGATTGATAATCTTGGATTTGAACGTTATCGTGCTTGAACATATTGTAATCATCATCTGTTATGACAGAGCCGTGGCTGACGTTTGGGTTGCTGGCCTCTTTCCTCACCAACCGTTTCGAACAGCGCCAAATTCTCTTGTTAAGGAAGTATTCAGCTGTCTGGGTAACAGACAAAAAAGGGCCACCGTAGCGATGACGATAATGTTTCTTCAGTTTTTTCGTGAGTGTTTTTTGAGCACAATACAGACAACAAAAATAACACACAAAAACCTAGAGGGGTAGAAAGAAAAAGCTGGAGCTGAAATAAAAAGCAGGTGCGTCAATGCTTTTTACGCACCCTGTACTCTGGCCGGGCGGGAGAAGTGGGCCGTGTCCCGGAGCCGCGATCTGCCCAGCTACGGCCCAAGATCTGCCCAGCTACGGCCCAAGAATGCAAAATGGGCGGAACCTTCTGCTCATCTCGCAGCACGTCATCTCGACAGCACATCCTGCTCATTTCGAAAGGAGAAGGTGCTACCGAGCTCAGGCAACACCTGCTGCCCTCAAAAAGGATGGCCGAGATTCTTGAGCCGTAGCTGGGCAGATCTTGGGCCGTAGCTGGGCAGATCGCCGCTCCGGGACACGGCCCACTTCTCCCGTCCGGCCAGAGTAAAATAAAGGCAACTGAAAGCTGGACCTGCGAATTAGCGCCGTCCACCTCCAGGCCCTTACCAGAGAACAGCTCCTACCTCGTTTCACCAATTGTAGACCACGCCTTCGAAGGCCCTTCCAGTCGAAGGAGGGAATTACGAGCGCAGTAGCATACTAAACCCTACTCCGATCTTCTGGCGTAATGCAATTCGGGTGTGGATATCAGAAGGGAGCAATATGACGGCCATTCTTTGAGCTCTGATAGAAATCGAGCTCGAAGCTCTCTCACAGAGCTCTAATATATAACAATCTAAAATGCAGAGTAGCGGTTTCCGCTTTGAGTTCCACTCCTGTAACCTCGCGATATTTGTTTATTTATTTATTTATTAAATACTTCATAAAACACGCCATATAAGATGAAACAGCAGATGAACACTCTCAAGCTAATCTAGGAGGCAGATTTTCCATGGAAACAAACGTCGTCCACCTAACAGCACAGTAAACACTGACAACAATCCCCAAAAGGCGAGAAAAAAGGAGGCGAGTCGGAGGTACCTATTGCGGAAGGATGGGTATGTAAGAGTTTAAGAAAAATTCTGATTTTTGAAAAACCTGACCATGGATTTGAGGCCACCGTTAGAAGTATATAGACTGCTGGTATAAATACACTAGATAAGCCACCCTTTATGGGCAGCGTGCCTGTCGGCGGGGGCCAACGAGGAACATGGTCCCTAGACAGTCCTATAGAAGAATCTTCCAATAGTATGGGAACGATTCCAAGCGGACTATAGAATATATTGAAACGTGACACATGTGGCCCTATGGATCGCCGTACGTAATTTACCTAGCACGTAGGTTCAAAATAGTTCATAAGCCAAGAAGATTCATCAGTGCCAGGTAGACAGCTCCCATATGTAGGTAGCGTGACGACTAAAAATAGGATAACATAATTCAACAAAAAACTATTTAATATAATAGATTAACAGGTCTTCAGCGCTAACACCCCTAAGAATAAAATTGGCTAAAGGGTGCCTCAAGCAAACAGAGTTTAAAAGGGTTTAACATCGCTGCAACTGGCGCTGTTAACATAGTTTTGTTGTTTTTAAAATTAGTACGCAAGAAAATTGAGATTTTGGCACACGGAAGCTATAGGGAAAAAGCGCGTGGTCGCGCTGTCTGACTAGGCACGGTTGTTAAGTGAACTCCTATTCTAGGTCCATGGTTCGAATTTCCCATTAATGCCAATCAACCATTCCGTCCCTTCGGCGTCGGTGATTTGGTGCCGCACATGTCTGGAAGGATAAAATTCTGAATTGTGCACCGACTGGCTACGAGAAGTCATTGTATAGACTCAGGACCTATTCAAATCACTTCCATGATATCCCATTGAAGTCGTGGCGCGATCGACAAATGCCGACATTTGACCTTGCTCTTTGAAACGCCATTTCTAAACAGCTTCCAGTTTGAGCATTCTTTTTGAACAGTAAAATTCTCAAAACAGGGGTCTGAATGCAAATCTCACTATGATATGTATCAAAATTTCCTGACTCCATGCATTTCCTTCGAGTTAGAGGTGGCCTCAAACTTTTCGTTGCATTGGACCAATTTCCTAAGTGTGAAAATCTGTGGAGGAGGCCTGATCGCACAGTCGGAAGAAGCACCGAGGGTCGGAGTCGAGGTTCTTGAACTGGATCCCCCATTCGAGTTTTCTACACCTCCGGAGTTTTGGACCAGACGCTGGAATGCCCAACGGCTGGCCTACCGCCAACCGTTCTATAGGTCACTCACGTTTTCGAAAGGCCACCATGACATCCCATAGAAGTATGGGTGCTTGGCGTATCCCACGAAAGAATTGAATAACGCCGTCATTTACGCGTTTCTTATTGTTCATATTCTCGAAGCTATCTGCGTGAAATTTCCCGTTTCACTGAGCATATATAAGCAGTTCCAAATGCTCATACCTATTTTTTTTGCATTTCTACACTTCTAGCTGCCCAGACGTGGAAGCGACTGTGAGTCAGGAGAGAAGCAGCCTCCACCTAACTTCCTCACCACAGCTCGAAACAAACATGGGATTCCTGCTACAGATATAAGGTGTCTGCAATTATATTGAATACCAGTCGTACGTCGGCCTAGCGGCCGCCTACGACTGGTTGGGGGCTTCGCCCCCAAACCCCGAGAATAGGACGCCATGGCCGCTAAGGGTTTCCTATTCTTCCCTAGGCCTTCTGACCTTTATGTTAATCGAGATGGATCGATTGATCCGACGTCAGATTCGTGTTCAGCGACCTCGATTACCCCTAAGGCCCCGTTTATACTTCGTCGCGTCGCGATGCGATGGCCACGCAATGAGGCCAAATCGATCGATCGCGTCGTACAATCGATATGGCCACTATACGTGGCGTCGCGTCGCGCCGCGACGAAGTATAAACGGGGCCTAAGGCCGAAGCTTCGCGCCACTTGAGCGCCATCCTCAAAAAATCGATAATATCGATCGATATCGATTGGTCGACTTCAGATTCGTCTTCAGCGACCTCGATTACCCCCAGGGCCGAAGTTTCGTGCCGCCGACGTGTTCGGCACGTCTACGGCTCGCCATGCACGGTTGCCGACGTGTTCGGCACGTCTGCGGCTCGCCATGCACGGTTGCCGACGTGTTCGGCTGCCGCGCCCCAACTCAGGTGTGACGGACGGACGGACAGTGTGACACACACACGCACACACGCACACACGCACACACACACACATGCTTGCTGCTTTATATATAGTAGGATATAAAGGGTGCGTAAAAAGTACTGACGCACTAAACGTAAACGTTAGAAATAACAACACATTATAAAATTTAACAAGTTCATACACAAAATGTCAACAATGATTTAGCGAACAGAACAGCATCACTTGTATTTTATATGGGCTTTTTTTGCTGCGAATGCGAGGGCGAAGACGCCGAGAAAAGGCATCGACGATGCGCCGCAAGTAGTAGTCCACGTCGATTTCGTTCCATGCTTTGACTAGATCATCCTTCACTGACTTCATACTTTTCTGGCAAGTAGTGCAAGCCTTGTCCTCCGAATCTTCCCGTATAGATAATTCAGCGGATTCAAATCCGGTCTATACAGAGATCATTCCTCTGCCGAAATGATGTCCTCCAAGTCTGCGCGGCACCAGTCCTGAACAATCCTCGACTCTGCGTAGGAATCTAGTGCTGCTGGAAGACATACGGCTCACTCTCGAGGTGGGATTCGAGCCAAGGAACCAGTTGCTTCTTTAGGACGTCAATACAGATAGTTCTACCGATTTATCTTCACTTCTGTATCCACAAAAACGAGAGGCGCTTGTGATGAATGTACGAACCATGATACTGGCCGGATGCGCCTCTCGCGCAGCAATCCTTCCGCCAGAATTAGCACTTTGGAGGTCCTTGAAGAGTATTTAACATTTTTAAGGGTTGAATGCACAAAAGTATCAAGTCACTGAAGGTCAAAGCATGGAACGAAATCGACGTGGACTACTTGCGGCGCACCGTCAATGCCTTTTCTCGTCGTTTTCGCTCTGCATTCGCAGCAAAGAAGCCCATATAAAATACAAGAGATCATTGTTGACATTTTGTGTATGAACTTGTTAAACTTTATGATGTGTTGTTATTTCTAACGTTTATGTTTAGTGCGTCAATACTTTTTGAGTTCAGTGTTTTCCAAACGTTTTGAAACCAGTTCACGGATTTCAATGAGAAAAACCGGGACTGATCCTCCCTTTCTAAACAGTCGTCGAACGTCCACATACTCGCATTGTCAGTGCTCTTCTATCTGGCATGTTTGAAAGAGAAACCAAACAGAATTACTCGAACACCCTTTGCTTTCTGTTTCCGGGAGCAGAGTGTTGTTTTCAATGGAACTAGAATGCTAGACGGCAATTAAGAGAACACGCAACAAGTGCGCAATGAGTTTGTGAGACCGTCCGTAAATTGGGAAAACAAATCAGAACAGTGAAATGTCATTTGCACTTATGACAACCTCTTGGGAATCCTGGACGTATCTGCGATTGCGGTCACTGTTTATTCAGAAGTACAGGGTGCTTAAAAAGTATTGACGCACCTACTTTTTGTTTCAGCTCCAGCTTTCTGTTTCTACCCCTCTAGGTTTTTATGTGTTATTTTTGTTGTCTGTATTGTGCTCAAAAAAACACTCACGAAAAAACTGATGAAACATGACCATCGTCGCTACGGTGGCCCTTTTTTGTCTGTTACCCAAAGAGCTGAATATTTCCTTAACAAGAGAATTAGGCGCTGTTCGAAACGGTTGGTGAGGAAAGAGGTCAGCAACCTAAACGTCAGCCACGGCTTTGTCATAACAGATGATGATTACAAGATGTTCAAGCACGATAACGTTCAAATCCAAAATTAACAACCTCTGTCCGATAACGGTAAACAGATAACGCGCGCAGGTGTAGACAGCTTCTCAGACGAGCACAGCTTAAACAAGAATCCGCTGGATTACTCTTTTTAGGCGATTTTGGAGAATGAGGTCTGTGCTACTTTCAACAGAAGTGACCAGTCGCAGAAGGCTACCCTGTTCGAAGCACGGAACAAAATGCAAGCGAATACTTGCGGCGCGTGCTCATGAATTTTTCCGCCGTTTTCGCTCCTGTATTCACAGTAAAGGAGCCAATGTCGACTGCGAGTTATTCTATCGTATTTGTAAGATCATTTTCCATATTTCTCAAATGAATATTTCGAAATTTGCTGCGCATTACTATTTCCACAACCGCCATTTACTGCGTCAATACTCTTTACGCACCCTGTAAAAAGCAGTAACGATCAATACGATTTGGTTCCGAAATGCTCATTTAAAGCAGTGCTGAGACGCAGTCTATTAGGTTGAGCCATACGTTTCGCAACAAAATTCGTCTTCCAGCAAAAATAAGATTATACCACAAAAGAGAACTAATTGACTTGAACGAAGTAATTACCGTTATTCTGAATGAGTTTCTTCCCGCTTTTCATGCATTTAATGGATTACATCTCTGTAGAATTTAGTTGGTGTCGACCTTAAGAAGACGTGTACTACCGCTGTGACTCACTGACTTCGCCTACCAAGGAGGAAGTGATCCAACGACTGATGACAGTCAGACGGCGCAATGTCCGGGGTGTATGGTGATCGCTTGATTTTGATCCAGGCCAATTCCTAGATTTCTCCAGCGTCTGAAATGCCCTAAGCGGTCGGCCGTTGCCTTGGTGAAAGAAATGTTGACTCGTATTGACCTCTTTCTTCACTAATTTTTCCTGCAGCTAGTCGACTTGTTGGTAAAAGCGAGAGGGTCGATAGTTTGACCACGCGGAGTAGCTCCCGGTGCACTGGATCACTACATTTCCGTAAAATGCAAAGCAGGACCTTCTTTCGGTGGAGCTCCGATTTTGCCGTCATAACTCCAGCTCGTTGCGCTTCAGCTCTTGCTTTACTGCTTTTGAGTTTAGTGAAGGATCCGCTTCTCATCGCTGGTAAAGATTCGATCCAGGCCCCCTCGCCTGAAACGATGTTGGAGCTCTCGGCAGTCGGAGGAGGCACAGCAATTTGTTTGGGTTTCCGTTAATGCATGAGGCATTGACGAAGGCGATTTTGGCGACCTTCCAATCTTCGAGCGGCGGCGGCTCACTGGGAGATGTGGAGATCAGCGGTCAGTCCCAGTCTGGTTTGAGACGAATTCGACTCAATGTGTTGACGCAGACGCCCTTTGTTTGCAGCAGTTGGTCTTCCCGGGAGTAGTTTGCCTTGTTGCCCTTCTGGGCGGAATGGGACTTCTGATACCACCTACAATAATTTATTCGGTTAGGAATGAACTTGCCGGTGACTTCCTGAATGCGCTTGACCCCGACGCCGGGCTGCTGCTGAGTTATGAAATAATTGAAAGTGAAATCGCACACTTTTTCACTTTTCACTGGTCATCGTTCTAGAGAATAAAACTTTTCAATAGGAAAATTAGCCATTCGAAACTCAAAATGATCTCTAGGAAACAAGCTTTCAAACAAAATATAACATTTCAACGGGTTAGCTTTAAATTTTAGAAAAAAGACACAAAATTCAAACCGACGAAATTTATGACTCAATCCAATATTTAGCCGTCAACTAAGCTTTGCCTGATCTACTCAACAGCTTAGGAATTGGAGAATGTTTACAAATATCTACTATGATGCGAATATCAGCTTAAACAATGGTTCGCCTCATGTTCCACTGTATTGCTGAGCAGTAGAATAAGGATGAAGGATAAAGGACGGCGTTATTCAATCCCTTTCGGGATGCGCCACACCTTCTATTTCTAAGAGCTGTCGTGGAGGCGATTTGAATGTGTACTTGACATAAATACTATTTTCTAGTGGACCTGGATACTTTCATGTCGAATTCGACCCTCTCATAAGCAGACTTGACGCTTCCTAAATCAAAGTGAGCTTTTTCAGAAAAACGGGCATCCTATATGGTAAACTACTAACTTTCCAAGTAGATTATCATAGTTTTTTGTCAAAGGAAGATTGGGTATAACTTTCTTCGAAATTTTGTAAAGTTCAGCTGTTTGAATAAGTGTGATATTTTTATAAAAATTTTATTATTTGAGAAAAATTAACAAAAAATTAATCACTTAAAATTCGTTTCTAGACGCGAAGAGGGCAGCAATCGTTTAATACGTTGAAAAACGAGGTTAAAAACAATGCACTTGACTAGCTCATCACTTTATTTGGTAATGTAAATGCGTAAAGCTTACATAAAGCGTCAGAGTGAGGATACTGTCTGTTCTTCAAAATTGTAGTTGTTGCATTGTTTACAGCTGCTAAATTATTACAGAAATTTTGTCGTCTATAATGTTTTGTAAGAAAAGTTTGCTCTGTTGACGTGTAGAAGTTCCTGAATGAATGATGGGGATGCCCATCTTGGGCATTCATCGTCGCACGGCCTACGCCCCTTTTTTAGAAACAATGGCAACTTTGTCTTCTTCAGCCGTCGGCAATGCCGACAGCCTGGGATAGCTGATGATACCTAGCTTCCAACTTCGACTCCCAGTCATTTCATTCTCTATTTTTTGAAATTTTCTTTTCCTTTGAATAGTGTTCTATAAAGGATAAAGGATGAAAGACGACGTTACTCAATCCTTTTTGGGATGCGCCACGCATTCTACTTGTACGGGAGGATATCGTGGAGGCGATTCGAATGCGTACAGTGACTTGCGGTGGCCAGCCGATGAACAAGTCAGCGCTTTATCCTTCCCAGACAAGTCTGGTACCAATTCGTTGACTCCGGAGGGACGGAAGGCTTGGTTGGCCTGGCGGGAAATCCGAACCAGGGACCTGGTATCGGATTCAAGCGACAGCCGGCACCTCCTTCGACTGCGCCTCACGCGCCCAAATAGTGTCCTACTGCTCATTTTTTCTATAATGAGCCGAAGTGAGTGAGTGATAATAGAAAGCACCCATACTTGTGTTGCACGAAAATGAAAGAGTCGTGCATGTGTGTAATTCATGTTGCTTTTCTTCGTTTCTTAAGCGCTTAGTCCAGCACGTCAGGCAGTCAGCTGTTCATGTCAGTGCTCCGTCTTCTCTTGCCAAGAGCACTTTCTTCCACACCATCAATTTCGTAGCATATTTGCTCATGACGCCGTATCAACGTTTCCGAAGAACTATGCAAGATTGCTTCCTGCCCAATTCTATTTCTTGGTGAAGCAGAACTGAGTGAACAAGGCAGCCCAGCTATGGGCGCCGCTTCCTTTACTTTGCCTGATGGTCGCTGTTTCCATCGTTGTTAGAGATCTGTAGCGCATCAGTAAATATTTTAGATAATATTCATATCGTTTTGTTTTATATTCTTCATGTCACATTTTAAATTATTCTTGGCTCCGGCTAATCATTTATTAATTTATTTGCTTATACACTCATGGGTGCGTCAAAAAGAAGAAAAAACAGCCAGCACTCCACAAAAGAAGACGCTATGGTTGGTATGCCAAGAACACAATAAAAGAACAAGGAAATAAACAATAATCTAGACAGAAATACGTAGGAAACTGAGGAGTCATAATTGTTTTGTCAACGTTGCTGATCCTGAAATACCTCAAAAAATTCAAAAGCCTACAGACATATTCTTCTTACGAGTCAAAATGCGTAATATATTATTCTAAAATATACTATATATTATACTATACTATATATACTTTATGTTTAATGGAATTGTTATACTTCCCTTAGCCCTAGTTTTTACTTGCACCGCTGGGCGGCGCGGCACGATGGTCGAGATAGGTATCGACCGGGCGGCGCGAAAAATCGATATCTATGACTGTCATGGTGCCTCGCCGCGTTGCCGGCCGGCCCTGGTGCTCTCGCGCTTTACGAAAAATTTTGATTGATGGACATTGAAGGTGACGTCCTCATTCAGGGCTTAATTCTGAGTGGAGATAATTGGCTGTACCGGATATGTCAACCTGATCTACAACAAGGGCTTCTGAAAGAACCATTGAAAATGTGTAAACTGAAGAAAAAAAACTATTCTGAAAACTTTAGATAATAGAATCAGCTAATAATATATGAAAATTATTTAAATCTCTCAGTATTTTGACAGTTCAAAACTCAATACCCTAACAACCAAATAGTATCATGTTATACAGAATCAGGCGCATATCTGTATGTACTTCAAATTATTCAAGTACTTCAAACTACAACAATCACAAGTAACAACCAAAACAATGACCACAACAACACCAAAGTGTTTTGTTTTGCCTTTTTATCTTTAAACAAAACATGTTTACAATTAGTTACCCCAAGACTCATCAGTGAAGAAGGTAACTAATTAATGTAGTTGCTAGTACTGTATTAGGTGATATATTTTTTTAAATGTGTTTTAACTTGTACTAACAATTAAATTTTACAAACGAAAATATACTTAACAGTTATGTGTATTACAATTGCACTACATTATAAAACCACTCACCCATTGTTACTAACCACTAACCCAACATTATTCTATATATACCAATTCAGGTCGAACTGTACACTTTTCAAATTTCAAATAAACAGAAATACATATTATATACACAAACACACATGTACATACACATATATACATATTTATTTTTTATTTAATTTAATTTATTTTCATTTTGTTTATTTGTATAATTTTTAATTTAATTTTACGTTTTCATTTATAATTAATTTTTGATTTTACTGTTTTATTTTTAATGATTTTTATACAATTTTATTTTTTTATTAAAACATTATTTTGTCTAGTTATTTATTAATTTTTCAATTTTTAAAAATCACAATACAATGTATGTACTTTAAATTAAGAACTTATCGGTCATTTTAGGAGGTACCAATAAAAGGAAACTGACTATGTTTATGTAAAAGTATACCAAATATATCCCTACCAGTCGTTCGGCGGCCTAGCGGCCCCCTACGACTGGTTGGGGGCTTCGCCCTCAAACCCCGAGAATAGGACGCCATGGCCGCTACGGGTTTCCTATTCTTCCCTAGGCCTTCTGACCATTATGTTAATCGAGATGGATCGGCTGATCTTCCTCAACGTGATCCTCAAAAAATCGATAATATCGATCGATATCGATTGATCCGACTTCAGATTCGTGTTCAGCGACCTCGATTACCCCCAAGGCCGAAGTTTCGCGCCACTTGAACGCCATCCTCAAAAAATCGATAATATCGATCGACATCGATTGATCCGACTTCAGATTCGTGTTCAGCGACCTCGATTACCCCCAAGGCCGAAGTTTTGCGCCACTTGAACGCCATCCTCAAAAAATCGATAATATCGATCGATATCGATCGGTCGACTTCAGATTTGTGTTGAGCGACCTCGATTACCCCCAGGCCTGAAGTTTCTACCGCCGACGTGTTCGGCACGTCTACGGCTCGCCATGCACGGTTGCCGACGTGTTCGGCACGTCTACGGCTCGCCATGCACGGTTGCCGACGTGTTTGGCACGTCTACGGCTCGCCATGAACGGTTGCCGACGTGTTCGGCACGTCTACGGCTCGCCATGAACGGTTGCCGACGTGTTCGGCTCGTCTACGGCTCGCCATGAACGGTTGCCGACGTGTTTGGCACGTCTACGGCTCGCCAGGCACGGTTGCGGACGTGTTCGGCACGTCTACGGCTCGCCAGGCACGGCTGCCGACGTGTTCGGCACGTCTACGGCTCGCCATGCACGGTTGCCGACGTGTTCGGCACGTCTACGGCTCGCCATGCACGGTTGCCGACGTGTTCGGCACGTCTACGGCTCGCCATGCACGGTTGCCGACGTGTTCGGCACGTCTACGGCTCGCCATGAACGGTTGCCGACGTGTTTGGCACGTCTACGGCTCGCCAGGCACTGTTGCGGACGTGTTCGGCACGTCTACGGCTCGCCAGGCACGGTTGCCGACGTGTTCGGCACGTCTACGGCTCGCCATGCACGGTTGCCGACGTGTTCGGCACGTCTACGGCTCGCCATGCACGGTTGCCGACGTGTTCGGCACGTCTACGGCTCGCCATGAACGGTTGCCGACGTGTTCGGCTCGTCTACGGCTCGCCAGGCACGGTTGCCGACGTGTTTGGCACGTCTACGGCTCGCCAGGCACGGTTGCGGACGTGTTCGGCACGTCTACGGCTCGCCAGGCACGGTTGCCGACGTGTTCGGCACGTCTACGGCTCGCCAGGCACGGTTGCCGACGTGTTCAGCACGTCTACGGCTCGCCATGCACGGTTGCCGACGTGTTCGGCTCGTCTACGGCTCGCCAGGCACGGTTGCCGACGTGTTCGGCACGTCTACGGCTCGCCAGGCACGGTTGCCGACGTGTTCGGCACGTCTACGGCTCGCCAGGCACGGTTGCCGACGTGTTCAGCACGTCTACGGCTCGCCATGCACGGTTGCCGACGTGTTCGGCACGTCTACGGCTCGCCATGCACGTTGGACGACGTCTTCGGCACGTCTTCTGAATCCCGACGCACGTTGAACGACGTCTTCGGCACGTCTTCTGAATCCCGACGCACGTTGAACGACGTCTTCGGCACGTCTTCTGAATCCCGACGCACGTTGGACGACGTCTTCGGCACGTCTTCCGAATCCCGACGCACGTTGGACGACGTCTTCGGCCCGTATTCTGAATCCCGACGCACGTTGAACGACGTCTTCAGCATGTCATCTGAATCCCTCCGCACGTCGGACGACGTCTTGAGCACGTCTTCTGAATCCCTAAGCTCTACACTTGATCCCCATTCTTACCCTGACGCGTTGTTCGCTGAATACATCGTAAACTTGGGTGATCCGCCGCCGGGGTTTCAGTTCGCTGGCAATCGCCCATTGTTAAGCTGAAAGAAAACCCGGCTGGCATACGCCGCACTGTCCTAGGCATATCTTGGCTTCAGTCCCCTCCCCGTAACTGACAACGTGACCGACGGATTAAGCGAATTATATATAGTAAGATCACTATCCGTCAAAATACACTTCCTGCTTCCATTCTAATGTTATATTTAACAACAAAACTTAGGTCTACAGTAGAATAAAGGATAGAAGATGGCATTAATTAGTTTCTTGACGGATGCGCCACTTATTCTTTTCCTGGGGAGAGCGTGAAGGTAATTTGAATGCGTGTTTGGCATATGGTGACATGAGTTAGCCAGCAGATGACCTTCATTACCAGCCAAGTGGCCTTTGAAGAAAGTGAACTGCATCATGTGTCGCTTAGTTCTCCCCGGAGTCGAACCAGTTTTTGAGCTGATGGTTCACATTTAAGGATAAGGATAAAGTCAAAGAAAAGGATAAACTGCGATTTAAGGAAGTTTCTCTTCAGAAACGCCACGCATTCAGCTTTCTCGGGATGTGGTGGAGGCGATTTGGATGCATGTTTGACTTATCACCGGTATCACGTGTCGTCCCGTTGATCATCGTCTTGCTCGAGCGGGCGCCAGCAGCGTCTCCATTCGTTCCAGTCGCGTGCCAGAGTGCTCCAATGGATCCTCCTCGCTCGAGGGACACGAAGAGCGTCATATCGGTCGTTCAGGGCTTTCACGAAGAAGTCCGACCAACGCATTGGTGGGCGCCCTGGTGTTCTCTTGACGTCCCGCGGAATCCAGTCATTGACGGCTCTCGTCCAGCGGGTGTCTGCGAATCGCACTACGTGGCCGGCCCACCTAATTTTCGACAACTTGGCCCACGCGACAGCGTCTCTGATCCTCGAACGTCGGCGAAGCTCGGAACTCCGGAGGCCTTCTCTCACTTGTGTGAGTCGTGTCACTCTGACCATCGTCCTCTCGATTCCACGCTTCCGATCGCGTGTTCATCGACTTACACAATCACTTATGGAAGCCAGCCGATGAACAAGTAGGTGTTCTATCCATCTCAAAGAAGTCTGGTACTAACTCACCGACCCCAGAGGGATGGAAGACTTGGTTGGCATGCGCAGGAAATCCGAACTTGGGATTTGTATGCCAACCGAATCTACTCCGACTGCGCTACCAAGCGCCGCTACTGTGGAATTCTTGGTACGAATCTTCAGGTGCTACTGTGAAGTACTGCAATATTTAATAAAACAGCAGGGCTTCTCTATTCACTACTGAAGGAAAAAAACTTTGACCTTGCATTAGAATCTGCTTCTTGATGTTTTAGTAATCCATTCCTAAGGCTTCTCCAAGTCTCGCATCGCAAACGTACGTTATACGATAGTATCAGCTCTTCTCTGAGATGCACTGTGGTCTGTTTTCATTTTCTTTTAACTTGGAGTATGCGAGAAATTCCTGAGTCCGAGTTTCTTTTCTTGCTGTAATCATGTTTCAGTCGCTAGGGAGAGATAATTGCACAATTACACATTACATTGCATTATAGATTCATTACACCATTACACTACGCCAGAAAAGGCCTAAGTAACTTTTGATCGTCTATGGCTCCAGTTGTTCTTCATTTTTTTATTTCTTACTTACCTATTTTTCTTACTTATTTTCCCTTCTACTGCCCCTCATCCCTCCCCCTTACAGGTCCCCTCTTCAGTAGTACCTTTTCACCGGACACCCTTCACTGAGACCTTCTTTCAGTGGTCCCATCTTCACTGCTCCCACCTTAACCGGTCCTCCTTACTGGTCCCCTCTTCAGTGGCCCTCCTTCAGCACCTCGCTCCCCCTCCCCATTACTGGTACCCACCTTTACTGTTCTTCCGTTTACTGATCCCCTCTTCACTGCCCCCCCCCCCCTTCCCTTACAGATCCTCCTTACTGGACCCTCCCCCTTTCTGGTCCCCCTTCACAGGTTATCCCTTTACTGACATCCTTTTCACTAGTCTACCTTTACAGGTCCTCCTTTCACTGATCCCCTCACACCTTCACTGACCGTCCCTTTACTGGCCCCTTTTGCTGGTCCCCCATTACTAGTCCTCTCGTCCCTAGACACGCATCGGTGACACCTCTTCTAGATCCGGACGCCTGTTAAACGCCATCGATGAGATGTTTTCTCAACCCGGACGCCCTTTGCGCGACTTCGGCGACACGCCTTCGGACGCTCGCGACTCGACGTGGGTGACACCTCGTCTGAACCCGGACGCCTGTTACTCGACCAGATGGACCGACGGAAGGACGGACACGGCCGCTTACTCTTTTATATATAGTAAGATAGGATAGGATACTATTGTGATGTGCGTGGGCATCCAAAGATGAACACAGTGATAATGGTAATAACGACTGGGTGCAAGGTAGTGTTGACGGAGGCGTCGGCTCTCACGTTCACCTCGAATTAAGGTTTTTGGTTCGAATCTCGCTCAAGTCAACCAAGCCTTTCATTATTTCGAGGTTGGTAAATTGTATGGCAGGTATAATAAAGGATAAAGGATAAAAGTATGGAGTTACTCAATCCTTTTTGGGATACGCCACGCATTCTACTTCTACGGGATGTTGTGGAAGCGATTTGAATGCGTATTAGGCCATACAATGACTTGCGGTGGCCAGCCGATGGGCAAGTCAGCGCTTTATCCTTCCCCGACTAGTCTGGTACCAATTCACCGACCCCATAGGGATGAAAGGCTTGGTGCACTTGGGCGGGAAATCCGAACCAGGAACCTGGTATCGGATGCACGCGACAGCCGGCGTCTCCTCCGACTGTGCTAAACGCGCCCGGGAGGGATAATACGCTTACCAATCTATTGGTTAGCGGCAAGGCATAGTATATGTGTCATATAGATTCAAAATTTTCCACATTACATCAAGATATAATAGAATGCGTGGCACATCCTACAAATAATTCGTAACGGCGTCATTTATCTATTCATCGATTAGTTGTTTAGTAAATGTAGGCATCCCGAATGTTTCCCAGTTCCTTTATAACGTCATCTCACTATTGGCGCTATGTAATTGTATGGGAGGTGTAATACGCTTACTAATCTAATTGTTAGTCACAAGGCATATTATGGGCGACATTTGGACTCAAGATTTTTCCACGTTGCATCAAGCTATAATAGAATGCGGCTATTAACTCAACAGCGCTAATACTTTCCTCCAACCGAAGTACGTCATTATTGACTTTTTGAGGGTTATTGGGGTCCAAGGGAACGTTTTCCAATCCCTCTTTCAGTTCAATTTCAATTTACTTTCGCTACACCCTGAACCTCGACAACCAGCCTAGAAGTAGCAAACAGGGAAACATTGGTAGATGACTAATAGTGGGGGGCAAGGCCATCAAAGCCAAGGCATTCACCTAACCGATGAAAAGGAACATCTAGCGTTGAAGCTGAGGCCGGATGATAAGTACACGCTTTCTTATGTCCTCCTATGTAGTCGTAAATAGGCCTCCAGTGATTAGGTCTATGAAGCTGATAAATGCGTCTCTCCCTTGCATGTGCCGTCGAGCTTACGCATGAAAGCCGATTCTAATTGCATCAATTACCTCGGTCAGACCTGTGTCGGACAATCGGCTCGAAAGTGCTAGACGCTTCTGCCCTTGCAAAGTTACAGTATTTTCTTGATTCGCTGGGCGACGTAGGAGACTCATTTAAGCAGTAGCACGAGAAGCGTCACTATTCATTGAAATTCCTCTGAGATTCCTGCGTATAATATACGTTGGGGTAGTCCATTGGAAAACATCACATATCCTCAATCTAAACCACTTGATTCATTATTCGTTTTCATAACCATCACATCTCAGGGATGTTCCTTGTAAATTTTGATGAGATGTTTAACTATACAGATCAGTTTGTTTATAGCATCACATTCTAATTATAGATCCGGTGCTTTACAGTTCACCAGTACACTCCACCTTTCAGTTGCTACAGCACAAATATATCACAGGTGCTACTGCCTATGCGAAAGCCTCTGCAATACGCAGTGATCCTCTTCTGAAAAACTCTCTGTTGCAGGATGTGCATTTACTTGTTAAGACTTTTCTCTGCATTTGTTCTTACCATCTGGCTCCGGTTTGGTAGTCGCGCTGTTAGTGAAGAATTGTTATCTAATGAGAAATTCTATAATAACCTCCAGTAGTACAGATATCATGCGAATATAATTGTTTCTACAGCTTCTTCTTCTCCTGAGCGTTTAGTCCCGCGCAGTCGCAGGGTCCACTGTTCTTGTGATCTGCCGGCATCTCATCCTACCAAGGGCGTCGTCTGGCATAGCGCCGAGTTTGGCGAGATCTCTCTTGATGACGTCCTTCCACCTTTTAATTGGGGCTCCTCTCGGACGTTTTCCGGGTGCCTCGAAATTTAGGGCCAAGTTAGTGGGATGGTCCTCTGGTCTTCTGAGGATGTGTCCGTACCACCTTAGGCGCTACTCCCTCATCTTCAGCTGGATCGGAGCTGTCTTCACCACTGCTCTAACATCCTCGCTTCGCACTCTGTCCCGGCGGGTCCATTCACATGCCCATCTGAGCATCCTCATTTCCACAACGTGCAGTTGCCGCTCCTGCGCCTTACCCAGGGCCCAGCATTCACTGCCGTAGAGGAGGGCCGGCCTCGCTACTGTTCTATATAGTTTGCCTTCGAGTGTCGTGAAGCACCTACGGTCGCAGAGGATTCCTGTGCACTCCCTCCATTTGAGCAAGGCTGCGTCTATCAGTCCCCTGACCGCCTGGTCCACGCTTCCTTCCTCGGATTGGTCACTTCCGATGTAGCGGAATTCTTCCACCTTCTCGATCGTTTCCCCATGGCAGCCTAGGATCGGTTCGGTGCACTGCTCAGAGATGATGAACTTCGTTTCCCTCACGTTCAGCCGCAGGCCGTTGCCTGCGAGGGTTGTTTGCCACATCTGCACCTTCTCCTCCAGCTCTTCTCGGCTGTCGTCTACTACCTTGGGTTCGAACCAGATCAAAAAATCGTCCGCGTAGAGGATGGTTCTAAGAGGGCCTTCCTCAAGGTGGTTCACTATGCAATCAAGCGTCAGCACAAAGAGAAACGGACTCAGAGCCGACCCTTGATTTTTTAATTTTTTAATTTTAACTTTTTCTACAGCAATTTTTGTAAATATTATTCCACTTATTGCTAGGGGAGGTCAACCAGTGATTTTGTCTATACCACATCACTTGGGCCTGGGTTTTAAGCCTTGGGTTCGAACCAGATCAAAAAAGCGCCTGTGTTGATGGCCGCCCCGGAATAACGGCTGTTAATTGCGTTACCCAGACTGACCTCTCCTATCTTACTACTGCTCCAATGAACATGCAAAACACTTCTCCTGCTAATATTTTCACTATCGTTTGATACATCCAACCTATGATGAGCTATGCATGAGCTAGGATAGGAATAAGATTGCTTTTATAATTCTTTTCAGTTACTTCTTTTTCGGCTGCTAGCCCTCTATAAATCATTAGTAAAAATAGTGCATTGCGACGAGGGTTGCCATATGTAGGATCGGTGTAGCCAGATGGTAATTGTCAAATTAGTGCGATTTGTTGTTTTAATGTAATTAGCGTTCATTTTACTGTTGCCTTTAACGGTGGTTTTGTTTGTTAGATGATTTCGTTGACGTTCTAGTGCACCACTGAGCGCATTTCAAATAAATAAATAAATAAATGATCGTTTTAAATTATTTTCATTCATTATTAACACGAAAAATTCTTTTACCGCGCGTGGTCAGTCTTCTTACTGAATCGAAGGTTATCACTGCACCAGCTTCAATGTTAATCTAGCGCATCTTTCAATGTTACTGGATGCAAATGAAGAGTAATCTCTAAGAAATTGATATGAAGCACTCCTTTTTTAGCTTCTGCGGCTTCTGTTTTGATGTGTCTGGCGAGATTGTTTTTGGAAAGGGATCATAGAAGACTTCACGCTACGACATGAGTAGCACGCGATCGCGTTCTGGGCGGATTCTCTGAAAATGTTTTCATGAAAGGCTTCTGGAACCTTAGCGTAACTTTAGCCAGGCACTTCTCTAATCAAGAAAAATTTTCTGATTATGATGCTACTAGTCACTTGTCGTTATGCTCAGACATTCTCCAGTCCTCATTATTTAAAAGATCATTGATCTCATCATTCTCTCCTTGTTTAAAAATCAGTCATTTCCTTCATACTGAAACCTTGTCCACCAAAATGAGGTGTTTTTGTGGTTAGGACTGGATTACAGCATAACATAGCTGCACGTGCATGGTTTCTGAAGTATTTGTCCAAGATCACATGATAGCGCAGTTGGAGGAGCCGTCGATGCGCACTCCAAGGGAAGGCTTTTGGTTCGGGTGGCATCAAGGCCAACCAAGATTTCCATCCCTCCGGGGTCGGAGAGTTGGTTTTGTTAATGCGCGAAGAAAACAGCGTTATCTTTTCTAATGTATTCTTGTTTGAGCTACTGCTTCGCCGGGAGATTAAAAATCATCTTGGTACATGTCGCGAAAGTAGGAAGCACTGAGAGGTTAGGAACGCGCCACCCAATCAGGCATCGAATGGGCGTTCCATTGAGATAGGAAGTGTTGGCACCCTGATTTGCTAGCGTCTGTTCTGCTGGTGCTCTGACTAGCTATGATTGGCTGACGCGCTCCCAACCTCTAATGCTGCCCACCTTTGCAACACGTACCGTCATTGTATAGATCAAATACACATTCAAATTGTCTCCATGATATCCCGTAGAAGTAGGACTCAGAGCGCACTCTGAAGAGGATGTGAGTAAAGCCCTCCTTCATCGTTATTTTTATGGCTTAAGAAGAGATCCTTAATTGGCTTCTGTGACTTCTGCAGCCGTCTTTCTTCCGTCCGATGTTCTTCAATTTTTCAAACTAAATTTCCTTCTCAGATCTATCCTTGTCAGAGGGAGTACCGCTATAAATGCGAGAAAAACACTCAAACGGTGACCTCTCTCTCAGCTAGGAAACTACGAACAAAGGAACTCTGGTAAACCAAATCAGCTTGTCAGGTTTATATGGTAGTTCACTTCTATTTTATCCGTCCGTCGCTGCCAAAAGGACTGCGTAGGTTGCCTTCCAAAAATTAGATCCAAAATTTCTTATTTGTGGAATGTGTGGTAGGTTTAGAGCCATAGTGGAGCCAACTTGAATCAAAACTTTTAGTTTATTTTCTATTTTTATTGCTTATTTCGTAGTTTTGTTTTTAAAAGCTGTGTTTATATAAGACTTGCATTGGGGTCCGCCATTCTAGATCTGTAGAAATCGCTTCTGGATGATCGCTTAGAATCCATTCCTCTAGTCAGCTGATGTATTTTTAACAAACAAACAGCACTACAGATAAGTGAATCCAAAAATGACCGGTATGTTCAAGTGGTTCCTTAACAGAAGACAATTTTTTTTGATTTCAGTATGATCTCTGTAATGCTGAACATTCTGTTTTCATTTGCCGAACCATTATTTGCCTAAAAATTGTTTAAATTTTGTCCTAATTTTGTGGATATCCACGCCTAAAATGCGAAAAGGATAGAGCGTAAAGGTCGGCTTACCAACCCCTTTTTGGGGCGCATTCTGAGGTCGGATTTCGATTGGTAAGATAACGTATTAATGGATAAGTTTACCAACAATGTTTGTTATTCATAACATGATATACTTTGATGAAAGATATAAGTCTACCCCACCATTCACTTACCTCTATGTACGCTGTGGTGAATTCCAGGTAATGCTTCAATTTCTACCCTCTACCCGCGTAACTCTGGGTAAAGTCATTCCTCATTCCTGAATTCAGCCTCTGGATATAGTGGGGTTGATTTGAATGCGCCTACACAATGACTTGCGGTGGTAAGCCGATGAAAGAATTGCCTTGTTTTGTCCTTCTCATACAGGTCCAATTCTAATTCATCAACCCCGGAGGAATGAAGAGCTTGAATGGCCTGGACGCTTGAACCAAGAAACTCGATTGGGGGGGGGGGGGGTGCACGACCTGCCCGCCAGTGGTCGGACTCATCAACGACTTACATAACATTAACAGAGAATTCACAGCGGAAAATTCTGGTCAGATTACGAGGCTAATCGCTCACCATATCGCTTGATAAGCCCCGCTATCAGGGATTTCGGCTATAATTTTCTCTGTTAAATTGCTGTAAGTCGTTGATGAATCCGACCCCGGCTCTATTTTCTCAAATCCGTTCTGCCGTCAAATCTCTGCCATTGCTCGTCGATTTCAAGAGATTCGTGGTTGCATAGATTCCATGATTTTCCAGGATGTTTGTGACACTGCCCGACGTCCTCTACATGGTCACCATAACGGTAAACGGCGTGTTGGGTATTGTCACGAATGCGTTCCTTCTCTATCTAATAGTGCGAAAAAGTCCACCACAACTCACACCGTATCGGATCTTCCTCGCCAACACGGCATTGACACAGCTGTTGTACGCCTGTGTGATGATCATGGTACAGCCGAGGTAAAAAATTGTTTTATTTCAGGATCCGGTTGTATTTTATTTATTTATTTATTTATGCGCTGAACGGCGCGCTATTACATCAACGAACAGTAAGCAGAACTCATTTAGAGTTGTGCACCAGTTTTAGTGTAGTGCACCCAGTGAAGTCGCTGTCGTTTAGCGCTGTGTCGCCCTATGCTGCCACGCGGGTAAATTCCTGTAAAATATCCTTGCCAGACAAGACACTTGTATTAATACTGTTTATTTTGCACACACCGACACTCACAGAAAATGCTTTTGAACGCTCTAGGTTTCTTGCCATTATTGATGAAGACCTCTTGATAGCTATTGATTCTTGAAGTCGTAGCGGAACCGGTAGCCGAAGCCTGAAGAGAGCCGACTGAAGCTTGAAGAGAGCCGACTGTATCTTGAAGAGAGCCGACTGAAGCCCCGAGCGTTCCCCGTCCCGTCTTTTATACACCGTCCCTTTTATGCGCGCTCTCTGGTTAGATCCGCCGACGAGATAACGGCCGCAGAGCGCCTCCTGCAAAAACATAACTGTTAGATCCGCTAACCAGATAACAATAAAGCATGGGAAACTAGTAAAATGCTTCCTGACCCTATTGAACGCTTAACTGGCGCAGCTATAACTCATAACTCAAACAAACTCAACAGTAAACATTCAAGACTCAGATATGACTAAAAACTAGAAAAAAGCTGATATAATACTGAAGAACATACATTCCGAGCGCTCGCTTACAACGTAAATTTGTAGCCAAACGGTGATTGTGCAGGAGGGAAAATGCTGGGACTGATCACGATAAACGATTGAAGAGAACAATAGAATTAGTATATGCATTTTTCTTGTAACAGAAGTCTGGCATAAGCTGACAGCCCACACCAAAGGATAAGAGACTGGTGGTGCCCTCCCCTGATAAGGCTCCTGGGAGCTGACCAGCGAAAGAACGAAGCATAGCTAAAACTGCTAAGCTTGTCTGGCAGCCGGGCTGAGCCGAAGAGGTGTACCCAGTCGTAGATTGAGTTGATGGGTTTCAAAAGTATAGCATATACTGTATATGTTAGAAGGGAACATCATCAAATTTATTTACTCTAACTGCCCAGCAATTTGCCTAGCTGCTTGACGTCATGAATAAATTTAAAAAAAAACCGAAAATGAACAGAAGCATTGAACTCGGAATGCTTCTCTACAGAATTATACTAGCTAACACATATCGGAGACACCAATCGCAGGGAGAATGTCTATTTTCTTTAACGCAGTCTTGAATTGTGAGGACGTTTGGCACTGAGCCAGAGCCGGAGGAAGACGCTCAAACCATTTCGTACAGCGAACCACAAAAGAGTTTTGGCACAATCCTAATAGATAACGGCCTGAAATGCGATGCTCCAAGTTGAAGCATCCGCGTCCCCCATGTGATGATCGAGAGCGCCAGTAGTTTGATGGCCGTAGTCGAAGTTCTCCTTTTAGAAGTTTAAAAGCAAAAAGTAAGTCAGCAAAGATCCTTCGATAGTAAAGAATTCTCATCCCTAAGTGTTAAATTCTTTCTCTGTGTACCGGCATGGACATTGAGCCTTCTTGGTTATGAAGCATTCGAAATACTCTAGGATACAGAATTTTGGTGAAAACTTTTTGCATATTCTTACCTATGCCTTAATAAAAAATATAATTAATGGAAAATAATAGGTTTCTACCTTGACGCAAACGTCTTTAGATCTAGTACACCATATCGGCATTTGGATACCTAGGAAACTTGACAAACTTACTGAAGCTCTTCTTAAAAACCGATTTTCTGAGGCTGCTCTATTTTAAAGGTGGTTTATTAGACAGTGTGGCTTCCGTATCGGCGGCAAAACTCTGCATGAATGGAGTTTTATTTACTTTATACGCTACATGAAAATTTTACTTTATTACGAGAAAAGGCTAAACTGGTTCCGAAAAGAATTTCTCTCAAAGTCATTCATCTTTAGAGGACTCTAAGAATAATTCATCATTCAGAATCCTCTCTCATGAGATGTACATCGTGGTCATTTACCTTGGACCGGCGCAGCATCTGGGGCCATGGGCATGCTATATGCTGTATGTAACGATGTGTGAGTTATATTTTCCTCATGCTTTCCCACTCCTTTTTTCAGGTTAGCTGTATTGCAGAAATTATGAGGTAATGGACAGGGAGAGGTTTTTGGGGCCAAAATCGCCTTATATGGCACTAAATCAATGATGAGCAAGGGGGGACCATGTTGTGGACGAGACGTCTACGCGACTTGACCAGATCGTTTGCTCACCAATATCCAAGTTAGGATTGCCACGCGGAATTGACCAAATGAACTAGACGCTCTCCACAGGTGGTTAACACCTCAAAATTAGATCGGTGGTTCAGTGGTAGAATGCTAGCCTGCCACGCGGGCGGGCAGGGTTCGATTCCCGGCCGACGCACCAAATGTGGACGAGACGTCTACGCGACTTGACCAGGTCGTTTCCTCACCAAAACCCAAGTTAGGATTGCCAGGCGGAATTGACCAAATGAGCTAGACGCTGGTGGTTTAATTACCCAAGTTTGAAGTGTTAACCACCTGTTGAGAGCGTCCTCTCATTTGATCAATTCCGCGTGGCAATCCTAACAAGGATTTTGGCGAGCAGACGATCTAGTCAAGTCTCGTAGACGTCTCGTCCACACATGTGGCTTCACAGGTGGTTTAATTACCCAAGTTTGAAGTGTTAACCATCTATGGAGAGCGAGCATCCAGCTCATTTGGTCAATTCCGCGTGGCAATCCTAACATAGATTTTGGAGAGCAGACGATCTGGTCACGTCTCGACGTCTCGTCCACACATGTGGTTCCACAGGTGGTTTAATTACCCAAGTTTGAGGTGCTAGCCCCCTTGTGGAGAGCTCATTTGGTCAATTCCTTGTGGGGAACCTAACTTATATTTTGATGAGCAAACGATCTGGTGAATTCGCGTAGACTTCGCGTCTCTGTGGTGTCCTTTGAGGACGGCTCTTAAGTTGACCTTTCAATTTGTTTTCGCTGTTGCCAAAACAACACTTCTCCAGTCAACCGGACATTCGTTTAAAATTCAGTTGGTCGCGTGCTCCTTTTGTTACACTATTTGAACTTCGTTCCCGAAATTCTTGGCAAGAGAAGCCGTTTAAACTATTTGGGGTCCTCCGTAGTCTGACGGCTTCTAAGAACTTCTGTCGAATTTTAGTGCATTTCGCTGTGAACTCCTTCATCTCCATCATGCTGTCAATGCTGTTCCGCTGCGTTTCCCTAAAAACACTCAGATTTCCTGTGTCGGGAGCGTATGCGATGTGCCTTGCCGGCTACTTCATTCCGGTGACAATGGTGGTCAGTTATGGGAGAGTTACCACAGGAGAAACCTGCTCGAAAGCTGATGATATTCAGGCGAGCGTTGTGAATATGGAATTCGTCACTGATTTCGAGTCAAACGACCGCTATCTCAACCATACTGTGCCGAATCTTGAACGGTACCATACCGTAGTTGGCACCAAGGTCGATCAGGTGAGTGATGGAGGATACATCAGAAGTAGTAGAGTAGCGTTTCGGGGATAATAAAAGCAGTATAAAGCAGACTCAGCTAAAAAAAACGTCGAGAAAAATGATGACTGGGAACCACTTTGCTGTTCATTTTACACTAACCATAAATATACCGTGTATATTAGCGTCATTCTTAACCATTCCTTGGTCACCACCGTTCGCTCTAAAACTCGAGGAATGCTAATAAACGGTAGAAAGTTGTTTGTGACCGAAGGACACTTATTTCATCTGGTCGTTCGTAGAATTCGTGGAAATTCAGAATGCCTCCAGCGCGCATTTTGTGAACGAAATGTCTGTCTCGATAGTCAAAACGGTGCACTTTACGTGAAATTCGTTCCCGCCATGTGACTCGACTTTATGGCCATTTTTCTACCTCTGAAGACCTACCAAACTCGATAGGTGCAGAAGTAGTCAGAACACCTAGGTAATGACCAGGGTTTACGAACAAATTTGTGAACAACACGATATGAGCTGTGAATCTTTGCTGTAAATATGGAGATGTGAAGTTTCGTAGCCTTGAATTACAAGGATGAAAGGCTACGCTATTGTATTTGGTCTTCGATGATGAAGTCCACAGCAGACCTTCTTCTCATTGCTCCACATTCTTTCGCAACTGTTAGGCTTGCTTTAGGCCTGCCTTATATGGGTGATCTTCTGCACGTCGTTTCTGTTGGTGCCGATATACGCGGTGATGTACTTCTGTCGTTGGAAGATCTACCGTCTGCTGTCCAGACCGACGCATATTCACAATCACTCCACCACCAACAACATCCAGAGACTGGTAAAGGTGAGCGACTTCTGACACGCTTTACCAGCTAGATTACATCGGAACTGTAGAGCAGAAGCGCAAAGATTTGCTCTGATAATAGTCTTGAAGTTAGTAAGTCTGAGTCCTCTTATGAACCACCCTTCTCGTAATCTCGCATACAAGTCTCTTCTTTTTTCTATTTTGTGGGTTCTCTACGAAAGGAAAGCACGCGGGTTCAATTCGAACATCTCCCTGTGATACGCCATGCATTCCACATAAATATATGTAAACACCAGACTGTATCTGGCCGATTCTCTTTCCATCTGAAATAAAACTGAACATCCTCCAAATCAAGCTCAGCTTCAAATAAATATAATATAAAACATAACGAAATGTAAAGTTCAAAGAAATAAAGAAGGGTGTAAAATAATAGAATTTTTAAATTAATCAAAAGAATGATATGTCACAAACTATAAAACACTAAAGGGTTCGTTTCGTCACAAGAAGATGTTCGTAAGATAGATGTTCCAATAGAAGCGATCGCGTCATGCGTCAACTTGCTCGATGAGATTTTTTATTCGATTGATAGAAAAAACTCTGTTTGAGTGGTTAAGCAACACAGATGTACTTCTACAAGAACAAATCTAAAAGCACACAATCCTCGCACATTGCTGTTTCAAGTAGGCAGCATTTACACTATCAATCAGACGAAAATCGCGACGGGCTAGTTAAACGCATGGCACGGTTTCTTATTTTACACTAAATGATTGCTGTCTCTTTGCAGTTTAAATCAAATTTTTTACATACTATTTCTCCTTATAAAGGAAAACTTTGCAAGATTTCAGGCAATGTCTTTAGTTGTTTATTACGGCAACTGAAAAAATTTTTAATGGAAGTCATATTAAATTTTCCAGTAAGAAAGCAATTATTTTCGCTGTTGCGGAGAGTGACTATTTTATTGAGGAGGAAGCTCGTATCCATTTGGAGCACATACGTTCTGAATGTTTTGATGTTCTGAATTCAAAAGCGTCATCTTTGCCTAGAAGAGTGTCCCGTTTGGTTTGGAAAGTGTACATTCCGATTGAAGAGGTGTTGGTGGTATATATGGTTGACTCTTCTTAGTAAAAGACAGCATTTTTCAGGCGCTCACCGTTCAGTCGTTGATCCCACTGTTTACTGTATTTCCGTCGTCACTGTCCTACATGCTGGGCCAATTTGGCGCTGTACATTTCCATATGCACAGCTACTTCACCATCTCCTGTCTTAGCTTTGGTAGGTAATGCTTTCGTCTTGAAGAGTTGTTAGAAAGTGACGATATTTATATTATTTTTGTTTTTATTTTTGTTAGAAAGTGACGATATAGATATTATATACATGTTTTATAGTCGAACACGTCTCTGCATATTGCTAGAAAAAGCTAAACAGCCATTTTTATCAATTTTAACGCAATTCAGACCAGGGTCAAGCTTGAGGTTCTGGAAACGGAGAAGGTCCCACTGCGAACTCGTTTTCTTGAGGGGGATACTCACAACTGAAGGTTTGATTTGTCACGAAAATAGTTTTCATCCTTCTGAAGCAGACAACCATCAGAAATTGAAATTGAACTATAAATATGAAACTTTAAGCTCTGCTTGACACACATTAATAAAACCATGTTATTTTCAAGCGATCTTCTATATGATAAGGGGTGCCGATTTCGCATCACTTGCCGAAACAAAAGACTTCCATTTCGGCGATAATTGACCAAAAATGGGACTATTCCGCAGATGGCCTCGTTTTTGAACTTTCTTTTTTTAGATCGCAAGAAAGCATTTTTTTCCTATTTTCGAAATAGCCATTGGCTTTTTCGAGATTCGAAAAACATACCAAGTTATCAATATTTGTACAGAAACACTTCAATTGTTCCGGTCATAAATGAAACTCTTCCCTACATGAAGAACTCCTTTCTGAACACTGTTTCTTGCGTGGTTACGAATAAGTTTTTTTTGAAAAGCTTTCAGTTTTTTCGAAATTCGAAAATCTTACCGAGCTATGAGCATTTTTCTGAAGTTCCAATTTTGTCGCTCCTGTGACATCTGTAAGATCGACCATAGGTCGAACCAACCGCCTCCATTTGGAAAGCCTTGATTTTTCACTGTGTGTTGATCAAAACTCGAATTTTTTTGTGGCACAGCATAGGTCTGGTTCAGATAGAGAATAATCTTATTTTTATGAAAAAACGATACTTTCTAACAAGATCTCTCCTAATCATGTCGAACACCGCAGCATAGAATCCTGATTTTTTACTGTGTAATAAACAAGGCATGGACAGGTGATTAAGGCTTGAACAAGTCTCTATGATCGATTGTCATAAAACCTGAGCATTTTTGATAGAATAGTTTCAAATCTTCTGTGCCACGCAAGTTTGTTAAATTCAACTTTATCACGCCTGACGTTTTGACGGTATCGTCGTTAACAAAGGCCTGATAGAAGTTCGGTGGGCTTCAGAATGTACACTCATGCCGTCAACTGCCCTAATTTTCCCAACCCTGCAGTACCAATGGGGTTCCAAGAGCGTCACGAAGAAATTACTCCAACACGAACGCAACTCACCGCTGCTTTATCAGCACTCGAAGACCGCCCTACTTTGCGACAACCACGTAGCAAGTGAAACATCGGTATACAAGAGTATGCGGACTTCGAGGAGCATTGTGTCTCACAGCTCACACATTGGAATAAATAGCAAAAGCACACTTGTAATGAAAACGCACTCGTTCCTGTTGTTCATCGATGGATTGCGTGCAGGATACAGAAGGCCTCGAGGGTCTTCCTGGCGCCGACCTCATTTTCGTGCAGTAGTATCGTGCATTTGATGTTAAAATTGAGTCCGTTGTGGCTCACTTCGCACCCAGCGGACTCAACAAGCTTCGCCTTCGCTTGCCAGCTAGGTGCTCTCTGATGCGAACACCCAGGACTCTACCTGTTTCCTCTATGTACAGCTCATTGCGGTTAAACACTGAATTTGGTATACCACTTCCTGTTGAGCGCAGTGTCCGTTTCTTCCATAAGGACAAATCACTCAGCTTTACGTAGTAAGAGTGCGGTCATAGAAACGGTTACGAACGAGCAGCCGCTTAATGTTGTCTCCTGAGATGTTAATTAGGACAACATCGTTGCTCAAATCTGCTCGCAACAAGCACTGACGTACGGCTGCTGTGACCTGATCCGAAATGAAAGGCAATTGGACACAGACTTTGTCCTCGGGAGAGTTTGTGACATGCCCATGTTATGCTCGGACAGTTCGCCGTTGTCTTGACACGTACCCATTAAGAATAGCTATTTAGGAGGCCAGCATACATGATTTTTCTCATACCTCGTGTTTCATGCCTATGCCTATTGCTGTTCTGTACATGTTAGGGTACTGCACGTTTTACAGTCATAGGATGAGCGGATCTTGCATGGACGATAATATTTTTGGAGTTACCTTTAGATATAGATTAAGGCTTGAATTTTTATACGGTACAGCTTTGCTTCTATACGTTTTTCTTCCTTCAAAAGGTGGAAAATTGTTTCCGTGACAAGTCTGTTCTTCGGTTGCTACTCCGTCCTCGATTCATAGAAAAAATCAAAAAATATTGTGGGGAAAGCACTTGAATCATCATTGGTAATTAGCATTCGAAATTTTATAGAGCACAATTTCGGACACAGTTCTTGCTTCTTCAGGTAGAAACCTGTCGTGTTCATCACATCTGGGAATGAGCAAAGCTCTTCAACGTCGAAGCAACATCTCAAAAGAAAAATCTATTAAGGGGTACAGATATCACATAAAACGTTGAAAAAATCAAGGCATCTTACTATATATAATTCGTTTAACTCGTGGGTCATGTTGTCAGTCACATGGAGGGGAACTGAAGCCAAGAGATTCCTACGACAGTGCGGCGTATACCAGTCGGGCTTTCTTTGAGCTTAACCGTGGGAGATTGGTGGCGAACTATATCTTTTGCGGTGGATCCTCCAGGTTTACGATATTTCTAGCATGCAACGCGTCAGGATATGAATGGGGATCACGTGCAGTGCGTAGGGATTCAGAAGGTGTGCCCTAGACGTCGTTCAACTTGCGTAAGGGTTCAGAAGACGTGCTGGAGACTTCGTTCAACGTGCGCATAGATTAAGAAAACGTGCCGCAGACGTCGTCCAACGGAATTCAGTAGACGAGCCGGAGACGTGTAACTTGCGTAGGGATTCCGAGTAAAGGGGACCAGTAGGAGGGGATCAACAAAAGGGGAGAAGTATTTTCCCTCAATATCGTCAATGTGCGTTGGGTTTTTGAAGACGGGACGCAGAAATCGTGGCAGATGTGTCGGGGTGCAGAAGTGTCATAGACGTCGTGGCAGTGAGTCGGGACTCAGTGACAGTGCGTGCTAGACTCTCACTCCGTTTCTTTGCCATTACATAAGTAAGGAAGCATTAGCGAGGAGGGGGAGGGGAGAGGTAGGAAGAGTGACTCTGTGATTCGGGGGAGTTTATTGCCGTCGGACCGTAAACTGTTGGGGCGAAGCCCGCTTGGGGCGAAGCCCCCAACCAGACATTTGTAGGCCGCTAGGCCGCTGAACTTCTTCTTCTTCTTCTTCTTATTCTTCAGCGTTTGTCCCGCATCGTCGCGGGGTCCGCTCTTCTAATGTTACGACGCCACCTTTCCCGATCCTGCGCTTGATCAGGGTGGACACCAGCTACTTTCATGTCCGTGTGTAACGTATCGGACCAACGCTGCTTCGGGCGTCCTCTAGGCCGCTTTCCAGATACTTCCAACTCAAGGCCAATCTTGCGGACGCTGTCTTCTTTCCCACGCAGAACGTGGCCGTACCGTCGCAAGCGAGCTTCGCGCATCTTGTCCGCTATCGGCGCGACACCGAACTTCTGCCGAATAGCATCATTTCTGATGCGGTCCATGCGCGTGACTCCAGCCGTCCAGCGCAGCGTCTTCGTCTCCATGACGCTGAGGCGTGTTTCAACTTCCTTAGTCGCAGGCCAACACTCAGCGCCGTACATCGCTACCGGGCGCACGACGGCTCTGTAAAGCTTCGACTTCAGGTGCTCTGGGATCTTCCTATCGCAGAGCACGCCAGTCAACGAACGCCACTTGGACCAAGCTGCACTCACACGTGAGTTCACTTCAACCATCAGACCGCCGTCAGACGCTATTGCTGATCCCAGGTATTTAAACACCGAAGTGCGTGCAAGTTCAGTACCGTTAATCTTAATGGAGCCGGACTCGTTCACGTCAGTCGTTAGGTACTCGGTCTTCTTGACGTTCAATTTAAGTCCGAACCTCGCCAGACGGTCGCACCAAGCTTGCACCTGCCGCTCGAGATCGTCTTTCTCTTCGCAAGCGAGCATCACGTCATCAGCATAAATCAGCGTCCATGGAATGGGCTGCTAAAGATCTCGCGTAATGGCATTCATGACGACAACAAAGAGGAGTGGAGAAAGCGCAAAACCCTGGTGCACCCCAACAGAGATGGGAAACTCCATTGAGGTTCCAGCTGCAGCTTGCACTCTACTCTTTGGGCAAGAATAGAGCATCCGCACCCACTCTATGAGTTCCTCAGGTACGTTGTGTTGTCGCAAGGCGTACCATATAACCTCCCGCGGTACGCGGTCGAAAGCCTTCTCCAAGTCGAGAAAGGCGATATGCACCGGCTTCTGTCTCTCGCGATGCTTCTCCACCAGGAGGCGGGCGGCGTGTATAGCATCAATGGTTCCACAACCAGCTACGAAGCCGCACTGGTTGTCGGAAAGCTTGACGATTTCACGGATTCTTCTGTCGAGGATTCGCTCGAAGATCTTCATGCTGTGCGAAAGCAAGCGAATCGGACGGTAATTGCAGCAGTCTGCAGGACTGCCTTTCTTCTTCCAAATCGGAATCGTCGTACTGTTGTGCCAACACTCCGGTACTTTCTTCTCCTTTACTACCTGGTTGAAGAACTCAGCCAACCACTCAGCAGGATACCAGAGCTTCGACTTCCAAACATCGGCTGCCAGATCATCCGGCCCTGTCGCCTTACCGGGCTTCATCTTCTTCAGAGCCGCTTCTGTTTCCTCCACGGTGATCTTGTGAACGGGACCGTGAACAGAAGCCACAGAAGGGATGGCCGGATGAGGAAATTCCATAGTGGAAGTTTCCTCAAAGTAATCACGCCATCGCTTCAGCGCCTTTTTGCGGTCTGTCAGAAGATGGCCGCTCTCATCATCGATGCCAACAAACTTTTCAATGTCCTCGGTTTGGCGATGGCGGGTCTTAGCAAGTCGGTACAAATACCGCTCACCATCGCGCGATTCGAGCTTTCGGTAGACATCACCATAATGAGTGGCTTTCGCAACAGCCACGGCTTTCTTTGCAGCCTCCTTCGCCTTCTGATACTTCTGCCAGTTGTCGGCTGTTTTATCGCCGAGAAACACATGATACAGCGACTTCTTCTCTCGAACTTTCGCTTTCACATCGTCTGTCCACAGCCATGCCTGCTTGTCGACTTTGCGTCGTCCAGGCTTCGTAGTGCCGAGTTCCAACCTTGCAGCTTGGCGTATCGCGTCGGTTGCTTTCTTCCAAGTTTCATCGACAGTCGTAACTGTCGGTAACCGCACGCGAGAAATCACAGCTGCTTCCTTCTCTTTCATTCGCCACCACTTGATTCTTGCAGCACCGCATCGCTCGAAATGCTTCAGCCTCGGAGAGGCGATCTTCAGAGTACAGATCAGCGGACGATGCTGTGGGGCGACCGTTTCATACGGCACGACCTTCGCGTCTGTGACGAGATTTCGGTCACGATCCTTCACAAGCACAAAATCTATCTGAGACTTGGAGCTCCCACTATATGTAATATGAGATGAGGTGGGAGTCGCGTTTTCGGAAAACGGTGTTCACAATGGTGAGGCTATGCGATTCCGCATACTCAAGAATACGCTCACCATCGGGGTTACGAGACCCGTATCCGAAACCACCATGACAGCTGTACCCGACCTTCGCAGCACCTACGTGCCCATTAAGGTCACCAGCGACTATGATGACATCTTTCGACGGTACCTCTGCTGTCTTCTCATCTAGCAGGTTCCAAAACTCATCCTTGGCTTGATCGGAGCAGCCAGTCTGCGGAGCATACGCAGAGAAGAAGTGATAGAGTCGCTCCTTAGCGGCGACAACGATCTTCATCAATCGATCGTCAAAGCGCTCGACGCTTACAATCGAGTCACGAAATCGTTCGGAGACGATTATTCCGACACCGCTGGTGGTCCTGGGACTTCCACATAGAACGGCCTTGAAACCACGTCCTATGTCCCTTGACTTGCGGCAGGACCACCTCGTCTCCTGCACCGCACAGAAATCAACTCTTCTTCGCTCCAGTGCTTCAACCAACTCGCACGAGCGGCCCGTCAACGTACCCACATTCAGCGTAGCCACGCGGGTCCTGCTTACGTTACGGGACTTTCGGACTAGCTCAGTTGCCCCCCGATGCCGTCCTCGCATCAGGGACCCTCGCATACTTCTCACACTCGCCGGGCTCTGCGAGTGCGCGTCGCCTCCCGCGGACGCCGTAGCACTATCTCGAGAAACTTGACTTATCATACATTATGTGATGTGACATGGGTCTTCGTAGGCCGGCCTGTCACAAGGGCCTGTCGCCTGCATTCGAATGTCCGTGATTAGCTTAGCTCGCAGAGCGAGCAGTTTCCAGTGGCACCACGTGGAGGAACGGACATCGCCACCCGCTAGGCCGCTGAACGTCTGGTATAAGACATAAAACAGCTGTGGAGACAGAAGGAGGAGGGATGTACCAAATCCGCTCCGGAAGGGGGCCGTCGGAAATATTAGAAAGAATAGAACCCAACGCTTGACCTCACTCAGACCATTCGCTGGACTGGATCATGGCCTTCTAACACTTCGTGAGGGGAAGCGCCTGGTCATTGGGACTTCGCATCTGTTTTTTGTTCGGAATGATCTTTTATTCTGAACAACCCTCACTCCTCATTTAGTGCTGCTCATCTCTAGTTTGAAGTGACCCATGTAAGTTCTTTACTGCTGAGCTTTTTCCTTATATCGTGGCAACCAACTAAATTTCGATTTAATTATATTTTGGGGTTTCCGAGATTAAGCCCCTTTAACGCCATATGACACGAAAATATGACTTTTCGGCACGAAAATTAGCTTAAACCCTTCAATTTTTATAGCTACATTACATGTTCCATATGTTTTCAAAATACTATGTTTTCTCGATGTTACCTCCGCCCAAAACATTTAGCCAATTCAAAAAATGTAAGTCATAATTAATTTTTAGAGAAAACAGAGAACATTTGAGGCATTAAAACTTCTGAAACCTTTAATCCGGCCTAATAATAACTTCGGGTCTGAGAAAATTTTACACTTTTCTTCATCATTGCATTTGCCTCTGCATAGCCAACTACAACACCCTTGCTTTTAGCTGCCCTGGCTGATCCAGTGGTCACAATCTACTATGTGAGTCCCTATCGGCGATTCGTGAAGCGCTGTATCTTCGGAGTGAAGGCGACGAACTCCGAGACGACAGCTTTGAAGCAGGGCTCATACGAGAACGCGAGCACCTTCCCGAAGTCCTTCGTTTCACTGTCGCAACTGGCTGAGTTTAAGAACCGAGCTGTTGTCTGACAAACTTCTTCGGAGAATTTGTCCTTGTTCACATTAGGTCCTCAATTTTCGCTCCTTATTTCGAACCTCCGCGTTGTATTGGAATTGAACTATTTATTTATTTATTTACTTATTATTTGCTTGCACAGTATAGTGCGTACAAAAGTAACACAAAATGGACACGATGAATCGAAGAAAACACAATGTGAGAAACAAAAAATTGAAAGCCAACCAGAATTCGGTAGCAAGAGCACCTTACGCGAAGCAAGGCTGTGGTGAATATAATAAAGGATAAAGGATAAAGGACGGCGTTACTCAATCCCTTCTGGGATGCGCCAGCGCATTCTACTTCTACGCGATGTCGTGGAGGCGACATGAATGCGTATTTGGCCATACAGTGACTTGCGGTGGCCAGCCGATGAACAAGTCAGCGCTTTATCCTTCCCAGACAAGTCTGGTACCAATTCACCGACCCCGGAGGGACGGAGGGCTTGGTTGGCCTGGGCGGAAAATCCGAACCAGGAACCTGGTATCGGGTGCAGGCGACAGTCGCGCCTCCTCCGACTGCGCTACACGCGTCCTGTGCTGAATATAGGCAAGGAAAAGGTAATAAAACACGAGTTGGCTTTCGAGCTCACCCTCAGCTCATCTTTGAGCGAGTTGAGAACCGCTGGGAAAATATGCATTTGTGGCGCCGGAAGAGGATGAAAGAGTTACTGGGTGGTTCCGTTATGTTCACCTCAAGGTATCACAAATGGTTTTTTAATCGTTTTTGAATAGCTCTCACTGACACATACAGTGAGGTTAGTTATCGCTTCCATTATTAGATTAAAATGATAAAACGATTATTTGAATATTTGACAAATATTTATATTATTAATTTAGTGCACACCAATCATGTCGGTTAACGACTTCATGTATGAGCTTTCCGATTTGTACTTATATAGCTTGATTATGACAGATAACCACGTGTTGGATATGAAACTACTACATGTAAATTGTTCGGGTACATGACTGTTCCTTCTGTTATACTCCCCAATTTGACTGATCTCTCAACTATTATTCATCGTGTTTCATTTTCAGATCATCTAGCGTGTCGGATGTTGTTGTTTCCTCAATTTTGTTTAATAAAACGATAGTTCTAGATGGTATCTGCAATGCTTTCTCAAGTTCTGTACTTAAGAGTTCTTGAGTTAGACCAGTGGTGTTGTGCCGCAAGCATCCTGCACAACTGCAACAAGTTTGAGTTCCTTCAAAATGTGCAGGATCGCTGATCATCTAGAGAGATGAGCAGTTGTAGGTGGCGGACTTGCAACTATACTCGAGTTGATTAAAGCTTCGGACTACAAATAATTTCCTTTCTTAGTATAATAGTTAGAAAAGACCTAGCCCAGATTCAAGCCAGGTTTTGCTCAGATCTCACCTTCTGCTCCCGCCGTTTCACCATCCGTAAAAATCCAAACAACGTCGTGAAAGGACTAGTACTTTCTGCTCTTTCTTGAAAATGGAACAGAGGGGTTAAATTAATATGCATTACAGTGGGACCTCTCCATGTATCTCAACAAATGCTCTGTTTTACAACCAGGAAAAGAAATAAATGTATTGTGGAGTTACATTGAAAATGCAAAAAAATCCTGTTGCGAATCGGTGGCCCCGCTCGCGAGGGTGCATGCCCCTATTGAGCGAAATCCCCATTCGCCTCGTGGCGTTACGAGGTAACCAAAAACCCAGGACGCAGGGGATATAAGGGGACCCCATGATGTAAGCAGGCCAAGCCTTCCCTGGCAGACGGTGGCCCGGCGTGGTGACTTCTCTCCCATCGCGCTGTACAGCGCCTGGACTGACGCACGCCCGCACCACGCGCTGTAGTGCACACCGACTGCAGTGACGGACACAACCCCCACATACTACCCAACAACTACGCGATACCCCAAAACACACCACTACCCCAACATGACAGAACCAACAACAAGCATACATAATACAAATACCGACAATGTACAATTGGGGAACTCACCACTTTCCTTCCCTAGGCACAATAAATACATCCACGGTTTATTCCATATACCAGCATCGTACAACCATATCAGGATGATATATAGGAGATGAATACTAGGCGATATGGAATAGACAGGACCGCTCCGGCTGGAAGGACTGAACTGGCTATCCGAGGCGAGGCGAGCGCTTTCCGGGCTCGCCGTCCTCCCTGAACTACAGCCGGCTATATTGCATGGCGAGGAGTGGCAAGGCTCCGCTCAGAGACTCCCCGGGATGATGTAGAAGCGGGCTCAAAAGTGTTGCGACCCAGAGCCGCGCCCGCTCGACGTGTCGACGAAAGTATAGAATGAGCCGGGCGCGGGACGGCGCTCCGCGGTCCCCACCAGCCAATAGCGTGTGCGGCTGGGCCACGGGAGCGCCTCATCGGTATCCCGAGCGGATACGGCAGCCCGCGGGAGTTTGAATATAAGGAACGAGCTATCGCATTCGCGACAATTCCATTTTTTTGATTGCTTCAAATCTAAGGTTTTCCAAAGCAGTGCATGCCAGCTGCACCTCGAAATAGGCTTACGCAGGATATTTTTCAGATTCCTGATAAAAAACATCTTGAATAGTTATTACCGATACTTAATCCTTGTGGAAATACCTTGACAAAACTTTTACCTGGTTAACTTTTACCTACCAGTGCGACTGAATTTTTCACACCATAAGACGATACAAAGGGCTCGATACTACAGACTTCAAGAGAATGAACCACCATCCAGATTGAGTTCATCTAGGAAGAAGCTACAACTTTGTTTTTAGCCAGCTACAAGTTTGAGAAGGCTAGAACTTTTGGAAATTCCCGGAACTAACGACATCCGATAGGAAAAATGTCGTCGGTAGATGTAAAAAAGGAGAAAAGCAGACATTTCATTGAATTTATGATGCGCAGCGTTTAAAAAAACTAGACAAGGGTTTTAAATTGCATTCGCTATTCGTAATAGTTCATGTGCTCTAAATTTTGAATGACAGATATTGAATTGAATTGTTAATGCGTTAGTTTCTCAAAGCGAATAAAAACTATGGGATTGACTAGAAGTGCTGAATAAATCACTATAAAAGTGAAAAAATATTGATTCACTAAGTGAGCCAACCACCTGCTCTCAGCTATTGTCAATAGACGCCTGAGGAGTACATCGAATCAAACTTTGAAAGCTTTCTCTAATCAACAGTGACCCTCCTATTCGATTTGCGACTTATCGCCTACCGAGAGACTTCTATTGCTCTGTGCTATGCAGATCCTTCGCGGAAGTAAACAGGATAATTTCGATTGACACCAACACGACCTCGGATAGAGTCACGGATATCGAACGATTGCCAACTATTGTCGTGTAACCTCAAACTTGGGTAATTAAACTTTATATATAAAATAACAATTATATAAAACATGACGAGACAAAATAACCCACTTTTCTAAAGGCCTACAGCTCAATTTCCACCTTTAGTGCTCGTGACAACGTTAGGCGGTGGTAGTGCGCGTGACCTAGAAATGAAACTGTGATACATGCGAAAGCTTCAGGCAAGGAAGTAAAACGGGAAGCGAAAAAGACTGAGAATGATACAATCAGCTTGGCTTATAAGCGGTTGAACATCAGATATCAGCAGGAATGCGGCGCGAAGCGACAACATAGGCTCGGCTTCAACAACAACAAAGCTGTGAAAGTCGCTCAACGGTTCTACTGTAGCCTACACAAGCTTTAATATTAAACTCGGAGTTCAGCATACAGGGCTACATTGTTGTAAAAGCTGAGTACCCCAGGCACGAGGATGCCAACATGCCTCTAATGGAATATCCGCTTATTGGTTTTCCCTCAACTTTGACTTTGACTTTCGCTCACATCTTTTTTAAGGCTATCATCTTGATTGTACCGACCCCTTCTCGCATGAAATAATTGCTTTTTTCTCTGTAAGTACGAAGTAGTCTCTGTAAACTTGAGCCATTATTATCAGCACCATATCATTGCTTGATTTTTTTGCCCGTCCTCCGTTTCATTGTCGAATTGGAATAAAAAGCAAATGGTACCAAGAGTGCTCGTTTTGAAACTAGCGCTCTATATGAAGAATCTTGGAAAAACTTTTGGAAATCGGAACATGGCAAAGACTATGTACACTGCCGTGTGGAGACTAATCCTTCTCAATATTGCTTCTCGAATTTTTTGTTACGGCGAAAATTTTATTCAAAAAGCACCTAACTTATAATCAACCTAAGCATTGACAATTTGCTGGAGAAAAAAGTTGGCTGTTTGACATTTCTGACTTACTAACTTATCAGACATATAAGTAGGTATTACGATTAAATAAGGGTATTTATAACTGATTTGTTTTCGCTACGACATCCCGTAGATTAAAATGGTTGTTCTCTCCCGTGGTTGTTCTTGCTGCTCCTGCTGCCGCTACGCAGTAGATTGATCTTTGTTTCATGGTCTGCAATCTTCTTCTTCTTCTTCTTCTTCTTCAGCGTTTGTCCCGCTTCGTGGCGGGGTCCGCTATTCTGGTGTCATGACGCCACCTTTCCCGATCCAGCGCTAGATCGGGGTGGAACCAGCTACTTTCAAGTCCATGTGTAACGTATCAGCCCAGCGCTGCTTCGGGCGCCCTCTAGGCCGCTTTCCTATTACCTCGAAGTTAAGGCCTATCTTGCGGACGCTGTCTTCTTCTCCACGCAGAACGTGGCCGTACCATCGTAAGCGAGCTTCGCGCATCTTGTCAGTTATCGGCGCGACACCGAACTTCTGCCGAATAGCATCGTTTCGGATGCGGTCCATGCGCGTGACTCCTGCCGTCCAGCGCAGCATCTTCGTCTCCATGACGCTGAGGCGCGTTTCAACTTCCTTGGTCGCTGGCCAACACTCAGCGCCGTACATTGCTACCGGCCGGACGACTGCTCTGTAGATCTTCGACTTAAAGCGCTCTGGTATCTTCTTGTCGCAGAGCACGCCAGTCAACGAGCGCCACTTGGACCAAGCTGCACTCACGCGTGAATTCACTTCGACCATCAGTTTGCCGTCAGACGCGACTGCTGATCCCAGGTACTTAAAGACCGCAGTGCGTGGAAGCTCGATGCCGTTAACCTTGATGGAGCTGGACTCGGTAACGTCCGTCGTTAAATACTCGGTCTTCTTCACGTTCAATCTGAGTCCAAACCGCTCCAAGCGATCACACCAAGCTTGCAACTCTCGCTCGAGTTCTCCTTTATCTTCGCTAGCGAGCATCACGTCATCGGCATAAAGCAACGTCCAAGGGACGGGCTTCTGAAGATCTCGTGTGATGGTATCCATAACGACAACAAAGAGGAGTGGGGAAAGCGCAGAACCCTGGTGTACTCCGACAGAGATGGGAAACTCCATCGAGGTCCCAGCAGCAGCTTGAACTCGACTCTTTGGACAAGAGTAGAGAATTCGCACCCACTCTATGAGCTCTTCAGGAACTCCATGTTGTCGCAGGGCGTACCATATCACTTCACGCGGTACGCGGTCAAAGGCCTTCTCCAAGTCGAGAAAGGCGATATGCACTGGCTTCTGTTTCTCGCGATGCTTCTCTATCAGGAGGCGGACGGCATGTATGGCATCAACGGTGCCACAGCCAGCCACGAAGCCGCACTGATTGCTGGAAAGCTGGACGATGTCCCGAATTCGTCCATCGACAACTCGCTCAAAGATCTTCACAGCAAGCGAATCGGACGGTAATTGGAGCAGTCTGCAGGACTGCCCTTCTTCTTCCAAATCGGAATCGTCGTACTTTGACGCCAACACTCAGGCACTTTCTTCTCCTCCACAACCTGATTAAAGAACTTCGCCAACCACTCAGCAGGGTACCAGTACTTGGACTTCCATAAGTCAGCTGCCACGTCATCGGGCCCAGTCACTTTGCCTGGTCTCATCTTCTTCAAAGCCGCTTCAATCTCCTCCACGGTGATCTTCTGAACGGGGCCGTGGGTTGGAGCCGTGGAAGGGATGGCTGGATGAGGAAATTCTACTGTAGAGATTTCCTCAAAGTAGTCGCGCCATCGCTTCAATGACTTCTTGCGGTCCGTAAGAAGATGGCCGTTCTCATCATTGATGCCGAAAAACTTCTCAATATCCTCGGTCTGCCGATGGCGATTCTTAGCAAGCCGGTACAGATACCGCTCGCCATCGCGTGACTCGAGCTTCTCGTTGACATCTCCATAATGAGTGGCTTTTGCAACAGCCACGGCCTTCTTTGCAACTTTCCTCGCTTCTTGGTACTTCCGCCAGTTATCGGCCGTCTTTTCGCCGAGAAACACGTGATAAAGCGACTTCTTCTCTCGCACTTTTGCTTTCACGTCATCTGTCCACAGCCATGCCTGCTTGTCGACCTTCCGTCGCCCAGGCTTCGTAATGCCAAGTTCCGACTGTGCAGCTTGACGAATCGCGTCGGTCGTTTTCTTCCAAGTTTCGTCGACAGTCGTGACTGTCGGTAACCGCACGCGAGAAATCACAGCTGCTTCCTTCTCTCTCATTCGCCAACACTTGATTCTTGCAGCACCGCATCGCTCCACCTGCTTCAGCCTCGGAGGGACAATCTTCAGAGTGCAGATCAGCGGTCGGTGCTGTGGGGCGACCGTCTCATACGGCACGATCTTCGCGTCTGTGACAAGACTCCGGTCGCGATCTCTCACAAGGACAAAGTCTTTCTGAGACTTGGAGCTCCCACTGTAGTATGAGATAAGGTGCGAGTCGCGTTTTCGGAAGACGGTGTTCACAATGGTGAGGCTATGCGATTCCGCATACTCAAGAATGCGCTCACCATCGGCGTTACGTGATCCGTATCCGAAACCACCATGACAGCTGTACTCGTCTTTCGTAGCACCTACTTGCCCATTAAGGTCACCAGCGACTATGATGACATCTTTCGACGGTACCTCTGCTGTCTTCTCATCCAGCAGGTTCCAAAACTCATCCTTGGCTTGATCGGAGCAGCCAGTCTGCGGAGCATACGCAGAGAAGAAGTGATAGAGTCGCTCCTTAGCGGCGACAACGATCTTCATCAATCGATCGTCAAAGCGCTCAACGCTTACAATCGAGTCACGAAATCGTTCGGAGACGATTATTCCGACACCACTGGTGGTCCTGGGACTTCCACATAGAACGGCCTTGAAGCCACGTCCTATGTCCCTTGACTTGCGGCAGGACCACCTCGTCTCCTGCACCGCACAGAAATCAACTCTTCTACGCTCCAGTGCTTCAACCAACTCGCACGAGCGGCCCGTCAACGTACCCACATTCAGCGTTGCCACGCGGGTCCTGCTTACGTTACGGGACTTTCGGACTAGCTCAGTTGCCCCCCGATGCCGTCCTCGTATCAGGGACCCTCGCATACTTCTCACACTCGTCGGGCTCTGCGAGTGCGCGTCGGCTCCCGCGGACGCCGTAGCACTATCTCGAAACACTTGAGCTGTCATACACCATGTGATGTGACATGGGTGTTCGTAGGCCGGCCTATCACAAGGGCCTGTCGCCTGCAATCGAATGTCCGTGTTCGGCTTAGCTCGCAGAGCGGGCAGTTTCCAGTGGCACCACGTGGAGGAACGGACATCGCCACCTTTCATGGTCTGCAATACTTCTGAAAAAGAATTTTGCAATATACACCAGTATCGAACGGTACGACAAGGAGCTATCGGCTTACTTCTTGCACATGATTCTCATTCCGCAAACTGGACAAGGAAATTATAAGAAGCTTAAGTGGCGGTATTAATCAATTTCTCCGCTACGTATTCTATCTGTTTCAGTAAACCCCGAATTTTGAGTGGAAAATTGGTTAAAAAAGGGAATAGTGACGAGTAGACTACACTGCGACTATCTAGGGCAAAAGAGTAGAAGGCGGCGTCCCTTAGCCGTTGTTTGGGGTGCGCCATACATTCTACTTGTACGGGATATCGTGGAGGCAATTTTGATTCACCTTTGTGAAAAGGGGCAGTTCTCTCTGTCGGTTTGGCAACGGCGGTAAAATTGAAAACGAATTAGCCTATACAGCGACCTGCGATGAGCAGCGCCAATGAACTACTCTAACAAGGGAAGGGTTCGATGCGTATGTCTGAACGGGGGGGGGGGGGGGGGGGGGAGCGAGTGATATACGGAGAATCCCCCCCCTCAATTAGTGTTTCTTTCTTTAAAAAATGTCTAAAAAATGTGTTTCTTTTTCGCCAAGTCGTTAAACCCAAGGAGCAGGGGGACCTTCAACTTACAATGGAATACGGCTCATCATGAGTTTGGGGTCTTGTACACCCGCGATGCCTCTGCCGGCAAGCGGCTCAAAGCGCAGTGGCTGGTGGCGTTGCTTCTTTCGAGGAAGGTCGGGGTTCGGTGTTCGGTTCTTCTGTTTGGGGGATTTTAGAGTTCATATCATTTTTAGGGGTTTTCTGCGCTTTTTTTCTAGCTGTATGCTGTCGAGAGTACCTGTCTTGCGACTAGTTTATTACTGACCGGTTTTTTAACCATAATGTCACCGTCAACTTCAAGTTGACGTGCTTCGAATCCTTTAGCATGCTGACCATCCGTCCATGTCTAAAGGTTGGGCACACTTCAGCGGGAGCAGGTGGATCACCACTCCACCGTCGGCGGACGTTGTTGGTTTTTAGGTTCACAAAACCTTCAGCAGGCCTCTGATTTCCGAGTAGCATGCAAAGATGAGAGAAAGAGTGTACCGATGCCGTTTACGTCAATTTTTGGGATCCGCAGATCTCGTTTCTCGTTTGAACCACCTCCGACGTCACATCATGGTCTCTTTTGAAAATCCGAGCAGGGTGGCTTTTCCCAGGGTCGTTGTCCATGTATGGAAACAGACTGTGTGGAGCCCGTAGCCTTTATACGCTGCCCGTATTCTGCTTGCTGCTTCATGCACTTATTACCTGTGTACTACTGATGTATACACCATCGTGTTGAATAGCACAGCATTCAGCTGGAAAATTAGGCATAAAAACGTCTGGAAATGGTATAGACGTCAGGATCCCCATCTCAACCAGTCAGTTAAAATGAAAAAGTGGAGGAGCGCGGAAGAACCGAACCGCCGACCTTCCTCGCACGAAGCAACGTCACTTCCACTGCGCTCCGAGCCGCTGCCGAGCGTGAAAGGGACCACAGAACTCGTGAGGCGCCGATTCCATTGTGACTTCAAGGACTCCTCCCACTCCTTGGGTTTAACAACTTGGCAAAAAATAAACACCTTTTTACACTAGTTGAGGAGTGAGGATTCTCCCTGTATGACTCGCTCCCCCCCCCCCCCCCCCCCCCCCCTACGTTCAGACATACGCATCCGACCCTTCCCTTGATAAATTTTTTAGCAATTTTTAGCATTCGGGCCTATCATTAGCCTTCATCCAACCGTAATCAGAGAGCTGAAGTAGTGCCCTTCGCATCAAACTTTTCCTCCTATACTTCTCAAGAATTGCTTGATAGTCGTGCACTTTCTAACGAAAAAACTGGCTATAATGTCCAGTCTGAAGTCACATGCCACTTACGAGCGATAAAACTCGAGACTTAATGCTGACGTTGTTCATGACAATCAAGAGCAAATCGTAACTTCTCGGATACAACGGTCTCCCGCTAAACATTCGATGTGATTTATTTATGATATATAGGACACCTGTTATTCAGAGTAGTTTCCTGCCTGAATTGCCTTTTCCATTTGCTGTTGACATTCTCTTAGGTTCCATTCTACTTCTTTTCTATAGGATTGGACAAAAAATTGAACCGGGATTCCGGTACTCAACGATTTATCAGCTAGAGTCTTTCAAATTTTTGGTAGATGTAGCGACGTCGCACAGCATTAGAGGTGGAGACGCGCCAACCAGTCAGGCAACTTCGAATGAGCGTCTCATTTAGAGAGGGCATGCACGGTCGGTACCCTCACTACCTGGCGTGGGTACATTCGGTTTTTTCTTGGTTATGATTGGCTGGCGCGTTCCTACCTCCCAATGCTGTGCTCGTTCGCGACATGTACCCAAAATTCTATTGCCTTTGCACCATGGAAGAGCGGAAGAGCGTTGTAGTCCTTTATCCCTTCAGGGTCGGTGAATGGCACCAGAGTTGTCTGGGAAGGATAAAGCGCTGACTTGTTCATCGGCTGGTCACTACAGCTTCGAGTCACTGTATAGGCCAAATACGCATTCAAAATGCCTACATCACATCTCGTGCATGTAGCGTGCGTGGCGCATCCCAAAAACGACTGATCAATGTAGTCCTTTATCTTTTATGAAATAACTAAACGCAAAGTGCGTGCTAGCTGAAACCGCGGAGACGACGAATGAATGAAAAACTCCAGGCCCAGTCAGAGGCTTTCGCTTACACCTCGTTTCAAGGTTTCTTGGTCCGTGTTCCGCCCAGGGCAACAATGCCCTCCACCGTCCGAGATCCCTAAATTGGTTTGGGAAGATGAGATACTGATTTGTTCATCTCATGGCCACCACAATTCAATCAGTGTGTTGGCCAAATACGCTTCCGTACTGCTGGGATCTATCCTGGTCGAAGGGGCTGCTAGCAATACGAAACAAAGAGAAACATTGTGAATACTCCGGACTTTGAAACTGCAAGGAAGACCACTCATAAACTCGCTCACACTGTCGTTTCCGCGAAATAGTCTATCTATTTATGTGTTTGATGTTATAACAGCAGAGCACGTGGTGAACCACAAAAAAACCAGATCAATGGCTGAAGCTGAAAGTCTGTGTAATTAAGCAGGCTTAGTAGATTCAAGAAAAATCGTATACATATAAGCAGCAATTCGCCAACAAACGCTTGAATTGTTTGGGAGATAAAACCTTTGAAAAAAATTTTTATCAAAGGAAGGGTCAGATGCGTATGTTTAAACGGAGGGGGGGGGGGGGGAGAGAGTCATATAGGAAGAGATTGGTACCGTTGGTTTAGTCTCTTTAAGATCTACACAAAGGTTTATACAGCTTTACCAGAGCACCGCATTTTCGCTGAGGCTGGCCAAAAAATAACTGGAGAAGCCTTTTTGCGATTGCAGAAGCTTATTTCCCAGGACTTGCATGTTCTCTGAGTATTTCAAGTATGGCGCAAATCGGCGTCGGCGTTCGGCATCTATTCAAAAGACGCGTCCGGTACTGTAGGTCGCCCTCCAAGCGTGACATTAGCGTCACGTCGTTTTTCAAAATACGGAACATAATTGGTTTCATGGAACGTTCATATCTTGAGCCAAGCTTCTGAATTAGCGATTGTGCACGTAATTTAATTCTTGAAATGTATGGAGTGTTATAAGGCTTACTGTAAACCAGGTGCCGTTAGACGATAACACTATGAATTATTTCTGGAATGACGTAAATTACTTCAAGTAGCTTTCGCAAAGAACCAGTAGTATAACTGTGAAGTGAAGAAAAAACTCGTTTATGTGGTTGATATGAAGGTGACGTTTTACTACACTAAAACCACATCACTGTGGGGTCAAACGCCTGAGAGAGGCGGTATCTTTCTCACAAGAGTGCAAGCAGTAACACCGTCTCTAGTCAACTGTATCACTTGTCGTCCCGTTGATCATCTAGTGACTCGAGCGGGCGCCAGCAGCGTCTCCATTCGTCCCCGTCGAGTGCCAGAGTGCTCCGCTCGAGGAACACGAAGAGGATCATATCGACCGTTCAGGGATTTCACGAAGAAGGCCGACCAACGCGTTCTGGTGTTCCCCTTCATATCACGGAATTCAGTGACGGCTCGCGTTCATCGGATGTTTGTGAAGTGCATCAGGAAGCTTTTATGGTGCACGCGGCGCGCGATGCGATGAGTCGATTTGGGATTCTATCATTACATCGCGTCGCGCATCGCGTGCACACTGAACGCTCTCTTACGTGGCCGACTCACCTAGTTTTCGACGAATTGGCCTATGCGACAGCATCTCTAATCTTCAAACGTTGGCGAAGCTCGGAGCTCCGGAGGCCCCCTCTCACTTGCGTGAGTCGTGTCACTCCGAGCATCGTCCTCTCGATTTCACGCTGCGCGACGCTGATCGCGTGTTAATCCTGCTTTCGTATAGCCCAGGTCTCTGAGGCTTATGTTAGGGCAGGAGGAACGGTAGAGTCGGATAGATGGTCACGGAGCCCGAGTTCTTCGCCTTCTCTACGACATCTCCGACGCTTGTAGAAGCTCCCAATCCGCTCGTTTCCTCCTGCTCAGCTCTGTCGTAGGTCCTTGGCCATGTTGGCTTCGGAGACGTTTTCGTTTCTTTGAGCGAGAATGGGGCATCGGAAGCTTGTATGGTCTCTATGAACATCGTCTTCATAAGATTCAGCTACAGTCCAACGTTCACGTCGTACGAGTCTCTGACAAGCCGAATCGGACCTCTGCGACTGAAGCGATGTGGCTCCGTGCCAGCCTTGACTGTATTCGTCGCGTATGCCCCAACATCCGACTACGACGACGAAGACCTTCTACAAAGTGATCGTCGGCGGCTTCAACGCCAAGATCGGACCGCGAAGGTCGCCGGAAGAACATCACATCGGAACCCACGGTTTAGAGTGGAACGAGCAAGGTGAAAGGCTGTCTGAGTTTATCATGTCGACCAAGACCATCCATGGAAACTCGCAGTTCCAGAAGCCTCCCTGCCTACGATGGACCTGGGAATCTCCCGGTGGCCAGTTCCACAACGAGATCGACCACATCATCTTCAACCGCAAGTATTGCCTAACCGACGTCTCCGTTGACCCCAAGTCCTACACGGGATCGGACCACCGCCTCCTTCGCGCAAGGTTCCGCTTTTCGCGTCAAGGAGAGAAGGCCGTGAAGTTTAAGAAGAGGAGTCCCAGAACGGTCATCAACTGGGACCTTTACACCTCTCTCGCCGGCTTTTGGGAAGATACCGTTATGGACAACATCGACGAGAATACGACCACTTCGTGCACCATCTCCGCGGTAGTGCTAAGGGAGCCAAGAGCTTGAAAACCACCAAGAGACGCCTGTCTCCGGAAACTCTCGAGCTGATACGCCAGCGTGGAGCAGCACGAGCGTAAGGCAACTACCAACTGACGTCCGAGTTTGCGAAGCTATGCAGAGCGGCGATAAAGGAGGATCTTAAGGAGAGAAAGGCGGAAGTGTTGGCTGAAGCAGCAGAGGCAGGGCTGAGCATCCGCAATGCCCGCCGGAACTTCGCCAACTTCAAGACCAAGATGACCGCTCTCCGACGTCCTGACGGAACCGTCACCTCTTCCAGAAGGACCATGGAGAAGGTCATCCACGACTTCTACTCCGATCTCTTCGATAGCCACGTCCACCTGCACCCACGCCATCTTCCGCAGGATGGATACGTCGTCCCCTTTGTTCTCCCTTCCGAGATCCGACACGCCATCTCGTCGGTGAAGAAACGTACAGCACCCGGTCCAGACAGGATCAGACCCGAACACATGAAGAACCTACCGCCAGCGCTCACCAACACCCTGGCGCGGCTCTTCACGCGCTACCTATCGGAGTGCAAGGTTCCATCCCAGTGGAGGACCAGCAGGACCGTCTTGCTGTACAAAAAGGGAGACGTGCACGACATTGGCAACTATCGCCCGATCTGCCTGCTGTCCGTAGTCTACAAGCTGTTCACTCGAGTGATCCTGAATAGGATCAGCAGAACGCTGGACGAAGGACAGCCATGCGAACAAGCAGGATTTCGGAGAAGATTCAGCACGATCGACCACATACACACCATTACGAAGCTTATCGAAGTGTCGCGAGAGTACAAGCTGCCGCTGTGCCTTACGTTCATCGACCTGAAGAAGGCATTCGACTCCGTCGAGACTGAAGCGGTCATCGACGCCCTGCTCACTCAGGATGTTCCTACTCAGTACATCAGAGTCCTTCGAGAGCTGTACAGTGGACTCACGACCAAGATCTCACCATTCTACAACGACGTCCTCGTCGACGTAAAGAGAGAGGTTCGGCATGGTGATACTATATCCCCGAAGTTCTTCAGCGCCACCCTCGAAAACGTCATGCGCGAACTAGAATGGGAAGACATCGGAGTGAAGGTCGACAAACGGCAACTGCACCATCTGCGCTTTGCTGACGACATCGTGCTCATAACACCGAGCATCAGCCAGGCGGAGCGAATGCTGGCCGACTTCGATCGTGTATGTGGAAGCGTTGGACTGCAGCTGAATCTTACGAAGACGATGTTCATGAGGAACGGACAAGTTTCTGGTGCCCCATTCTCGCTCAACGGAACGAGCATCTCCGAATGCTCCAGCTACGTGTATCTTGGTCGCGAAGTCAATATGGCCAACGACCTAGCGCCAGAGCTGAGCAGGAGGAAACGAGCGGCTTGGAGAGCTTTCAAGAGCGTCGAAGAAGTCGCGAAGAAGACGAAGAACGTCCGACTCCGTGCCCACCTATTCGACTCTACCGATCTTTCTGCCCTGACATACGCCTCAGAGACCTGGGCGATACGAAAGCAGGATGAACACGCGATCAGCGTCGCGCAGCGTGGAATCGAGAGGACGATGCTCGGAGTGACACGACTCACGCAAGTGAGAGAAGGCCTCCGGAGTTCCGAGCTTCGCCGACGTTCGAAGATCAGAGACGCTGTCAGGTGGGCCAAGTTGTCGAAAATTAGGTGGGCCGGTCACGTAATGCGCTTCGCAGACACCCGCTGGACGAGATCCGTTACCGACTGGATTTCGCGGGATGTCAAGAGAACACCAGGACGCAAACCAACGCGTTGGTCGGACTTCTTCGTGAAAGCCTTGAGCGACCAATATGACGCTCTTCGTGTCCCTCGAGCGAGGAGGATCCATTGGAGCACTCTGGCACGCGACATGGATGAATGAGGACGCTGCTGGCGCCCGCTCGAGCAAGTCGATGATCAACGGGACGACAGGTGATGCAGGTGATACCTCCAAGGTGCTGAGAATGTCAAAATCTTGGCAGGGAACCTTCAAATCATTAGCTGTTCTCCAGAGGACAGCTCCACTTACGTTCAATAGCTCTGCCGGGAGATGACCTTCTATGTATGTTCTGGGTGATGGAGTGAATATAATATTAGGTTGTAACGAATTAAATGGCACTGGCTCGCGCCATTTTTTGACGCGTCTTTACGCGTTTGATCAAGAACAAACCGTAACATGTGGCATATCATTTAGAAGCGCAAACTTTGCTCTACCGGTGAGTACCAAACTTTCTATGTACAAGTGGGAAAACTTTAGAGTTTTATTGACTTTTTTGCAGATGGACAAAAGGGTAATCCGAGGCATTTACTTGTATGAATTCAAGCTGGGCACTACAGCTAAGGAGGCGGACGAGAAGATCAACGCCGCATTCGGTCAAGGATGTTCCACAATTCGGACGGCGTATCGTTGGTAGCAGAAGTTCCGGAATGGAGATGAGAGCTTGGAAGAACATGAAGGTCGTGGGAGGCATAGTGATGTTGATGAGGACAAGCTGAGAGATGTGGTAGAGGAGGATCCACACAAAGGTACCAGGGAGATAGCGAAGGTTCTTGGCGTCAGCCACAACACAGCTGCCCGGCATCTGAAGGAAATTGGAAAGACCAGAAAGCTGGAAAGATGGGTGCCTCACGAGCTGTCTGAGGAGCAAAGAAACCGACGGTATGAGATCTCGTCCGCACTGCTTCTACGGAACGAAACGGACCCATTCCTTGATCGCATCGTAACCTGTGACGAGAAATGAATAATGTACGACAACAGGCGACGCTGGGAATTATTCACCACAGCTTCCTCCCTCCCGGTGAATCCATCACGGCAGAGAAGTACTGCATTGAAATTGAAGAAATGATGAAAAAGTTGAAGGATATCCGGCCGCCCTTGGTAAACCGAAGGCGATTTCTCCTTCTGCACGACAATGCTCGCCCCCATGTAGCACGAATGACGTTGCAGAAATTGAATGAGCTGAGACTCTACCACATCCTCCGTTTTCTCCCGACCTCTCCCCAACAGACTACCATTTCTTCAAGCGTCTTGGCGACTTCTTGGTAGGGAAAATATTCAAATAGCAACAGGATGCCGAAAGTGACTTCGAAGATTCGTCAATTCCAGAAACTCAAGATTTTTATGCTACTGGGATAAAAAAGCTTGTGTCACGTTGGCAAAGACGTGTAGAATCAGAAGGTTTTATTTCTATTAATAAACTTGCCTACAAGCCGAGATATTAACTGTTTAAATTTACAGTGGTTCAGTGCCATTTATTTCGTTACAACCTAATAGTTCATGAACACAAACCTGTGGTCACAAATAGCGAAAGCATAAAACTTAGCGATAAAAGTTGATTGGCAGCGTATTTGTGGTGGATAACATTGTTAGTCGGCGGGCTTATCGGGAGTTGTCAAGACGCGATCACGAGATCTCTCCAGTGCACTTGCTAATACGGTATGGTTTCGGTCGTTCTCTTCGCTTTGTCAATGTTTCTTCACGCTTTTCAGTTTTATTTAGTTATCTTCAAAACGCTTCAAAATGCTACAGATTATGTTGTGGAATGGTCCAGCAGGATGGAAATCCTCCTTTCATCTGAGAAGACAGTAGCATTGCGCATAGGCAATCGTCAGGGCATGGACATGATTTATAAGGTAAACAATTTTCCCCTCAATTGGACCACGGAAGTGAAGGACCTAGGATTCTTGATTAATGACAAACTTTGCTTTGATAACTATTGCAAAGCTTCATAGGGTGTATAACCTATTCAAAGCGCTCCGAACAAAGAATCCTCAGATCTTGGTCAAAGCCTACAAAATCTATGTCCGTCCAATTCTGGAGGGTGGTACTACTGTTTTCTCGCCTTATAAAAAAAAATTCATAGACCTCACTGAAAGTGTTCAGAATAACTTCACTCGTAAGGTCCTTATGCACTCACAGGTCTAGGTTACCAGTACATTCCTAATGGAGAAGAACGACGAAAACAACTTGGACTGCCCAGCCTGCAGAGCAGGAGAGCTAGAAACGATCTTCTGATGCTACTCAAAGTGGTTACAGGTAGAACCGAACTAAACTCAGGTGAGATTTTTAACCTAGCCCCTTCTAGAACTAGAGGAGCAAATGCTAAGCTGAGGGTTCCAGCTACTAGGTCACAGGTTCGTCATGAGAGCTTTCCCATAAGAGTACTTCCCTCATTCAACAAATTGCTCAGTTATAACATTCTCTCTACTGCTTTCTTCCTTTAAAAAATTGATCTCGTCGCGTGGGCACTTGGAGTTACCTGATGAACAAGTTTTACTGCACTATTACATGTATTTCTCTTGGTGCTTTTCTACTCCTTCCTATGCCATGTTGTAGATCCTTTGATGTTCACTAGTGTTCGTTATTCTATGTTCTGTTTTTTAATGTTTTAGTCCGCGTTCAGTTTTTGATTTGCCTGGGCATGACCTGCGCCTCCAAAGATAACGATAAAGATAAAGATAAAGATAAAGATTAGTTATTTATTCTACGTCAGCCAAATAACCTGCCATAAACAAAAAGCGACAACAATAATACATTAACACAACATAACGGCGCCCTGCAGAAATTATACTATAGCTAAAAGGAGAACATAAACATCTATCTAAATTTCTAGAGTAATCGCGAAATCGAAAAGAAATCGTGCCACTCAGAGTCGGCTTGTTCCGCCCTCAAATAAAGCACAATGCATTAACTCGCATCGGATTGGTTTTTACATTTTTCTTGCTTTTCGCTTTCTTGTTGCCAATCTAAAGTCCTAGAGTTTGCGTCTACTATAATTCCGGTTGCCTTCAAGATATACAAGGTGTCTCAAAAAGTTGTATACACTGTTTGAAAGGTAACAACTCTTACAGCTTACAATAAAGGTATTGAAGAAGTTAAAATCTCATAAGAAAGCCTAGGGAAATAACATTTTTCTGACATATGAGCGGTATGGATGCGCCATGCACTCGTCTGAACGCTTGCGTTTTACACTTGATTGATTGTGTTTCCCTTCAGTATTTGTTATAATTTTATCACAAAGTGATTTTTTGATTGATTTGTGGTTTTTTATTTATTCATTTATTTATGTATTTATTTATTTATTTATTTATTCAGAGCGTAGGCATGACACTCACGCTCAAAACAAATGAGAAAAAGCAACAAGTTCTACCAAGAAAACCAGACGAAGACAAGAGGCACCTGTAATTCTGAAAGCAGCTATGAACATAATTTAGTCAACAGCAGAATTTAGTCAGCAGCAATTTCTTGTAGACATGCATGGATAAGGACAGGAGATGATCGTTTTCCGCGAGCAGAGAGTTGAGTTCCCGCAGCCTTCTATATGTCAAAAAGGAATCTGATCGGTATTTTTGCAATAGGAACCTGCAGACGGAGCCTACTTCTTCTTGTTCTTACTACTTGACCACCAAAGAGGAAGGGAAGGGCTTATGTGGAGTTTGCGTGTGAGAATCTTGAACAGCATTTTGAGATCAGCAACTTTCCTTCTACACACCAATAGGGTACTTTTAAATCAAGTACCCTATTTCTTTCTCTGCCGTTTGAGGTTTGCAAATAATCTAATCCGAAGCATCTCATTATGAAACATTATTTTGAACGCTCTCCAACATATCAATGTCTTTTTTCTTGACCGGGTTGAAAACCGTTGTACCAAACTCTACTACGTGTCGTACGTATGTTTTGTAAGCAAGTAAAAGCGTTTTGGGAGTTTTGCTTTTTTGAACCTTGAAGAGCTTGTATGTACGACAGTTGGCCATTTTGACCACGGCCTTATAATGCGTGTCAAAATTGAGGTTCTCAGTTATTAAGAAACCTAAATCTCGGACATCATCAGCCACCTTTAGATCAACATTCTGTAACTTATAAACAGGTATCGTTGCCGTGTTATTCGCTCCTAAAAGTAAGAAAGAGGATTTCTCTTGTGCAGGTGGCAGATACCACTTGTTACCCCAACTGCTTAAGTAGTCAAGAGCTGCTTGAACGGAGTGGATGTCCTGGTTTTCCTTTATTGTTTTGTATATTTTTACATCATCAGCGTACATTTTGCACGTCACCCCAACCTCGAGATTGATTCTGGAACGTCATAAGTGTACAGCAGAAAAAGTAGAGGTGAGAGTTCTCCACCTTGTGGAACGCCAGTGTAAGCGCTGAACGCAGATGAGAGTTCTCCCGCAACCCACACCTGGTACCCTCACCTAGTCACCTGTCCACCCTGTAAGGAAATTATGCGTCCACTCCGTTATCCTTGAATGAATCCCGACAATGTTTATTTTGAGGAGTGGTTTGTCTACGAACACCTTATCGAAAGCCTTTGAAAAGCCTGGATATACCACGTCTACTCTATTTTTAGTTTCTATAGCTTTAGATCAGTCATTAAGGGGGCCAGCATGAATGTTTCTATGAACTTTCCTTGCAAAAAGCCAAATTGATTACCAGAGATTATTTTTTGGTTTTCTAAGTGCGAAACTATGTATATGTTTTAAACAATCTTTTTGAAGGTGCTATCAAAAACAGAAGCAATACTTATAGGACGATAGTTTTTTGGATCACTTAGAGGAGACTTTTTTGGAATGGGCGTAAGGAAAGCGTGCTTCCATCTTTTTGCCACTTCAGATGTCATAATACTGAAAACAAGAACATGTTCTAGGGAGCAAAGTATGTGGTTTAAAATCTGTTTAATAAAGCTTAAAGAAACGAAGTCAGGAGAAATAGAGGACAATTTTGACCATTTTTAGAGGATGTCATAGATTTTTTCCCTGTGGAACCACGAGAAAAGTCCATTTTTGGAATACAATGAACCGGTAAGGAATCCTAATTCCTATCATCTCTATCCTAAGTGTGAGATGTTAGCTCGGATTCGCACGTTCTCCAAAGTGCGTATGAAACTGGTAAGCGAGTAGGTGGGCTTTGCCGATAGATGATGCATATGGGAAGCCATTGTCACCAAAAATAGCATGCCTGTTTTACTTTCACTGCGGGTATTAATAAATCTATAAAATTTGTTTATTTCACGAGGTCCGAGGATTTTGCTATCCAGATACACGTCGAGCACAGCTTTGTCCACTTTTTTGCTGTATAAAGCATATTTACTCCAGTCGGTTACATCATTAGTTTTGAAGGCTATATTCTATAGGTAGGTTCGCTGACCTTTCATTCTTTTGAGGTAATTTGGAAGCGTGAGTTCCCTTTTCGATTTTACGGAGTGGAACGAGAGTTCCTATGGCAGATGCAAAATGCTGAGAAAAGTCTCGTACTTATCATTCACGGTTTGTAGATGGTACAGGCTTCCTATCCAGTCAACGTTGGACGAGGTAATCTCGAACGTCGTTGTAATTTACTTCACTAAAATCACTGCTCCTCAAACGTTAGCCGGTCTACATCCACAGATACCAGTAAGGTCACTGTACTACGGTCGCTATTCCCCAAGGGTGGACCAACACACAGTTCCTCAACAAAACCTTTTTTGTTACCCAAGACTAGGTCCAGCATTGCGACAACACCTCTAGTAGGAGATGATACCAACTGCTCAAATCCATGAGATTCGAACAAATCAAGAAAGACAGCTGATATGCGGCATAAATTCGTGGAGCATAAATTTGAGAGATTAAAATCACCTATAACAATGCTTGGAATGCAACAGGAGCAAAAGCCACTGATGGCTTTTGCAAGCTGCAGACAACCAGCCACATCACAGCTTGCTGCTAGATACACCATTATAATGCGAAGTAATCGGAGTGAAGCCCAACATCACAAACTAGCAGCTCATACCGATCCCTAGCTGATTCATAAAAATTAAATTGTATGACAAGTAATTTTTCACAAGAAGAAGTAGGCCTCCGCTTTTTTTATGTTTTCGATCACATCGTAGCCCTGTATGTTGAGAACAGGCGCTGTTGAGAACAGCGTATCGCTAAGACAGGATTTATTTCGTTTTGTGATGTTAACCATGTTTCCGTCAAAAGAACAACGTCGTAGTTGTACAGACAAAGGCTAAGACTAAAGAAATTGCAATTCTTCACCAATGACCTTATACTTGAGAAAAGGCACAAAATCTTAGGACATGAACTCCTGCGACAGCTCATTAGTTTCCCGAAGAGCTGCCGAGCTGTGAGGAGAAGATCCCACTGCTGGCATTTGGCTGAAAAGGTGGTGACTGCTGCAGGTGAGGAGACAGCAAACCATCTCCCCCACTGCCAACAGATGCCAGCCTTCGATTGCTGAGTTGTTCACGCCGCCTGCGCTCCCTCTCCTCCCAAGTAAGTGAAGGGCCTAGTCTTGAACATTTGAAACTTAAAACACCTACAGCATACGAAAATGCAGGAATACGCCAAGTTAGGTAAACGCTTTGCTATACCTGCAAGCTTTAGCTAGCTAGCTAGCTTTTAAACGGATTCCAGAGAAATACCTCTGAATTTTCCCGGTAGCACTCAGGTATTAAATCTTCTCTTCTTCCTGATTTCCGTAGCGGTTTTTGATAATCCTTTATCGCTTTGTATTGAGAAGTGCATCTTACCTTTCGCCTTTTTTCGCCTTTTATTGATTCATTCCTGTTCAGTTCGTTATCTAATTGATTTTATTGATACTTTTTCTTGGTGCAATGGTGCGCATGCTCACTCTGATCGCTTTGCATGTGCTTGTACCACATGTCTCATTGAAATGAAACGAAAAAAAAAATCTTAAAAAATGCAGGTACTATTTGGGAGTTTCTAACATTGCTGTCAGTGAAGCTTTTGAAAATGTTTGAAACTCATGTAAATTTGAAATTTCTTACCATGCACATGGTAAGAAATTGTGGAATGATGAAGCAACATTCACGGTGAATGGAGAGGTTAAAACGGCATAACTACAGCTAGACGGAACAGAAAAGGTAAAAGTCAAGCCAAAATTTCAGGCGGCGGCATGGCGTGATTTTTAATATTTACACATCACAGAAATCTCGTTATCCTGTGCTTTCATAAGAGTCTTAAACATCTTCAAAAGCCTCACTAGCTTCAGTGCTAGAACCGTTCAAGTAGTACCTGTATTTTTTGGGATACCCTACATTTGTTGCAAGAGGAAGGATCTTTTTAGGTTTTAAACTTTAAAACAAGTACAAATCAATTAAAAGGCTACTTATAAAAAAATAAAACCTTATAAAAATATAAAAAAGGCTACAATAAAAAAGCCTAATGTGCTGAGATTGCCGGTTAAGTGTCCTAAAACATTCATCCATTTCGGACTGTGTTGATGTTGTTCCTCTCATAGTTCTTGTCAGAATACCATCAAAGGACTTTTTTGTGCAGACGGAAACCTTATTTGCGGGAATTTGTACATCATGATGAAGTCAGCGATTTTTTCTATTTTGTAGTGAAGAAAGCCCAAAAAGCGCAGTCCGTTGATCACCGCTAGGAATGGAGCTGTAATCAACTGAGAGGCATCAAAGGCTTTCTGGTGAAACTCTTTTGAGCGCATTCTAAAAGATCTATATGCTTATTAACACGCCTTCACTTCTGGGAGCCTTCTCGACACTTGCAAGGGCGGCAACGACTCCAGAAAAGAAGCCATTTGCATAAGCCTGTTTTCGCTTCAACCCTAATATTTTTTCATTTTACACTTCCTGTCTGTTCGAAAGGCGTTCATCTCCCTCAGGCGATGAAAGGTGTCGTGATAGGTCTTCATAATGAGGCAACCATTAGAGTAGTTGTCATGACACTTTCAGGGAGCTCGCTTAGCCAGAGGATGCGCTGATGTACGAGAAAATAGGTTGTTAGACAAGCCTGGATGCTGTGGTGACTGTAACAATATTAACCGAATTGATAATAGGTTCCGATTAAACAAGCAGTCGCCTATGTGTAGGCTTCCTGTTTTGTGCAAACGCTACGTTTAGTCTGGCGTGCGTCACTTTGTATAATTTCGTTGTTTCCATGGAGTTGCTGAGCTTTTATACTCGCTTATTGTGAAAAGAAAAACAGCTTCCACACGTCAAAACTGCACGTAGTCACATTGTGGGCAATCAACTTTTTAAGAAAGGGGAATGTTGAAAATGGAATGCTGCAAATTTCTCTGACTAAGCCACGCCATTTTACAAAGTATGTTCGCGCATTCTATTAGGTTGTCCCATAAGTCTTCGCCGTTTTTTTCAACGATACACTGCAGATTTCGCCGGTGGTCTCCTGCATAGCGCTGCAAAGCATTCGAAAGAGAATGATTTGCTTTATCAGAAAATGTATTGCATTTCTTTCTTCATCATGAATTTTGTCAATTTTTAGGTCGTTGAAGTGAAATATGAAAAAGTAAAAAAGTAGCCATTTGCGCACTTGTTCTCTCCGCTTAGGTTTGTAATTTTTTGCACAGTTTTTTTAAGCATTTGGGAGACAATGTTCTGTACTACAAGAATATGTGTTAGTCCTTTGTCCTTTATTGATTTTTAGGTCATCAAATTGGGACGTCCGAAGGAGGATGGTTGTTTTTGCCGACAGGTCCTGCTCTGTGATTGGAGTTTTTGGGTCGGTGTTATATGTCATTTGAAAGAAAATGCCTTGCTCTATAAGAAAATTTGTCGCGTTTATTGATTTCTTTTGAATATCAACAAAGTGCCAAAAAGAGAAAAATCGTTTTCACCAACAACTCCTTCTCCTTCTTCAGTTGTTGATATTCGACAAAAATCAGCGTGAGCCAATAAACGCGACACAAATTCTTACTGAGCAAGACATCCTCTTCCAAACGACATATGACACCAACCAAAAAAGTCCAACCACAGAAACGGAGTTTTGGTAAAAATTCGGACGGGAAAGTCGGAATTCCCAATTTGATGGCCTAAAAATCAATAAAGGACAAGTGAGAAAATAGGACCAACCCATATTCTTGTAGTACAGAACATTGTCTTCTAGGTGCAGTAAAAAACTGCGGAAAAATTATAAACCTAAGCGGAGAGAACAAGTGCGCAAATGGCTACTTTTTCACTTTTTCACTTTTCACTTCAACTAACTAAAAATTGACAAAATTGATGATGAAAAAAGAAATGCAATACACGTTCTGATAGAGCAAATCATTCGCTTTCGAAAGCTATGCAGCGCTATGCAAGAGACCGCCGGCGAAATCTGCAGTGAATCGTTGAAAAAAATGGCGGAGACTTATGGGACAACCTAATATATCCCGAAAAACGCATTTGCTTTTAAGATCGCTGTTATTCTTTTACCTCTACTCCGCATGCGGGTATTTCACGCATGCACTTGTTGCTTTCACTCGTTAAACGTGTCTCAGAGCACGTTTTAGACTGCAGGATCTTTTTCCAAAATGCGCTCTCGGACATGTTATATGCGTGAAGGTGAGGACGCGATCCCCTTCAGTTGGTGAGAGTGTTAGCAGAATCAAAGAAACAGGAGTAGGGCAAGGATCTACTTTTCCCCATTCTGACTTTTTGGCAACGGCGGCAAACCCGATAGCAAACTAGCTAGCTCCCAAAGACGACATCGTGAACTGACCTACGAGTGGATCTTTCTTTGCAACTTCCAAGCTGAAAAAGTCCACACTGATTCCATTTGTTACCTTACTTGCTATTTGTTCTAACGATGCCGCTCACCGACTAGGATAGATCCGAGAACGAATTTTTCCTGCACACTGTAAGAATAGAGGGTACGATCTTAGGTAGATGTTTTTAAATTTCCGCCGATTCCATCTCCTCAGTGGTATGCTACGGTAAATTGAAAGCCCTTATTACGAGTCTGATATTAGTTGAAGCGGGAAGAGAAGAGAAACTACCTTGCCTTCAGTAGTGGACCACATTTATGAAAAGAAAAATGGTTATTTGCTGCAGCAGAAATGCTCCAGCACACTCTATTTCACACTAACATGGCATAAAATGTCCAATTTCGCGCATCAAAACATGCCACGTGAAGTACGTCTAGAAAGGTTAGGGTTTTCCACCTGAGCCTGTTCATAACTTGTTGCTTTACTGTAGCCTGTAAGTCTAGGTGGCATTCTTCAGTTGCAGTATCTTGGAGTTTTCGCTCGAAAGGTTTATGTACAAACTCTGTTGACGTTAAGAAGAGAACTACCCCTCCCCCTTCCCCGTCCTCTGGTCTGACACCAAGTCGTCTTACGTAGTGATTCCTCCCCAAATCTTCCTAGCGTGCAGCGTCCCTCAAATCCGGTGGTAGCATGAGCTGTGACCGGCTCGCGACCGACCGATCAACGGCGGTCTGCGATGTAGACTGACTGTGGTACCATCACTCTCGAGGGTTGTCACGTGAGCACGACGCACACCGCTCGCGGCGTAGTGGCGACCTGGGGTCAGATCTGTGAACGACTTACAGCAATTTAACGGAGAAAACATAGTCGAAATTCCTGATAGTGCGGCTTATCAAGCGATATGGTGAAACATTTCGGCGGATCTATCCTAAGCGCATAACTAAAGAGTATGTAACTAATTCACTTGAGACTAACCAAGCGGCTCCTCACAACAAAATAGGACCTAAACTAGAAAAATTCACGAAGAAAAAACGAAAAAATTACATTTGTTTTCGCCGCGATTGTAAGCAGGCAAAGTTATGTGCCTACTCGCCATGTGAGATCCTGATTAAAACATGTTAGGGAGCGGCCATCCATTCCTCCACTGCACCGCTGTTTGCCTGCCGAGTAAAGTTGTGCTCGAATGACCTATTCGAATAGGTATTCGAATGATTTTCATTCAAATTTGAATATTCGAATTCAATTATTCAAAAAATCGCGTTTTTTGAATGCACTCAAATTCGAATGTTCAAAAAATCGGGATTTTCGAATGTATTCGAATTCGAATGTTCAAAAAATCGCGTTTTTCAAATGTATTCGAATTCGAATGTTCAAAAAATCGATTTTTTCGAATATATTCGAATTCGAATGACCAAAAAATCGCGTTTTTCGAACGTTTTCGAAATTGGAATGCTCGAAAATTGCGGGTATTCGAAACCATTCGAATATTCGAAATTTTTGCGAGAGCACAACTATACTGCCGAGGCAGTTGCTGAACCGCGGCTATTTGATTTTTTTTGTTTGTCCGTTCGCTTTTGTCTTTTTTAGGTCCTATATTGTTCTCTAAGAGCCGCTAGGTAAGTCTCAAGTGGATTTGTTACGTACTTTTTAGTTATGTACTACCCCCTTCCGTCTAGAATTGATCCCGTTTCGACTGCACCTTCTCCTTTGAATTGCTGTATGTCGTTGATGAATGCGGTCCCTGTTTTTAATAATAACGGTTTATGGCATTTAACTAGAGAAGATCGTGAAGACGGCCAACAGAGCTCGCACTAAACAGTGAACAATTTATCAGTGAACCGTGCACAATACAGCACCCAACATTTCTTCCTCTCGATTACCTTCTTAGTTTCAGTAGGACATTGACTGAGTGAGACGACAGTAATTTTGGTCGCCCTCACCACAAAAACCTTACTAGAGATGGTATTCTTGCTGTCTTAACGTTCGCCACGCTCCATCACGACTCTTCAATGGCACTCACGCTGGGAGGCGCCCAGATCCCGACGCGAAGGGCATACGGTCGCGTGCACGCTCCGCGACGCAGTATAAACCGCTACCCGCGCGTGCCCGGCAGTTTGCATCGTTGTCGTCGCAGCGAGCGGTCGTTCCGTTCTTCGCTTCGGTACTCCATCGTCAGCGCAATCTCCACTCCATCGGGACCTCGACTCGACCAGCCGCGCAGGACTCCAGGACGACCAGCACTGGACGCGCAGAGACGACGACAGAGGTAACCGTAGAGACCGACCGAGCCATCGCCCTCGTGAGCGCAGACTCCAGGGTAGGAGCCAGTGAGGATCTGCGGGTTGCGCTTGGGGTTGACCCGTACGTGACGTGGCGGGGCTCAGCCTTAACTCGTAGGAAGTTGTGTTCCTCTATCGATATGAATCGTGTGTATTGAGTTGCTATGAAGTATTATATCTATTGCACACTGTCATACGACTCAAGAGTGGGAAACGGTTCACTCGAGTGCAGTGGTAAATACCGCAGAAGGTCGACTGGTTCAATTGTATCACGTGAATGATGTGAAGATGGGCGAGGGATGGGGCCAGCGCAGGTGCAGTCCGTGTGGTTGATCCTAGACAACATCCAAATTTGTATGAAGTGTGCTTCAGTCGGGGCAATAAGCGGGCTAACCTTAATGTGGCAGGCAATGTAAGAGCTAGCGCGCATGGCTCTGATTATGCCTCACACGTGGCCTCGGGTTGAGGGCCGCATGAGTTCTACCACCAGTGCAACGGACTCACCACGGGCACGACACTTACTGTTGTTCGGACACGTTATTCACTGCTAATACTCTAGTTGTTTCAAGTTGGTCCGTCTCTGACATAATTTGTTTTTTGAACACTTTGAGTAATTGTGTTTTTCCCGTCGTTCATTCTTTACCGTCTACCTAGGTTAGGCTAAAAATTTAAAATTAGCCGTTGGACCTGTTTATTACGAAATAAATTATAACTCGTTGATTAGTGCTAGTGATACGTGTTATGTGATATAGTCGTTTTATTACAGGAAAACGCGATGTTCTTCGTGAACTACTCCTCATTCGACAAAGCATTTGTTGCTACGGTATATGCGATATGTATGTGTGGCTTTCTTCTCAACTCTTTCCTATTGTTTATAATCATCTTCAAAAGCCCTGCTCATCTATCACCATATCGAATATTTCTCGCCGACACTGCCCTTTCACAAACGTTAACCGTTATTGTTTATATGCTTTTATCGCCAAGGTAGGTAGGATTTTAGGAGTTGATTCCTTATGCTACCGATAAGCTGATGATAACAACTCTTTCAAAGTCTATCGTAATCACTTTCATATTAAAGCTGTCCTGCTCAACATTGTCTTGAGCTTGTCTGACCTCAGGGTGTGTTGTGCTGCCGAGGGGTAGTGAGCACCTCGAATCGAGGCTATTGTTCCGGGTACCGTATAAGCGAACCAAGGCTTTAATCCATCGGTGCTCGGTGGAATCGCATCAAAGTCGTCTGGGAAGGTTAAAACCCTAACTAAGTCATCGGATTGCAGCCGAATTTGTAGTACGCACAAAATTAACGTTCAATTCCCTCCGCAGTATTCCGTAAAAGTGGAGCGCATGTTGCGTCCCAAGCAGGAAGTGATTTATGCCGATCTGCACCCTTATTTTTGTATTTTCAGTCTAAACTACAAAAGATTGTTTTATTTCTGAATTTGAATAAACAGCAAAAGCGATTTTTATACAATATTGCTTTAGCTGTTCTAACTGAAAAGTTGCAATTCAGTTTAAAAGAAAAGGTTTGGCAAAGAATTTCAATGATGTTTTTATATTAGTCGTTAATGTGGGGTACGCTGGGAGTAGAAAACGCTTCAGATATTCATAGCAACCAGATCGCAGACAGAGCACGCGCCAGCCAATCAGAGCACCGACCATGTACGTCCACTCCGGTGGGGGGGGGGGGGCAGGCGTATTCGATTCGGCCTGATAGGTCTAATGCATCCAGATGTAGAACAAAATAAACGATGAGTGCAATTTCCCAGTTGTCTCACATCAGTATCACGATTGCACTATATTACCGGTCTAATCTGTACCTTCTGCAGGGTCCTTGCCAGCGGGTTCAACATTGTCGTCATATATCTCGGACCGAGCCAGTTTCTCGGGCAGACCACTTGCTACATGCTGTATACGACAATGTGTAAGCACATTCTATGTTGTATAGCACTGACAGTAGCCTTTGCACTTGGATCACGTCATGTCTTACAGTACACCTATCGATTAACGCCTTCATGTCTTGGATGATCGCCATAATATACAGATATATGTGCCTTCCTTCTACAGAGATCAGCAGGTCAACTGTGATATTAATGTGCTTAGCCGCGTATCTGATCCCGTTGTCTATGGTGGTCAGTTTCACTCTTTTACCAAGCTCACAGGTTAGATAGCGCCGCTATCGGTCCTAGATTTTATTGCTCATATCTTTTTCAGAACATAGGGCTTCTTTAGCATAAGCTATCGCAATTAGACCAGTACGATGCCTATTAAACCTTCCATGACTTAGGATCACTAGTATTTCAACGAAATCCTCAGTGTTTTGAGAGTTTCACTCTAAACAACCATAACTTTTTAAAATCGCATCGGATTTAGTCGAAATAGGCACCGCTCCAATCAACACACTTTTGCCAACGGGCCATCAATCGACCCATTCCATCAGCGAAAAAATTAAGTGGTCGAGATTCGACAAAATCCACGAAAGCTGTTATGGCTTGGTCCTGAGTGGTGAAGGTTTTACCAGGGATCATTACCATTTTACCATCATTCAGGCATATTCAACGATTTTTTGCTCAGAATAATGACTGGCAATGAAAAATGGTGTTTGCATGTCAACATGATGCACCTTGGCAGCTTTAGCAGCACTAGAACCCTGGTTGAAAGCAAAGAGAGGAAAGAAGAAGGTGCCAAAAGTTCTCGTCCTTTGTCGACTTGGCACCCCTTTTTTGGTGACCTGAAAATTAGCAAAAATTTAGATGGCTAAAGAACAAATTACAAATTCTGGTAGAACAAGACATGCGCTTTCGAGTGGTGTATAGAACTGAGACAGACAGAATAGGGCGAAGGAGTTGTTGGTGAAGATGATTTTTCTCTTTTTGGCATTTTGTTGATATTCGACAGCAATCAGCGTGAGCCAGTAAACGCAACACACATTCTTATAGAGCAAGACATTTTCTTCCGAACGACATACAACACCAAGCAAAAAAGTCCCACCACAGAGCAGGAGATGTCGGTAAAAATAAATCTTCTCCTTCGGTCGTCCCAATTTGATGGCCTAAAAATCAATAAAAGACAAGCAAGCAAACAAGGCCAAGACGTGTTCTTGTAGTACGGAACATTATCTTCCAAATGCTATAAAAAACTGCGCAAAAAATTACAAACCAAAGAGGAGAGAACAAGTGCGCAGATGACCACTTTTTCACTTTTTTACTTTTCACGTTAACAGCCTAAAAATTGGCAATATTCAGGATGAGAAAAGAAATGCAACACATGTTCTGGTAGAGGTCTACATTTTCTTGCAAAAGCTCTATAGAGCTATGCAAGAGACCGCCGGCGAAATCCGCAAAATCGTTGAAAAAACGGCGGGGACTTATGGAACAACCCAATACATTTATTATTAAGTCAGATAGAAAAATTCTGTACAGAATGTTGCATTAATGTGAAATGCAAGTTGAATTTTTACTTAATAATAAACAAGTGAAAAATAGTAGCACAAAACGATGACAACTTTCCTGACAATATAATAGATCGAATTACCAGGGCCCGGATTTTCAATAATTTACCGTCTGGTAACGTTGGAGCTTACCGCGGAACCGAAACGCACCACGATTCGTCAACGTAAACCGTTGCAGCAGTTACCCTGCAAGAGCATCGGGTAACGACGCGGTGAAATACTGTTAACGCTCTACTGCTAATGTCTGACCCAGTGGCAACGAGTTAGGCGCGCTGCGAAGTATAGTCGAACGAATGCGTGGCATCCTTCACAACGTCCATCGTGAATCACAAGGGGCGGTAAGCTACTGGCAAAGACCCGGTGAGGTAAATCTGTGGTGGCAATTCACCGACTCCTTCGTTGATGAATCCGGGCATGTACGTGGTGTTTCATAAACAATGCTTCCTAGTTTAAGAGAAATTGTGCACTCTAAGGCATGTCAAGTCCTTTGTTGTTGAATATAATCTGCAAATGCTGGTATAGCTTGTCGTGTAAACCAATTTTTAGATGAGAAATGGATTGAGGTAAAAACTAAAAAGGTCCGCATTGTTGCTAGGAAACCAAATGAATCATTAATACGGTGTACTTTTATGTAATAAATAACCACAAGCATAGCTTAGCTGCTTCTTGAGAAGTTCATTTGTTACCGTCGGAAAATTTACTGGCGCTGCTATCTAATAATAAATAAGCTGTAAAAGACCCATTCTCGTTTCTCTAAGGCTCGACTAATTTGTACATAAACTTGTTTTCTTATAGAACGAAGAGAACCTGTACAATCAGGGACCGGATTCATCAACGACTTACAGAGATTTGACAAAAAAGTGCGGAACATCCTAATAATGCCAACATTTCACCATATTCCGACTCCACCGACAAGACTTTGGTCAAAAATTTTTTTTGCTGAAACTTTGTCTAGGGGGGTTATTTGGTGAGCTGATCACGAATCTGACATTCGTTTTTCACGATTCGGCTGAATAATATAGATACAGGAAGGCACATGATTACATTCATAAAGTTTCTGCCGATGACGGCAGGTAGAAACAGAATCGTGAAAAACGAATGTCAGATTCATGATCAGCACCCCAAATAACCCCCCTAGACGAAGTTTCAGCGAAATCGGTGACCCTGCCTGGACCACCACAGTTAACGGTATGGGTGGTCTCCGACCGAATCGTGAAAAACGGATGTCAAATGCGCGATCAGCACCCCAAATAACCCCCCTAGACAGAGTTTCAGCGAAAAAATTTTTGACCGAAGTCTTGTCGGTGGAGTCGGAACTTTTTACTAGTGCCACAAAATATCTATCGTTACATAACTATAGCTTCACACAAAATAGGCTTAAAATAAGTGACACACAGAAGTGAACATTTTAGCTAATCTGTAGTTTGAAGCAGTCGTTATATGTAAACATGCTCTATAACACACTATAATACCCCTAGGTGGATTACCTATATGATAAACATGGATTTTGCAAAAGTGCAAAACGAACGCGATCCACAGGATCCAAACCCCCGACCCTCGCTCGCGAGACCGAGCTCTTCCCTACTACGCCACCTGTGCACTGCGCTCGCCCGCGGCACGAGCCCTCATCCTGCGCGCGCCCGTCAGCTGTGGAGCACGTGAATCAACAGGGCGCCAACAGGCGACTTCTGTCGACCCCTAACTTTGCGCATAGTTGTATTGGGGTCGAGATACCTGCAGTTTGTTACTTCCCTGGAAGAGACGGTTCTGCCCATATACAACACTTGCGCCGTTCCGACCTACCGTTGAGATAGTATCCTGGTAAGTCATTTTTAGGAGTTTCCGCTGTAATTTCTCTGTCAAATCTCTGTAGCTCGTTGATGAATGAAGGCCCTGGTCACGTTCATACAATATGTGAGGCTTGCTGAGGTGACTGCAGTATCGAACTGTTGAGCGGTAGTATTTAGTCTCTAGAATGGCGACGGAACACAAAAAGGAGTCTATGAGAATTTGGGGGTGTTGCCTTTTGTGGTACTAAGGCTGCTCTCTTAGTCCATCTTCAGCCAAAACGAGGAAAGGTTCGCTTAACAGGATGTGATCGCTGTTTGTTTCCTTCAGCTGCATGGTGGACATGGAAACCGGGGATCGGATTCATCAACGACTTACATAACTTTAACAGAGAATTCACAGCGGAAAACTCAAATAGTGCGGCTTATCGCTCACCATTTCGCTTGATATACCGCGCAATCAGGGAATTCAGCTGTAATTTTCTCTGTTAAATTGCTTAATTTGTTGACTAATCCGGTCCCGGCTGGATTCGGGTCTTTATGTAATGTGTTGGCCCAGCCTTAGTTAGATCCTCCATAAGTTCTTCTATTTTGAACCTCTAGTTGTAGTGCCCTCTTCGCAACGGATTTTCACTTGTACGCAGGTGACGTGACCATACTGTAATGGACGGCTCTCGCGCATACATAAGCATAGAGGAGCAGTTGGTGGCCCTAAAAATAACGGTGAAAAGCATCATGTAATAAGAAGGTGGTATAATGAGTGCCATTCACACACTATAGCCTCAGGAAATCGTGGAAACTGATGGAAACCACAATTACGCTGCAAACAGACATTTCTTCTTCAAAATGAATAGGCTGAGTCAACGATGTAGTAAGTGACAAAACTGTGTGAAGCCGTACATCTCTAGGTCCACAGCTAAAGGCGTGATTTCTTAACTTCTAGTAACTCACTTCTAGTACAGAAGGAAGGATTCGGCATAATTCCCAACGCAGCAGCACCTGAGCGACTACCTCACAGTTAGAAGCTAAACAATATGCCAACTATTCAAGCTTAGAGGCAAACGTGGTTTAAGATGAACTACTATACATTGGATCCGATCGAAAACCTTCGGATAATTGGATGATTCGGAAAACGACGATTCCAGGGGCTCCAGATTTTTGACTGATTCGAATAGCGCTAATTTCGCGGGCCACAGATTTGTGGATGGTTCGGTCATGGGCACTTTCGCGGGTCTCGGATTTCTGGATAATTCGTTTCGGAGTATCCGAATCGGATATTCGAAAATGGTTGATTCGGATCTAATGTGTAATATGTAGATCCACTCTCAGCGTTTGATATGACCTTTGTTTATTGTACTCCGTGAATATTGACTCAAAAAATGGACTTCGAGTTGCCTCAAGGACGCATTAGATGAAACCGCGTCATACGAGGCTCGGCCCGCAACATCGGCACTTGGTCTTTCGTTCTCTTGGAGCGCCTAGACCTGGATAGCCACAGAATGCTTTTCCACTACAGTGATGAACGAACTGGGAGTTGCGATATACATATGCATGTGCATGTGGTAATATGAACCTTGCTAAATTCTGCGCTGACAAGGAAAGATTCCCAACTCATGGTGAGCTTTTGTGATGCTTATTTGACAGGATGCAGGTCCCTGTGAGCGGAGTGGAGAACCACGGTTAGTTTTTGCTGAACGCTTTTTTAAAGACCCGGAAAAGAGGTGTGAAAACGTGCGCACAACTATCATCAAACCTTAGGACACTCCGGGGATATGCTTCGGCGGCGCAGTCGACAGGAGTGCCGCCTCATGGAAGCACACCGGGAGCTTTTTGGTTCGAATCCCCGTACTGCCAAAATTTTTGCGCATATTAGTTTGCTGTTATTACGCTTTCTCATGATCACATGAGTCAATTTTAGACCATCAATGCTTATAACAAACCAAGGCTATCTATAGGCGCCTTCATATATGCCAGTTTTTCATGCGTATCTGCACCATATCATTTCTCTGGAAATAAAAAGTTTCATTGCTTTTTCCTTTCAGTCAACAGCTATGGTACAAAACTATGAAGCAAGTAAAACACAAGCGCATGTCACACCAGCAGCATCCTACAAAAGCTAGTGAGGAACAACCTTCTCCATCTTCTCTAAGGAGCCCTTTTCATTATACTACCTTTGAAATCCCGTGCGAAGGTGAAAAGTAGTTGGCCGACAGCATGTGCAGGTGAGAGCAACATTGTTTCTACACTTTTATGAAGATTTGGTTGGGGTTCATAATATTCGACCGTAAGTTATGCGAATTTGTGTGCAGTTACGGCAACATTCGTGATATGGCAGTGGTGCAGATGCGCATGGTTGAAAAACTAACACATACGACGGCGCAAATAGACGGCCTAAGCTTTCTGTGAGAATTGGTGATCTGAAATTGACTCCTGTGGTGGTGAGAAAGCATAATGACTACAAACGATGTGCAAAAGTAGCGGTAGTGCGCGGACTCGAACTCAGAAGCTCGCTGGTGTGCTTCTATGAGGCGCCACTCCTACCGTCTACGCCACCGAGGCACATCTAGTAAGGTGTCATAGGGGTTGACGATAGTTGCGCGCACGCTTTCAGATCTCCTTTTCAGGTCTTTAAAAAGGCGTTCAGCAAAAACTGACTATAGTTCTGGACTCCGCTCACAAGGCCCTGCATCCTATCAAAATAGCATCGCAAAAGCTCACCTTGAGATGGAAACCTTTCCTTGTGAGCTCCTCTATTGAGCTTATGGCGAAGGAGCCAAGATCCCTTTGTTAAGTGAAGTTCCCTCAATGATTATGGTGATAGCACATAGCAAGAGTGTAGTCGTAGACCACCTCAACCAAATCTGATAGCAGCCAAAGGAGAAAACCTCTCCAGTTCACTATAGATCAAAGAATAGTATGGATTTATTTGTAAACACAAATTACATGACGCTCTTAATTACCGATACTAAGGTCAAATACAAAAAAGCCTGAGTCAGTCACAGTCACATGGAGCAACAAGAGGCACAACTGACAGGTCGTGCGACGAGAGCGGAGCATGTACACTTGTCTCTCGATCACTTTTTTACAGGGTGCGTAAAAAGTATTGACGCAGTAAATGGCGGTTGTGGACATAGTATTGCGCAGTAAGTTTTAAAATATTCATTTCAGAAATATGGAAAATGATCTTGCAAACACGACAGAATAAGTCGTAATTGACATCAGCTCCTTTACTGTGAATACAGGAGCGAAAACGACGGAGAAATTCATGAGCACGCGCCGCAAGTATTCGCTTGCATTTTGTTCAGTGCTTCGAACAGGGTAGCCTTCTGCGACTGGTCACTTCTGTTGAAAGTAGCACAGACCTCATTCTTCAAAATCACCTAGAAAGAGTAATCCAGCGGATTCACGTTTAAGCTGTGCTCGCCTGAGAAGCTGTTCACACCTGCGCGCGTTATCTGTTTGCCGTTATGGGACAGAGGTTGACAATTTTTGATTTGAACGTTATCGTGCTTGAACATCTTGTAATCATCATCTGTTATGACAGAGCCGTGGCTGACGTTTGGGTTGCTGACCTCTTTCCTCACCAACCATTTCGAACAGCGCCAAATTCTCTTGTTAAGGAAGTATTCAGCTGTCTGGGTAACAGACAAAAAAAAGGGCCACCGTAACGGTGACGATCATGTTCCTTCAGTTTTTTCGTGAGTGTTTTTTGAGCACAATACAGACAACAAAAATAACACATAAAAACCTAGAGGGGTAGAAACAGAACGCTGGAGCTGAAACAAAAAGTAGGTGCGTCAATACTTTTTACGCACCCTGTATGTCAACCACTACCCTCCCAGCCGCGATTTAAAAGAGACAGAACCTTTCGACTAAGCAAGTATTTTATTAGTATTACTAGCCGTCAGAGCGGCCCCTCGGCCGCACTTACGGCTTCTTAACGGCTTCGCCGCGAACTTCTCATCATCAATTGTAGCTGCCACCTATGTCATGGTTTCCTCATGAAGAACATCTTAACTACGTCGATTGGGGCAAGTTAGAAAGAAATCGAAAAAATGAACGACATCCACAAAAACTATTATTTGACCACATCGATTGACGAAGATTGATACTTCAAAAACAAACTTCAGATTCGTGTTTAGCAACCTCGATTACCCCTAGGGCTAAAGTTTCGAGCCTCTTGAGTGACATCCACAGAAAATCGATAATTTGATCAATATCGATTGATATCGATCGATACTTCAGAACAAAATCCAGACTCGTGTTACGACCTTGTCTACCTCCAGGGCTGCACACACACACATACACACATACACACACATACACATACACATATACACACATACGCACACACTACTCCTTTATATATAGTAGGATTATTCATAAAAAACAGACAGTCTACAAGAACAATTGTTTAAACCACATTTAGGACACCTTTTGTTGTTTTTCTGTTTACCAGCGGCGAAAGTGTGATAAAGAATGGAAAGACTCCTGAGAGCAGTCGCGAAATAGTTTCAGGTTACATCAATTAACCTGCGTACGTCAAATAATGCCACAGAAGCTGATATAGTGACCGACTGGATGATTCCAAACATGCAATCATACCGGATGGTCATAACAGCAGATATTCGTCAGGTATGCTGAAATTTTCACTATCTCGGTCCTATGATTCAATTCTTCTGCTTCAATAAAACGAATGAGTTGTTGCTTCAGGGGTTATTCCTAGCGAAAAACGGAATCGGGGTTCTTTTCGAAAATGAGCTGCGGAAAATTAATTCAACTAGTGGCAGTTGCTTTGTGAAGCCTTACTTCACCTTTGGTTCTCGTCAGTGTCAACCAGCCACTCCGTCTTTCGTTGACGTCTGTTGTTTTTGGTATCAGACGTCCAAAAAGCATTCAAAATGAACTGACTGCGGGTTTTCCATAGCACTGCTCAGAAACGTTGTCATTCCTGCATGAGCTAAGAAATGTTTTAATAGGCGTACGGGTCTGTCTAACCTGGTAAGGGAGGCATCGACCAATGACGACCTTTATATGATTTAGGTTTTTTCTTCTATAATTGACTTTGCTTTGATTCTTCAAATCAGAAGTATTTTCACCAAAGCTTTTCCACGTACATACAATCTTTTCAATGCTCTTAGAACAACGGACTCGTCCGTTTCGATCAAGGCGTATAAAACGTATGTGAAAACAGAACTTGTTACGCCCTCTAGTTGAGTGTGGCACTGTTGTTTTTAACCCACATTTGAAAAAGGATATATGGCTCCGTGAAGGGGTACAAAAAATCTTACTAGAAAATTAGTGACACGTTGTTCTGGTGTTGACTGTATCACCTGTATCACCTGTCGTCCCGTTGATCATCGAGTTGCTCGAGCGGGCGCCAGCAGCGTCTCCATTCGTCCCTGTCGCGTGCCAGAGTGCTCCTACGGATCCTCCTCGCTCGAGAGACACGAAGAGCGTCATATCGGTCGTTCAGGGCTTTTGTGTAGCCCAGGTCTCTGAGGCATATTTTAGGGCAGGAAGAACGGTAGAGTCGAATAGGTGGGCGCGGAGCCTGACGTTCTCCGTCTTCGACACACTTGAAAGCTCCAAAAGCCGCTCGTTTCCTCCTGCTTAGCTCTGGCGCTAGGTCGTTGGCCATATTGACTTCGCTACCGAGGTACACGTAGCTGTAGCAATCGGAGATGTTCGTTCCGTTGAGCGAGAATGGGGCATCAGAAACCCATCCGTTCTTCATGAACATCGTCTTCGTAAGATTCAGCTGCAGTCCAACGTTCTCACATACACGATCGAAGTCGGCCAGCATTCGCTCCGCCTGGCTGATGCTCGGTGTTATGAGCACGATGTCGTCAGGGGAGCGAAGATGGTGCAGTTGCCGGCCCTTGACTTTCACTCCCATGTCTTCCCACTCAAGTTCACGGATGACGTTCTCGAGGGTGGCGCTGAAGAGCTTCGGGGTTATGGTGTCCCCTGCCGAACCCCACTCTTCTCGAACGTCGTTGTAGAATGGTGAGATCTTGGTCGTGAATCCACTGTACAGCTCTCGGAGGACTTTGGTGTACTGAGTAGGAACAAACTGAGTGAGCAGGGCTTCGATGACCGCTTCAGTTTCGACAGAGTCGAATGCCTTCTTCAGGTCGATGAACGTAAGGCACAGCGGCAGCAGTACTCTCGCGACACTTCGATGAGCTTCGTAATGGTGTGTATGTGGTTGATCGTGCTGAATCCTCTCCGAAATCCTGCTTGCTCGCATGTTTGTCCTTCGTCCATCGTTCTGCTGATCCTATTCAGGATCACTCGAGTGAACAGCTTGTAGACTACGGACAGCAGGCAGATCGGGCGATAGTTGCCAATGTCATGCACGTCTCCCTTCTTGTACAGCAAGACGGTCTTGCTGGTCTTCCATTGAGATGGAACCTTGCACTCCGATAGGTAGCGTGTGAAGACCCGCACCAGGATGTGGATGAGCTCTGGCGGTAGGTTCTTCAGGTGTTCGGACCCCACACAGCGGTAATCGGTAGTGGAATATCCTTTATGGAACAGAAAGACGTTTCAGCAAAGATAATCCCACAGATTAGCATTCCCTCAGAAAGATCTAAACATAGGTAAGTCCATAAGTAATAGTGTACAGTGTTATCCGTATTATTGGTTATGAACTGCCCATATTGCGAACTTTATCAGAGGACCTAAATCATGAGCGGAAGACCGTCATCACTTGTCACTGTCGCGCTCAAGTCGGCGATTCTATAAGTACAACAAAGTATGTGAGATGGTAAAATACTGCAGCGTGCACTACTCTAATAAATTCAGGTCGAGTTTTGCGTTTATTTCTAAGTGTCTTGCCATTGAGGTAATTGCTTTACTTTACTTTATTGGGACGTGAACAGAAAACGTAAAACGTTCGCGTATGAAGAAACACAAAAACAAATCCACTAATTAGGAACAAGCACACTAGTAAAGGCCCTGGTCGGGCAATACAGCGACATATTCTAAGGAGAAGAACAACTGTGAACTGTGAAAAGGAAGCAAAAATAGAAGAGCGCTGCGCAGATGACCAGAAACAGAAACGAGGCGAAAGCGACTGGCGAGTTGCGAAGGTTTCAATCGGCGGTCAAGATGCTTTCAAATTTAGGGAGGGCAACTTTTGTGTCGCCATCTTGAAACTTTTTCATCTCAGTTAGGTGCTCCTGTTATTTCAGCTATGTTTCAGCCTGGTCTACTTTATTCTATTGTCTGTTGTTCAGTGCTACTAATTCCAATATACACCACAATGTATGTTTGCCGCAGGAAAATCCACTCTAAACTGGAAAAAACATCCCGCTCACCGCAGACTAGGCTCCACGTCAAGCGCCTGGTTAAGGTGAGTCTTTTTTATTCACATAAGTTATCTGCTTCAAGAAGCCATCGGGCTGTCTGACGTTTGCGATTAACAGGTGGCAAACTCCATGCAAACATAAATTCTGTTTAAAATCTTTGGTTCTCTGAGCTTCATAGGTGTAACTTAGACTTTGCTATTGTGAAGCTCGGCTTGGTCAATTCTTTATTGACAACGTTTCGGGCTTTAAGCCCTTCTTCAGGTCTAAAAACAGTAACATTGCACATCTCTACATCAACACTTTACACACAAATTGCGAACTTTCCAGACAGGCCTGCGAATCACAGGGAGGAGGAAGGGCCAGGGATGTTCAGTGGTGCGTTTGGCCAGAAATGAAGCGCAAGTCCTTGGGCTACTTATATACAGTGCCTCCGGATAAGACGCGTCCCTCGATATAACGTAGATTTTTTCCGGCCCCGGCCAGCTTACCTTTACGCCAGTACAAACGAACTCCGCTTAAGACGCTTCGGATACAACACTACTCCCGTTATGGCGCGGATTTGGAAAGAACTCTGCGTTCAAAATGACTCCCGTTATAACGCGACCAGGGCTCAGTTCCGGTCCCACACGGAAAATGAAGAGGGGCAAGAAGCTGACCGCGTATGCGATCAGTCCTACCCTCTCAAAGCCTCGTTCGTAGTCGCGACCGGCATCTGTGCCACAATGAGTTAGATGCACATGGACGTTTTTCACGTGTGTGCGACCAACGAAGTGTTCGTGGTCAGCACGGTTGGAAGTTTCCGGTAGTCGTTAGAAGCTGCCGTATGTTGGGAGATTTCCTCTATCAAGAACGAAAAAAGATGAGGGGTAACACTCAGATTATTCAAAACAATGTCCCACACTCGATCTTATAAGCCAAGAGCAGCTGGTGTAGGTGCTATTTATTGCTACATGATGTTCTGTTGTGATCTAAACTCTCGCGCCATGAGGGACTTGTCCCTGTACCATCTGCTTTGTGGGGATAACTACAGCAGCAACACTGTTTGGTCGCACTCAACGTTCCCAAATCATGGAAGAGTGTCATTTAAGCCATTTGCAATGAGGATATCTCGGATGAGGCACGGTTTACCAGCGCTGATAGTATAGTGGGCAAACATCCTGCCCGGAAGACAGGAAATTCGTGAACGAGTTCCGCTTGGAGATAGTTCTGATTGCAACAAAGATACTACAACAGTAGGCTGCATATTTTTGTTGATGACCACGTGCAACCTACATCTGATTCTCATTATTCCTCACATATATTTGTCATTATTATGCATATACCAGAAAGTATCTCCAAGGACAGCGCTTCCTTAATAATATAAAGTTGTTTTATGCCTTCTCACTCCCTTCAAGGCCATATATTTCTATGCTATATGCCATATTTGGTCAATTAATGCGATTTTAAAAAATTCTGCGCCCAAGAGAGTGTAAAAAAGGTCAGCTCCGGTTAGGTCGTGACTCCCGTTATAACGCGGATTTTCTCCAGTCCCTTCAAACGCTCATAACGAGAGGGGACTGTATCTTAGTGGGCAGTGACCGCTCTCTCATATTTCCATATCGCCATCATTGTCAGCCGGTCACGCCGCGTACCCTTATTGGTGACGAGCCTTATTGCATCCTTCTTTTCATCAATTCGATTTATTGGTTGTTTCCAAGTGCTTTATCTCCAGCGCTTCCTTGGTCTTCCTCTCCACCGGCTCTGTCAGATTCCTGTAGTATAGAAACTCGCAGTTGCAGCAGCGGATCACGTGTGTGCTTTAAGGCCCCCACAGACTTCTGCGGCGTCGCCGCTGCCCTCGCTTAACCATAGGGCAGGGACGCAGAGTTCGCCGCCAGCGGCACCGGCGGCGTCGCTGGCGGAAATGACTTGAATCATTCCACCCGGCGGCGCCGCTCCAGCGTCTGTCTGTCTGCGCTCTGCGCTCTGCCCTTTCGCGGCGGGATCCAGAGCGGAGACGGTCGATGCGGGCGCGCGATCATCATCGGGGCGCGTTATTGTTAAGCACCAGTCGGTCCCGACTAGAAACAGTACAGTACCTCGCCGTCACCGCTCTCACTGATGATGAGTCAAGCCGCTGAGCGGCGCCGCTCGACGGCGCCGCAGAAGTCTGTGGGGGCCTTTAGGGTGCGGTGTTTTGAGAATGGATGGTCTGGGTACCTTTGAGGGCTACGCAGAGCGCTCAGATAGCTGTCCCAAAGGCTACAAGGACTATTACCCTTCACTTCCGGCCAAACGCACCACTGAACATCCCTGGCCCCTCCTCTCTCTGTGATTCCCAGGTCTGTCTAGAAAATTCGCTATTTGTGTGTATAGTGTTGTTGTAGAAATGTGCAATGTTACTGTTTTTAGACCTGAAGAAGGGCTTAAAGCCCGAAACGTTGTCAATAAAGAATTGACCAAGTCGAGCTTCACTATTGCAAAGTCAAAAATAAATTCTGATATCAATCGAATAAAAATCTGCACTTCTTGGGCGAGGGCATGGACCTATCTTTTTGGCACCAAAAAATAGCAGTCTTCCTGCTCTTCGAAAAAGCTTCAAGCCATTATTTTTCCTCGAAAAATAAGATTTTTAAAATAAAATTTCAAACGTTGTGTTTGCTTATTGCGTAAGTAAATTAAAGAATTAAGGATTAAGGATAAAGGGATCCCTTTTGGAATGCGCCACGCATTCATCTACGGAATGTGAAGGCGAATTGAATGCGCATTTGGCCATACAATGATTTTTGGTGGCAAGCCGATGAAAAAGTCAGCGCTTTATCCTTCCCAGAGTACCAATTCACCGACCCCAGAGGGATGGTTGTCCTGTGTGGGAAATCCAAACCAGGAACCTGGTATCGGGTGTAGGCGACAGTCGGCTCCTCCTCTAACTGCGCTACACGCGCCTGTAGGTGAATTAGGTGAATTAAAACTTCAAGAAAAAATTTTCCTTGAGCACGAGATTATTCTTAGCTTTTGGAAAGTTTCTCATCTAACGCAAAAAAGGCTCACTTCAATTTGAAAGAATTCGCGTTGACTCCAAAAGTCATGGACTAGCTTAAAAGAGCTCAGTATGATTTGAAAATTGTCCAATTTGACTTGAAAAGTGTTCAGTTTGATTTGAAAACTGTCCATTTGACTTGGAAAGTCTCCAATTCGTCTTTGAAAAGTGCCCAATTTCATTTGAAAATTGTCCAATTCGTCTTGAAAAGTGTCCAATTTGATTTGAGAAATGTCCATTTGAACGTAAAAATTGTATGGCCTTAATTTCAATAAAATCCAGTTGAAATCGATCGCAAGACCATTAATTAAAAAAGACAAAGGTATTTGCCTGCCGACTGTGCAAACCGCGTTCTACACGATTATGGAAAAGTACCAACTGAATTCTGTAAAAAGTACGAACAGTTCTTCCCCCGTCCCCGACCTATAGACCTATTGTATAACTCATCTTGCGCATATTAGCTGAAATGAAAGTGAAATTTGCATGAAACAGTTGAGGTGCTCTATTCTAGGCTCTCATGCTGCAGTCATTGGTACCAGTGCTTGCAATATTTCCACCTGTAATCGCTTATCTTCTCATGCAGTTTGGAGTTATTGGGCATCAAGTTCCCAGCTACTTTATTTTACCCAGCCTCAGTGTCGGTGAGCCACCTTTATGTATAGTTGGTCTCATGTTTAAAATCAAATGAAAATCGCGGCGAGGTGGACGAATGCATGGTACAGTTTCTTTTCCTTGGTGCAATAAAATTGCCTTGTCCTGACTGCATTTTAAAATATCACCAAAATTCACCAAAATTTCAAAGAGTATCCACTTTCCCACTTTTTGGGGCTGGCGATTAAAGAAATTTCATGGAAAGTAGTACCAGATTTTCCTTCGACAAATGTATTTTACGCTTTTCGGAAAGTGTATGCTTTGACCTAGAAGAGAATGGATGTGATTTCAACGATATTCTGCTTGCTTTCTAAAGCGTCCGTCTCCGTTTGAAAAGCGTCTGGCTTGTTTGTTTTTCTTCTGTGCCAACCAGGCTTGTTATAAAGTTATTTATTTCGGCCGACGTTTCGACTAGCTCGTCTTTCTCAAGGCCTGAAAGAAGCTCGAAACTTCTTCATCCGCGAAGCCACTTAGGTCAGAAACATCGGGTTCCCCCCCCCCCCCTTGCTCAGTATCAACTAGTCCTAGGAAATCCAGGCAGAGAACCTAATTCCATAATCCATAGGGAAGGAGAAGAGACTGTGCGCAAAAGGGCGTTGTCTACCAGCTCCATTGTTTAATTTGCGGCGATCTCTATGTCGGGGAAACCGGGAGGGTGTTAGCCATTCGCGTTAAGGAACACCTTCCAGGTAAGAGAAGGCAAAGCTTAGTAACCCCGCTTGGGAAGCACCGAAGGGAAGCCCACTTCGGTGCTGACTTTGACGTAAGGTGCACAGTGCTGTATCATGAGGACGAAATTGGCCCCAGAAAGGCTTTCGAGAATTTCTGGATTCACGAAAGAAATCCATCCATGAACAACAGAAACGAGTGCATCTCAATTACAAGTGAGTTCTTGCCTTTTATTCCATTGTGCGAGCTGTGAGAGCTTCGCGTATGTGCATTTTTGAACTCCGGCGTACTGTGCAGTATAATTGACCGCCCCAGTGCTCCTCACTTGCTCCATGGTGGCCAGCTGAGCCGGTCTGCCTGCGCTGGCGGAATATCGGTGAGTTAGCTCACTAGAATTCGGTTCTCTGCCTGGATTTCCTAGGACTAGTTGATATTGAGCAAGGGGGGGGGAACACGATGCTTCTGACCTAAGTGGCTTCGCGGATGAAAAGTTTCTAGCTTCTTTCAGGCCTTGAGAAAGACGAGCTAGTCGAAACGTCGGCCGAAATAAATAACTTTATAACACACCTGGTTGGCACAGAAGAAAAACAAATTATTGGAAAATGCCCAGGTTTCAAGAACGTCGAACTTGGAATATGTCTGGTTTGTTTTGAAAAAAGTGTAGTTTGACTTAAAATGTCTATATCTTGTGGAAGCGAGAGAACTATCAAAGTTTGTCTTAGAGCATAAAGGTCGCCTTTGGTCAAATCGTTTGCGGATTACGCCAAACACTCCACATTTGCAGGATGACATTGATGTGTATCTATTTAGCTTATGACGTTGTCATTGTCATTTGTCACTAGTACACCTCTAGGCATTCCTACAGATTGGTCGTGTCCCTCACAAGGGAAGGGTCTGAAGCGTATGTCTGAACGGGGAGAGCGAGTCATATGGGAGGAATCTCCACCCTCAATTAGTATAAAAATGTGTTTATTTTTTGTCAACTCGTTAAACCCAAGGAGTAAGGGGTCCTTGATGTTACAATGGAATACGGCGCATCACGAGTTTGGTGGTCTTCTGCGCCCGCGATGCCTCTGTGCTAGCGGCTCGGAGCGTAGTGGAAGTGACGTTGCTTCTGCGCCCGCGATGCCTCTGTGCTAGCGGCTCGCAGCGTAGCGGAAGTGACGTTGCTTCATGCGAGGAAGGTCGGGGGTTCGGTTCTGATGCGCTGCTGTATCCTTGCATTTCATCTGATTGTTGAGATTTGAAGGATTCTGACATCTATACTATTCTAGATGATGGAGATTTTTTGCCTAATTTTCCAGCTGCATGCTGTGGTATTCAATCTGATGGTGTATAGATGTTCAACAACAGTGATACACAGGTACAAAGTGTATGAAGCACCACTAGGCACAATACGGGCAGCGCATAAAGGCCACAGGCTCCTCACACTCTCCATGACCTCGGGAAAAGCCATCGGCTCGGATTTTCAAAAGAGACCAGTTTGTGACGTCAGAGGTGGTTCAAATGAGAAATGAGGTGTGCAAAATTAACCTAAACGACATTCGATACATTCTTTCCCAGCACCTAGAAATCAAAGGTCTGCTGATGGTTTTCTAAACCCAACACCAACCACGTCGTTTGAGTGGTAATCCACCTTTAGACAAGGAACCTTCGAGGAAAGAAATCAAGCTGGCCGAGCGGATGGCCAGCATACTCAAGGACTTCGAAGCACGTCAACTTGAAGTTGACGAAGTCGAACAGCTAGAGGTGGTGGAAGAACAAGAAACTGATTGGGATCCGCAAGATGAACTGATAGACGTAGAGAGGCAAGCAAGCAGTGGACATATGATAACGTTTTCGGGTGGAACTCTGTTTCGGAGGAAAAGGTACGTGCTCGTCTCCTTGGACGCCGTCCGTTGTCATTAGTCGATGTAGAAGCAAACTGTGAAGAGCCTGTAGCTTTTATATACGCTCTATATGCCCGAACTCGTGAGGCGCCGATTCTACTTTTCTGTAACTTCAAGGACCCCCTACTCCTTGGGTTTAGCGACTTGGCAAAAAATAAACACTTTTTTACACTAATTGAGGGGTGGAGATTCTCCCTATACGACTCTCTCTCCGCGTTCAGACATACGCTTCAGACCCTTCCCTTGTCAGAGGAATAACACAGAGAGGGATTCTTCCTAGAGAAGCCGGACTCGGTTCCATAGATTCCTTGAGAGACGAATGCCTTGCTTGAGGCATATACGGGCGTAAATGGGCCTAGAATTTTATTGCGGCATAAGGGCCTGCTCACACTTCGCGACAGCAGCGACAAGAGCGACGAAAGCGCAGCGCGCGCGGAAGTATGAGCAGGCGACAGCAGCGACTCGAGCGACTAGAGCGACTGGAGCGACAACGCCGGCGCTCGAGTATGAACACTTTTCGGCGGCGCGCGCTCGGTTTTAATCGATATGCATGTTTTGCACGGGCGACGAGTCGCTCTTGTCGCGAAGTATGAACAGGCCCTAAGACCTCCACTCGTGGAGCCAATGCCATAGGCGCCTAGTCAAAAACCGGAATATTCATTCATTCATTCATTCATTCATTCATTCATTATTGCACCCAGAGTGCGCCATTGAAAACACAAAAAAAGAGGCAATAAAAAAACAGTAATCGGCTTTAAAACAACTAACACCAACAAATTGTTGTGGGCGTTTTGGACAAAACAATGAACTGCGTTTGGACTAACAAAATTATTTCTGCAGATCTTTCAGAAGAGCCAGTGTAAAGGCTTGAAAAATATTGAAGTAAAAAGAAAGTGCCGGTATGGCGAAACAAAATATAATGTCGAAGTGTTTAACTAGGGTTGACAAAAAAATTTTTTGACATAGGCAATAAAAGCGCAGCCGTTGGCATCCAGGATACCTATGGTGTGAGCTCCAGTATGCGGAAGTCACTCTCGAGCAACTTTGAAGAGAGGATAGCACCCAGGAGTCTGGCCGTATTCCGGTTATACCTAGGCGAGCACTTGCTACATTACGCTACCTCTCTATGATTCTTCCACAGGAACTGAAATCAGACCAACCGCACCTGTATGATCTGCCTAAATTCGGAGGTCAAGCAAAAGAAGAAAAGTACTTTAAGCAGAGAAAAGCTTAACGAAATAAGTTCATAGAAAAATGGTATGTTGTAGTATAGGTATAAATCCTTTGCGCTGGGGCTCTCAGGGACACAGTAGTTGCTCTACAAAAAGCACTGTGCTATCAGCGTTTAGCCATAATTAAATCTGAGAGCGTGGAGCGTAGTCAAAGAAGAATTTGGCACTGGTGTGCACTCTGAATCGAAGTGCTTGGCTCGGATCGCACATACGCCAACCAAGGGGGTCCTACCTGTCATTTACGCTCACTCGTATTTATATGAATCTCTGTTCAGGGCCACTGCTGGATCCGCTGATCACCACTTACTACGTGTATCCCTACAGAATATACGTGAAGCAGCTGTTTTTCCCATGCATGAAGGAGCGGTCGACACGGTCAAGCATCAGTACTTAGAAGCGCCTTACGAACTGGCCTGGCTTCGCGGGTGTTACCACGTGGAGAACTGAGTTCCGTGAAATACGTGGCTGTAAAAAACTCACAGACGAAGACGTGAAGGCAGAACCGATATTCTTTGAGCTGTAAAGGTGAAGGCGGTCCTACGAGGCTGCAGAGTGTTGTATAATGGGCGTCACACATGTATGCATTTTCTACTAACACCTTCACATACATAGATAGCGGTCAAGACCAATCACTAGGCTCCTTTTTTGTTTCTGTTTGCTTTTTTTCTATTTCTTTTTGTAATCCCTCTATCCTACGGTGGCTGTGCAGTAGATTTTGAACCATCTTTTCTGTGAGCCCGTTCTCCAAGCAGACTACAATTTTTTTCATCGCTTGGTTGTCAGTTGATATTCCTGATTGATTCTTCCAGCAGCGTAAGTTTGATGTTTCACTTACACAGTGAGGCGTGACACAGGTTTAAGGATTGTATCAGAAGAACAATAAAATGTAAAATCTAAAAAAATGTAAAATGTAAAGTTACATGAAATTATATAAAAGTTCAAACATATATTTAAACTGCTCTATTTTAGGTCCTATTATGATCCCTTTCTCACAGCGTTTGCTATTAAGTCGCTCCGGGGAAGAGTAGGCATTCGAAAAAGACATCGCATGGAGCGCAGTCGAAAGAGGCGCCGGCCGTCGCGTGAACACTACAGCAGATTCATGGCTCGGATCCCGCCCAGCCTAACCAAGCCTTTTAGCCTCCGGGTTCGGTAAATCGGTACCAGACTTCTCTAGGAAAGATAAAACTCTGACTTGCATGGCGCATCCCAAGAATGACTAAGTTACGTTGTCTTTTACTTTTTCCCTTTACAAACGAGTTACTATGCGGAAGCCCAGCTCAGTCTTTCTTTCAGTAATGAGTTTTACATTCATAGGCCAGCCCTATAGCTCGCTCATCTGCTGGCTGTTCGCTGTTATTCTATGCGCCAAATATTAAACAACTACTACTACATCACAAAAAACCAGACTGCGTAGCGCATTCCAGAAGAATACAAAGATGTCTACTTCTATCGCTAATCCGTTGGTGCCGGCCGTTGGGCGAACCCTAAACCAGATTCATGGCTCGGATCCCGCCCAGCCCAACCAAACCTTCTAGCCTCCGGGTTCGGTGAATCGGTACCAGACCTCGCTAGGAAAGATAAAACTCCGACTTGTCCATCAGCCGACAAATACTGTGGAGACCAAATACGCATTCAAATGGCCTCCAGGACATACTGTAGAATCAGAAAGCGGGGCTCATCCCAAGAGAGACTAAGTAATGCTGTCTTTGACCTTTTCTCTTTAGAAACAGGTTACTATGGTGAAGCCCAGCTAAGTCTTTCTTTCAGTCATAGTTTTTTCTTCATTCATAGGCCGTCCTACAACTCGTTCACCTTCTGGTTTTCGTTGCCATTCTATGCGCCAAATAGCCATATAAACTGCTACTACTATACCACAAAAAACCAGAATGCGTGGCGCATTCCAGAAGAATACAAAGACGTCTACTTCTATCGCTTATCCTTCAGTTCTGGAAAGATTCGAAGACGTCAGTGCAACTAACAGAAGGTGCGGTTGCCTTTGCAACAAAAAATGAAGCAGATCAACCCCGATAAGCTGTACTGAGCTCTATAAAGGTGGAATAGCTTTCATACGATACAATGCAATACAATAGCAGGGAATTAAATTCAATCGATTTGCAATGCAGGACGCAGTTTTAGTCTGTGGTCTGAGCACTTTCGGCGTGATTACTTGCTTCCACCCAACCTTTGGGATCCTTCTACCCTTCTCTTTAACACAGTGTGCAGAGCTCGTGGGAGCGCTGGTGGAAGAGGTGTTGGCTCTCGCATGACAATTCGATTGAGGGTATCTCCCAGACCATCCAAGCCTTCCATTCCTCCGGGGTCAGTGAACTGGTACCAGACTTTTCCGGAAGGGTAAACACTCACTGGCTTATCTATCAGCTGGGTGGCTACTGCGAGTTATTCTCTAGGCCAAATACGCACTCAAGTTTCCTACATGATATCTAGCAGAAAAAGTGTGCCTGGCGCATCCCAGAAGGGATTCAATAACGCCAATCTTTGCCGACTATGTATTTGGTGCTAGTTGTTGGTATGGCCCACACAAGGAGGCGTGAAGATGCCACCCGATCAACACAACAAAAAACACAAAAAATCACACCTATATACTTAGTCTCAGAAAGTGTTCAGCTTTCAGTAGTATCGGATTTCAAGCCAAGACCAATCAAGTCCCCTATCGCTCTGGGAACAGTTAATTTGTGCCAGACTTGTCCATTTTGGGCCACCACCACTTATTGTATAGGCGAAAACTCATTTAAAATTGTCCCAATGATATCTCGTAGAAGTGAAATGCGTGGCGCATCCCAAACGCCAAGTAACACCGTCATTTACCCATTATACCTTTATTATGTTCACCCTGAAAACGCTAGCCTATCTCGCCTTTTAGAATGAACAATGTAGTGTTCGATCACAATTACGAGGCCAGCCGAGGGAAAATTCTGATTAATAATTTGTGAAAAAAGCGCAACAATCTATCTGACTAGAAGAACAACTTGTGGGTACTTACGCGTAATATTTTATAATAAAAAACTCCTAGACTAATTCAAAAAGTACCGGATATTAGTCACATAAGCTCAACTATCTCTGTACCACAGCTTTCTCATATTAACTAAATCCCTTCTGCATTACTCACTATATCCTTCACGACAAGAATGTGATGTACTGGCCTACATAGGAGCGTGAAAGACTCTGATGGGGATGGCTGGTCATTTAGGATCTTTCAATCATGCCTGATTCATGAAGCAGTCCTAATTTTGCATTTTGTAGTTGTAGTCTATAACCTCTGAGAAAAGGTCCATGGAAGGTTTGACTTTAGCGCAGCTCAGCTTAAAAAGACGCTACGGCTTGCTAAAAGTGCAGGGCATCCTAAAAATGCGGGTACTATTTTGAAGGTTCTAACATTGCTGCTAGTGAGGCTTTTAAAGATTCTTGAGATTCATATGAAAGCACAGAGTAACCTGATTTCTAAAACGTTTCAGACGAGTGCACGGCGCAATCCACACCCCCTTTCAAACAGAGTATACATTTTTGAGACACGTTGTAGTTCATAGCTCAGCTAATCGCCTTTCCAAAAAGCAGCTTGGTTTTGAACCTCACCACAGGACGTCCTACAACTACAGGAACAGGAGACGACTCTCGGCAGCGCTTTTCGAGCCCGTTTTCGTCTATTTGACTCGATCAAACAGTGCCCGTATTATACGCGATAACTTCGTCGATGAAGCTTATCATACGCAAACTCGTTTTTTTCCATCAGTACCACTTCGACATTTTTTGATCATCTGCCTTTGTCAGCATTCGGGATATAGCGACGAATTTATATTTATATGCATTTAATAGATATACGTTCACTTTTATGTATTTTGTTTATCTTTACTTTATTCGCATTCATAATTTTTTGTAGAATTATACATACCATTTTCACGTTGATTTGGACACTCTTCACGTCAAATTGGACACTCTTCCAATCTAAAACCTTCGAAATCAAAGCAATGTCTTCCAAATGAAGTGATCTTAGGAAAGCTAAATTACAGACTTGCTAAGATTGTTAAAATAATTTTTGGTTCATGAAAAATTTGCTAGAAAATTTTTTCAAAGCTTTTAGTTCAGCTACTTCAACAATTGTAGTAGTTTCATGAAAAAAATTGAAAATAATAATAATAAATTTCGTTTTAAAGGGCAACAAAAGTGCAGTAGTGCAGTGCACTAAAAAACTGGGTCACGCCATACATTCGAAAAGCAAGACGCAATGTTTATTTGACTGATAGTGTAAATACTGCTTACAGTACCGGAGGAGTCTTTTGAATAAAAGGATAAAAGGATAAAGGACGGCGTTACTCAATCCCTTCTGGGATGTGCCAGCGCATTCTACTTCTACGGGATGCCGTGGAGGCGACATGAATGCGTATTTGGCCATACAATGACTTGCGGTGGCCAGCCGATGAACAAGTCAGCGCTTTATCCTTCCCAGACAAGTCTGGTACCAATTCACCGACCCCGGAAGGATGGAAGGCTTGGTTGGCCTGGGCGGGAAATCCGAACCAGGAACCTGGTATCGGGTGCACGCGACAGTCGCGCCGCCTCCGACTGCGCCACATGCGCCCGAGTCTTTTGAATAGACGCCGAAAAAACCGCACATTTGCGATTTTTGGTCTTTTTGCTATAACTTGCCCAAAATTCATCCTTTTGAAAAAACAAGAGTATATTTGAGCTCAGGAGATCAAGCTCTATTATTTGGTATATACATTTCATATGAAAGGTCAAAAATGGCCAAAACTGAAAACTTGCGCTCCATTGAGAAGGCCGGCCGCGGACGAGTTGTCGGCCGGAAGGCGCCAAAAACGGTTGCATGCTCACAATTACTCTAATTTAAGGTTTTTTGAGAAAGGTTGGTACCGTTCGATTCGTCTCCTCGAGATCTACACAACCATATATACAACTTCGCCAAAACACCGCGTTTTCGCAGTGGGTGGTCAAAGATGACTGGAGCAGACTTTTTGCTATTGGAGAAGCTTATATTCCAGGACTTGCATGTTCGCGGAGCATCTCAAGCATGGCGTAAAGTGTTTTGTCATGCCAGGAATCCTCTGAGAGTGCGCCGTGCATAATGCATAAAGGACCGAACCTATCAATCGAGGGGGACAGCTTGTAAAGCATTTAGGGAGTTTTGTGAGAAATTCTCAGCCGCCCTACTCAGCAATTGCTGTACTCTGCTTCGGCGAAACTTTGGAGTGCGCTGTGCACAATGTATATAGGATCGAACCTATCAGTCGACAGAACGCGACAGCTCGCAAATTGTACGCGCGGGCGTGTTCTGAGCGCAATAACTCTGCCAAGTTCGAGTCTTTCCGGCTGCAAGCTGTGGATTTTGTAGTAGGAAGTTCAAGAAGCGCGCTGAGACATAGCGACGTAGCTTAAGACTGCACAAAGTTACAGCGGTGCGAAAATGCAGGCAAACCTTGAGTGACACGATTTTTTCCGAGTTCAGTCGACTACTACGGGAAGACGAGGCGAACTAATGGCATCCAAATGCACGAGCGAGCACAAGACTGAATGCACTTTACGATGACATGCTCGTAGCAGTGGTGAGAACTGTTATCTCGGCGAGTAAGAGCACGGAGAACATAGACCGGTGTTGTGCTACATTGCTCGCGCGGGCGTGTACAGAGCGCGATAACTCTGTCAGCTTCCAATCTTTCTGGCTGGAACGTGTGAATTCCGTAGGCAGTAATATGGTCTAGTAGAGCGCCAAAGCACATCAAAGTATTTCGAATTGGCAAGGTTACGGCGGTGCGAAAATGCAGGTTGGGCATGTGTGACACGATTTTTTCAGACTTCAGTCGACCGCTGTGGGTACACGAGGCGAGCTAACGGCATGCAAACTTACCGTAGGTCACATAGGTCGTATCGTGTGTGCCAAATAGGGATGCATAGTGCCTCAACGACACCCCGTAGAAGTAGAACGCGTAGCGAATCTTAAAAGGGACTCATCAACACCGTTCTTTACCCCGTATCCCTATAAATGAAGGACGTTTAGAAACTCATCCATCACTTGTTGAAATCAAAGGTCTGTTTCTCTTTCGCTGTTGCTTTTCAACTGGATTCTTGCAAGGAACACCTCAGAGCAACAGCCGTTTGGATGGAAGGTCCGCTGTCTCTTACCAGTTCTCTTGTTAGTGGTCCACTTCCAGGAATCAATTAATTGGAGGGCACGCGAAGACATGCAGCAAGAAAGTTAGGTCATGTGCGTTATTTACAAATGTTTATGTTGCACCGCTTGCAAGCAAACAAAAATTAGAAAAATTACAAAATTTCAAACTATGTGTCTCTTATTGGGAAGTAAATTAAAACTTCAAAGAAGCTTATACTAACATTCTACTCGAACAAAAATAATTCTAACATTTTTGGAAATAGTTAAGTGAAGAAGAAGCTCGTTCCGATTTGGAGCAGCTCTTTGATTTCAAAGGTTTGAGACTACCTTAGACGAGTGTCCGTGTCTTGTTAGAAGAGTGCTTAGAAGAGTGGACGAGAAAAGTGTCCAATTTAAATAATTCGAAAAGTGTCCAATTCACATGAAAATTATATGTTTATATATATAATAGTAAAATGACAAGGTAATGGTAAATTGAAGTACCTAAATAACTCTTAATTCCTGCAATTTTTCGTCTACGTTTGAAAGATTAGATTAGTTATGTTGTTTTTTAAATCATTCCTGTAGTTCTGGTGAACTTTGTTGTTGTTTTGTTGTTTGTTAACTCATTGTTACTTCTACTCCAGCCTCAGCTTAGTCCTATTTATTTTTATTTTTTCAACTACTTGGTGAGTCATTGTGCGAAATAATTAAATAGAATAAATAGATAATTGAAGCTACAACGAAGAGGGTTCTGGGAGAACAACTTTCCTATTTCTATAGGACCTTCCCACGTTTGGATTGCATTCATGTTTTAACTGTCGATAGGGCAGTCCGTGGATCGAAACTACTAACTGATCTGCCACATATTGAACATATCATTTTTGTCCTACCATTTGGACCTTCTTAAGCGCTCCAGCTCTAATCGAACTGTGTTAAAATCCCTAAAAGTGTACCAGAAGGGTGGAGGACGAATATTTCGGCCTCATATTCACTAGTAATAAACTGCCGATAAGGATAATCAAGGGTAACTCATCTGGTTGCCGATTGTGAGAGTCGGATGTGGCACGGTCAATCTGTCTCTGGTTCATCCTGTTCGAGACCTTGCATTTTGACATTATTTTTACAGGTGTTTCAACCTTTTTTTTCAAGTTCCATCGCTACTGATAGCTTTCCGTAGCAAATCTAGAGTAGAGTCCGTCTTGCTTTTTGTGGTAAAACTGACAGAATTTGAACAATAAAAATTTTTAAAACGGAACTGTATCCACGGCTACTTAAACATAGTAACTGTAGAGGGACACCTAGGCTTGCCGCGGGTAGAGTAAAGATAACGGTAAAGAGACCAGCTATGAAAAAAAAAGCATTATGGTTAAATGTTGGCACGTTAATCTCTCTTCACTGTTACCTTCGATGATTTGGTTTCCGTGGAAAATTTATTTTTTCTGCTCGTCTTAAAGCACACTTTAGTGCGGATCTATAGCGAACTCCACAGCTGTATTTCTTCCACAGCTGTATTTCATATATTCCATCGTTAGACAAAACGTTTGTTCATGTTCTTTGCTCTGCGAAACGACTGCAGTTCTATTCAATATTATTTGCCCTCAGAACCATTGCGATTTCATTTAACAGACGAATGTGAAACATTACTCTTCGAAAAAATTTGGTGATTGGTTGGGTTTCTAAGCAGACCGTTCGCATATATGTGCAACGCTTCTTCCCAGCTATGTCTCTAAATGACCGGATGTTCATGCTCAGAAGGCTGTTTGATCGATATGACAGTACAATTGACAAGGGAAGGATACTAAGTGACAATGGGGCTTTGAGATGTGATGCATGATGCGGCTTCGAACGCTGATTCCAAATGTGTGTTCCGTTTCTGCTGCGCGCATCTGTGAACGGGGTTATGGACCGTTTTCAGCGTGGCTACGAGCTCAAGTTGCCTAGAAACTGCGCTGCCGTCCGAGCAGTGGTGGCACAGATGGTAGAGGAGCGGTGTGGTGAGACGGGGTGGTTTATGGTTCGACTCCCCAGTGGTGCAGGATTTTCGCACTTCCTAAAGAGGGTTTGCCATGATCAACCAAAGCACTCTACGTCAAATCCCAGCGGAAAATATCACCAGAAGAAACTCGTCTTCATACTGACAACATCAGACTGGCACGGAGACCCAATTTATTATGAAATGTTACTAAAAACATGGCAAAACAAACAACAAAACACACTGATACCTTCTTCATCTTCTACCTCGATGTTTCCGCATTGCTCGTCTCGCAAGATGGATGCGAAACTGCTGACCATCTTCTCCTCTTGCCTTGTAGGAACGCGAGAAGTATCGGAAGGACCGAACTCCTCCGAAAGACAATACAATACAATACGACAATACTGCCGACTTATCTAGTTTGAAAGTGTTGTGGAAGTGACCCAGACGTTTGACCTGATGGCTGAGTCCGTGTTCGGCAAGTTGGACGCCGATGACCACCCAAGGAGTGGTCTCCCGCTAACAAGTAAGTAGATCGCGAGCAGGCGAGGCGGGAAGCGGACTGCATAAAAGGCCGGCAGCAGGAGGCCTTGGCATGCTAAGGTCGGGTCCACGACTCCCCAGTTGTGGATATTGTTCTCATCATCTTTCCCATAATAAATCTTCTCTACTTTTCTCTCTCTCACCAAGTGGCTCTCGGAGCAGACGGGTCGCAGGAAGGAGACCCAGCAGATTTGTATACCAGGCAGAGAGGTATACAACAGAAAGATTAGTCGGCAGTATGGTCCTTACCAATCCCGTGTCTCGAAAAAAAAATCGGCCAGAGGGCGCTGTTTAAAGCACTGATCACCCACATGTACGTATGGGTGGTTTTCTGTTGCGATTTGACAAAGAGAGCTTTGGTTGATATGGCAGTTCTTTTTTAAGAAGTGCAAAATTTCTGCACCGCAGAGGATTCTAACCCTAACCCTGTTCGTCTCACCACGCCGCTCCTCTACCACCACCTCAAAGTCCCATGGTCACCTAGTATCCTTCCTTTATGAGTTTGCCTCAGGTGGTCCCCATTTGAAGCACCAAAAACGACTGAGCTCCGGCCCGAACTTTCGCTGGCCTTGTTGGACAACTAGAATTAGCACTGTACATGTAAGCTCCGAGCAGTTCGTGTAATAGAAACAAATAAAGGATAAAGGGCAACGTTACTCAATCCCTTGTGAGATGTGCCACGCATTCTACTTCTACGGGATGTCATGGAGGCGATCTGAATGCGTATTTGGCCATAAGATGACTTGCGGTAGCCAGCCGACGAACAGGTTAGCGCTTTATCCCTCCCAGACAAGTCTCGTACCAATTCACCGACCCCGGAGGGATGGAAGGCTTGGTTAGCCTGGGCGGGAGATCTGAACCAGGAACCTGGTATCAGGTGCACGCGACAGCCGGCGCTTCCTCTGACTGTGCTACACACGCCCATATAGAAACAGATAGAGCCTGAAAAGCTGCAATTTTTAGAAGACGATACTGATACCTCCAAAAAGAGTAATGAAAGAATAACAGAGAATCACGGAAAGGTTCTTTAAAAGGGAACCATTTTAGGTATGAATTGCTTATTGTATACTTTATTATAAGATAGTTTCTATCTAACTTATTGAAAGTCACCTGGTTGAGCAGTAGGTGATGGTGATGGTTGTCGCGCGCGCCCTATTTCAGGTTTTTGTTAAGAATGTCCAAATCGGGGCAACCAAGGCTTCCATCCCTCCAGGGTCGATGAATTGGTAAGGGTACCTGTCCAGTGGTCGTCCACCGCCACTCACTGTATGGGCGATATTCTCATTCATATTGTCTCAGTGATATCTCGTAGAAGTAGAATGTGTGGCGCATCCTTAAAGGAATTGAATAAACTGATTTTGTCCTTCAAAATTCTTGAACTCAACAAAAGACAAGCAAGAGCTGCAAAAACGAACTAAAAAAGGAACAGCGGAAATCGAAGTAACGTACGGGATGATCAGAGCACTGCTTGAATTATTGCTCTGTTCTAAACAGATTTTTTCTCAAGATTAGGACGACTATTGCAAAAGTTTTATGCTGAGAAGGTCTGAAAAGTTGCTATCAAAACTTCTGTCCCACGCGGACTCGAGCCGTCAGCATCTGCATTCCGAGCAGCACGCTATCCCATTACACCATCGGCCCTGTAATGACAAAACGCAACATACTCGATTCTTACAGCATAGCAGAGACTGCGAGTTCAAGTACCATCTGTGGCATGAGCTTTGATGGCAAGCTAGCAACCCTAAAACTGGTTACAGCTCTTTTAGCCGTTAAGCAATGGTAGAGATCTGTAGCTTGTTTTAATATAGCGAGAAAGTTGTTAACTTCTATCATGCTGGTAAGGTTGCGCCATGCACTTCTCCGATGTATTTCGATGGTTACTTGGTTGCTAGTGATTATCGCAACCAGTGCGCGAGAGAAAATGTTATTTCGAATTTCGAAGTCAATAATTGAGAATCGAAAGCGTCATTTATGCTGACTAAGGTTTAGGCACACAGCCAATTCGGACGAGACAAAACATACGAGGGCGAGGCGAGAAAAATGCCGCGACTGCAGGATATAAAAGACCCGATTTTGCGTTTGAATTCTGGAGTTGCTGTCTAGTTAATCATTCATTTTGCATCGCTTATTTTTTACATTTCGCTCCTAACCGGTTGTAAATCGTCTTTTATCGTCAGTCTGAACTTATGGTTTAATTACCTAAGTTTGATGTACTTAGCAGCAAAGCAGGATCTATCCTAGTCCGGGGGGACCACATAACTAAGAAGTACTATATGTAACAAATCCACTTGAGACTTACCGAGCGGCTCCTACAGAGCAACATGGGACTAAACACGAAAAGTCACAAAGAAAAAAAACGAAAAAAAATACATTTGTTGCGGTTGTAAGCAGGCAAAGTTGTGTGCCCTCCTCACCATGTTAGATCCTGGTTATAGCATGTCAGGCCGCGGTCAGCACGCGGCGTCGGCTTCATACGCCCTCCTCACCATGTTAGATCCTGGTTATAACATGTCAGCCGGCGGTAGGCACGCGGCATGCCTCCATTCTGTCGCTCTTTACCCGCCGAGTCGGTTGTAAAACCGCGGCGATTTTTTGTTTTTGTTTATTTTTTTCGTTTTTTGGGTTACTTTAGGTTTCATCTTGTTCCGCAGGAGCCGCTCGGTAAGTCTCAGTTCATTTTGTTACCTACTTTTTAATTATGTGGCCCCCCCGGACTAGGATAGATCCGCAAAGCACCGGGAATTTTATATTCCTCTTTTCTTAACACATTGACGACAATACGCAGCATTTATGCTGCGTAAGCAAGCGGTCGCGTGGGACAATACGCATCATTTTTGCTGCGCAACTTTTAACTCGATTTTCCTTTAAAGCGAAGCAATTTTGTGTGGGTTTTTTGCAGTGTGCTGAATACTGAATCTGCGAGAAGCCTCAATAGTTGTGGGCAAAGAAATGGTTTGGTGGTACTCGTGAAAATTTGGTAGTAAGGCGACGATAACGCCGCACCATTACACTTCTATTGGAGGTTGTATAGTAAGAAGAGATTTGGTTTCTACAAATGGTGCTGAAGGAATGTTACATATTGAACCTTACTAAGAACATTTCAAAGAAAGGATAATTGATGAAGGAACGAAAGAACCGCTTCTCACAAAGCAAGTTAACATTGCAGTATGATGCACGCGCACGGAGACACTAATGTTGGCTTCGTCATTTTCATGCGATTTGAACTAGATCTAATACATTCTTTATATGTAATAGAGTGTTTTATGATCTATTAAAAAGGTTTTGTCCAGATTTCTTATGAGGTGCATTTTACTCTCGGTTAGAAAGTCAGTCATGGTGCATAGCAGTCACCATTCCTTCTTATATTCTTATATTCCTTCTTATATTCAAAGTGATATTTACAAGGCTATGAGAATCCAGTGAGAATTCAACATTTGACCCACAACAGTACAAAGAGCAGAGATGTTTCCTTTTTTAGGCAGGCCTCAGCAAAAACTATTTTGCTAAATATTTATTTTATAGGTATTTATTTTCGATAGTAGTGCCCGGTAAGTACAAAAAAACAAATATAAATACCTATAAAATAAGCACTTGGATTGCACATACTCGTAGAACACTCACATAAGCAAGGTTCCTTCCTTTGCGTAGTTCTGTGCTCTCTGCGTCAGCGGATAAAGAAAGCAGAACAACAGAACGGAAGGTGTAAAAGTGGCAGTGAACCGGAATTCCGATCATGAAACACAAGTTTCGCATATCTCTGTTGAAGGGCCTTCCAAAGCTGTTGTTAGATTTACAATTTTGTTGCATTATTCAGCCCACACTGATGGCGCGGCAAAAAAGCGTCCCTGTGGGACAATACGCAGCATAAATGATGCGTACGCGCCAGCTGGCTCAGAAATCGATTGTCCCACGCGCGCAACACTGCAAAATGTGCGATGTCGTCAATGTGTTAAGGTGCCAACGTGCCACCGAATAGAATAGCTCTATTTTGCTTTTCTCGCTTGCACTGCAAGAAAACACTGGAAATATTTCCACAAATAAGAGGACATACGGGGTGTCTCAAAAAAATGTATACACTGTTTGAAAGGTGGTAACTTTGCACACAATAGCGATACTAAAGAAGTTAAGGGTTCATATGAAAGCATAAGAAAATACAAATGTTCTGAGCGTGTGAGCGGCATGAAATTCGCCACGCACTCGTCTGAATTTTTGCGTTTTACACTCGTTGATTGTATTTCGATTAAATGCATGCTATAATTCCGTCACGAAGTAGCCGCTTTAATTGTGTTGTGCTTTTATAGGGTTTAAAATTTAAAAACGCGCTGTGATTTGTGAAAAATGGAGGGTCCCCAAAAAATAGAGGTAGTATGTGAAAGAATGCAACATTGCCGCTAGTGAACCTTTAGAAAGATTTGCGACTCATATGAAAGCACAGGGTAATAAGATTTCTGTGGCTAGTAAGTAGCCAAGATTGCGCCATGCCTTCGCCTGAAACCCTGCATTTCAGACTCGATGGGTCGTGCATGGGCTGATTGTTTGTTCTTGTTCTTTTTGTTCTCTTGTTATTGCTTGGCCAGATTAACCTGTGCTGTGCTTTTTTTACCGTTTTCTGCCACTTAGCAGCTGCAATTATGCTGACTAACCTCTCCATTCAGCTTGAATGTTGCTTCGTTGGTTCACAGCATCCCTCTTGTAAAATGGGGCTCTTGCGCACATTTAGATCGTGCAGTCAATAGACTCACGTGTCGCGTGTCTGTCAGATGATTGTCAAGTTCTAAATGTTAAAGAAAAGCACAGCACAAGTTTATCTGGTCAAGTAGTAACAAGATTGTAACAGGCATTCAGCCCATGCACAATCAATCGAATCTGAACTGCAAGGTTTCAGGCGGGGGCATGGCGCAGTCGTAACTATTTGCACGCTACAGTAATCCCGTTACACTGCGCTTTCATATGAATCTCAAACATCTTCAGATGCTTCATTAGCAGCTAACTCATATTCACAAATAGCACCTGTACTTTTTAGGACACCGTGCATTTTTTTAAGTTTTAAGCCTCAAAAAGGCACAAATCAATCAAAACGATCACTTTGTGAAGAAATTATAACATGTATTGAAGCGAAACACAATCAATCGAGTGTAAGATGCAAGGTTTCAGACGAGTGCATGGCACATTCCATACCGCTTATATGTCACAAAGTTTCTATTCTTTTAAGCTCTCATACGAGCCCTTAATTAACTGAATCAGTACCTTTACTGTGAGCAAAGTTATCATCTTTCACTCAGTTTATACAATTTTGAGACACCCTGTATTTCATCCCTCATGCACTTCCTCTATTTCACTTCCTTCTTCTTTTTCTGTCCTTTTTTATTTTTACATCTCCCACATATATAGCACAAATGCCTCTGCTTTGCTCTCTCTCTCTATGATGTGCTTGCGATGTATTTTGCCTTTGTTTACTTTTTCGATTATCCGAAAACATCTTGCTTCGTTCGAGTTACTGTTCGAATGCCCGCAGCAGTCTTCATAAATCATAATCACCGGAAGTGCCAGTAAAAAGTAGTGCAGAGTGGTTGAAAAGTTCGGGCAATTTTTTAAAGTATTTCAGAAGTAATCTTACGAAGACGATATTCATGAGGAACGGATGGGTTTCTGATGCCCCATTCTCGCTCAACGGAACGAACATCTCCGAATGCTCCAGCTATGTGTATCTGGGTCGCGAAGTCAATATGGCCAACGACCTAGCACCAGAGCTGAGCAGGAGGAAAAGAGCGGCTTGGGGAGCTTTCAAGAGCGTCGAAGAAGTCGCGAAGAAGACGAAGAACGTCCGACTCCGTGCCCACCTATTCGACTCCATTGTTCTTCCTGCCCTAACATACGCCTCAGAGACCTGGGCTATACGAAAGCAGGATGAACACGTGATCAGCGTCGCGCAGCGTGGAATCGAGAGGACGATGCTCGGAGTGACACGACTCACGCAAGTGAGGCAAGACCTCCGGAGTTCCGAGCTTCGCCGACGTTTGAACATCAGAGACGCTGTTGCGTGGGCCAAGTTGTCGAAAATTAGGTGGGCCGGCCACGTAATGTGCTTCGCAGACACCCGCTGGACGAGAGCCATCACCGACTGGATTCCGCGGGACGTCAAAAGAACACCAGGACGCCCACCAACGCGTTGGTCGGACTTCTTCGTTAAAGCCCTGAACGACCGATATGACGCTCTTCGTGTCCCTCGAGCGAGGAGGATCCATTGGACCACTCTGGCACGCGACAGGGACGAATGGAGACGCTGCTGGCACCCACTCGAGCAATTCTATGATCAACGGGACGACAGGTGATACAGGTGATACAGGTGATTTCAGAAGTAGGAAAAAATACATAAACAAAACAGATTTACAAACAAAAATTGCGACAATTTCATAAGATCAATAACAACAGAATACAACAGAAAAGCTCACGACAAGCCTTCAAAATTGCCTTCTTTGGCCTCAATACATTTTCGCAGTCGTTTTGGGAAGTTGCTGACGATGGTCGCACACTGATCCGCTGTAATCTCGTCCCGGGATCGCATCAACGCCGCTTTCAGCTGCTTTACAGTGGCGTGTTTTGTAGTAGTAGAGATCTTCTGCTCCATGATTGACCACATCGGGTTGAGATCAGGCAAGTTGGACAGCCAGATGTCCTTGCTCCAAAAAAGCGTGGGAAGAGCTCCTCGCAAGCGGCAATCATGGATTTGGCGGATTGCTCAGGTGCGATCGTATTTAAAGATACAAAGCGGGAGCGACAGCGGTCGTGCGCGGCGGCGCCTGGCGCGTTGCCAGCTCTGTCGGCCTACCGCAATTTTTGCATTGGACTACGTCAGCATGCTTCCTATGGCATCTGGATTGTAGGGACGCATGAAGGCAGGCGATCCACTTTAAAACAGACCAAGGCGTTAATGATATAACTTAGCTGAGCGAAATGTCACATATCAAGGAAGTTAAACTTTTTTCGTATCCATTTACCCGCCTCACTTCTGAAGGGCCGTTGAACTTGAGATATTATCGTGAAGCTTATGTACATGATATACAGTGCATGACCTAGAGTGGCATGCTATTAAGGCTAGTTAAGTATGTTTATCAGAACATTCAATTGAGGAAGATATGGCATCAACACTGGATACTGTTACGGTTTCAAAAAACACAGGAATGCTGTTTTTGTCTTCTTCTCCAACGGTCAACGGCGAAGAAGCTAACCCAATGTGCTGTATCGTGGCGCTCCTCCGCTGTCGAATCTGCTTAACGTCATGTTGAAATCTGCTAAGTTACAACACTCTACTCCATTACTGCGTTTAACTTTACGTCTATTATCTATGTATTATATATTATCGAATTTTGTAGTTGTGAGTGATTTATGAAGCTACCTGTCACCCTCCCCCCAGAGTTCTGTGCCAGTAGCCCATTGGCGAAGGTCGCTTACAGAACCTTGTATCACATTTAAGGTTCATTCTTCGTAGGGAAGCGCCTTCGATTCCTTGAACCCCATCGATCCTTGGTATCCCGGTCAATGCCCCCCTCTTGATAAACATGCACCCGTGCGTCCACGTTCATCCATAAAAACATGCCGGGGTCTCGCATCCTTGACGAAGAGATGGATTAGTTTCTCCCAGACTCCATAATCCACTGTAGATCTCCTACTTCAGATTTTAGTAGGGGCGACAAAAGATCGATGGATATACCTTGCAATCCAGCTCAATGTGGGGAATCGAAAGTCAAATGGCCTTACTATAGTGTTGCAGCATAGTAATTTCAGCGGTCCGCTGACGCGGAGGAGAGCACAGAACTAGGCAACGGGGGGGGGGGGGAACTCGGGGGTGTGGCTGATCCAACTTACCCGTTTTAAGCCACCTTTCCGGTGTACAGCAGGGACCAGCCCGCTTAGTACCGTAATTCCGTAAGTTTCATAACCCCAAATCCGGTTACGTCCCCTTCCCCTCCTCCTTTCCGCCTCGCTCGAAGCCTTTCCTTTCTGGGCAAGCGCATGAAATGCACGAGAGTTCAAAGAAGCAGTACAGGATCCGCCACCGGCCTTCCTGTCTGGAATCTGCATCTCCGATGAATCAGCGTGCTCGGAGGCGAGCTGCCCGTAATTGGCCGACAGAGCTGGCAACGCGCCAGGTGCCGCCGTTTTGTACCTTTAAATACGATCCTCAGGTACCCAGTCCTGCTGAAGAGAAAATCCAGTTTCGCCAAAATGGCAAGTCACCAACGGCTCCAGTACATCGGCCGCGGAAGGCATATTGCTGGTAACTGGCGGTGTTGATTTTGACGTTGTGCTCTACGATGACCAGTGGCGTCTTTCCGATAGCGCACATCCCAGCCCACAACATTACCGATGGACTTGCGGCCGTCGTCTTCTGCTGGCCTTCTCGAGCAGTTGCCGGCGATTCTAACGGTTGGTGAACCGCCTGGGCAGTGAAGATCTTCTCGGCGGATCAGTGTGCGACCACCATCAGCGACATCTTCAACAGCTTTACTATGAGCAAAGTTATGGCCTTTCAGAGAGTGTATAAGTTTTCCTGAGACACCCTGTATAACCATTACCATAGCCATTCAAACGGGACATTTAATTAATCCCCACAACAACCCGCATTGCGGGTACAAATTGAAAAAAAAACTAACCAACTTATACACAAAATGAAAAATATATTCTGGTCTTCTTACAACCCGCACAATTTCATTTGAAAGAAGTTGATTGACAAGGTCTGGAAAAGGGGAAAAGAAAGGAAAAACGGCAAAACTCATAAGCCAGTTTTTTTCCTTCTCAACTACATTTTCAGTTTTCAGTTGCCATAGTGACCCTCTCCAGTAGCATTGTCATCTGGGCACGCTTATCGAGATATCAATGTTTTGTTGAACGACTCCCATTGCTGGACCATTCAAGCTGTAATAGAATCTTTGATCGCTCATCTGTTTCAAAACGCCTGATTTGACTCGAAAGCGATGTTTACTCTTTTTGATCGAACCGTATAAAACGCCGCAACGAAGCGTTTCAGCGACTAATCCGCTCGTCACGACATGAGGTCATCGCGAGCACTTCTAGCACTGGTGAGTTTTGATGCAACTGGTTTCCATGTACCTCCTAGAGAGCTTCCGTTCATAATCCGAAACAACAGGAGCTCTAAGACAAAATCGCCTGGAAGGAAAGGATAGAGGACGGCGTTTATTAATCCCTTGTGGGACGCGCCAGGCATTCTGCTTGTAAGAGATATCCTGTCCTGTTATATGGGGGCTATAAAACTCCACATAATGCCATTCCTTTTTCTATCAGAGTCGGATTCAATAGGGATCTTTGAGCGTTGCGAGTCCCTCATGTGGGTTTTTATGCCCCAGCACTGATGAATAACAAAAAATGACACCCGAAAGGGCCGATCCTAGTCAAACAAATACTTCTTCTTCTTCTTCTTCTTCTCCAGCGTTTGTTCCGCTTCGTCGCGGGGTCCGCTCTTCTGGTGTCGTGACGCCACCTTTTCCAATCCAGCGCTTGATCAGGATGGACGCCAGTTACTTTCATGTCCGTGTGTAACGTATCCGACCAACGCTGCTTCGGACGTCCTCTAGGCCGCTTTCCTAACACTTCCAACTCAAGGCCTATCTTGCGGATCAGGGATGAGCGGATTAACCGTTACCCGTTATCCGGTTTCCGGGGGTTTTGGCCCATCCGTTTTGTTGTTCGTTATCCGGCAATTTTTGGCCGGATAAAGAATAACAAATTAGCTGATATCTAGGTATGGACGTGGCATTGGATATCTGTGTAGAAGCTTCACAATCATAGGAGTGATCGCGAGCAACAATAGAGGGCATTTAAATCTAGTAGTGTGAGGTGACTTCAGGCACCGGTGACAAAGTTGGAAAGACGTCTAACTTCCATCCTTCCGTGGTCGTTCATTTATACCACACATCTATGGAATCTACTATGGATTGATTTCTTTATGAGCTTGTCACCACAAGCCAGTGCAGACCAAGAATGCATACAAGCGCCTTGATAATATTACTGACGGTTACAAGTGGAGGGCCTGGCGCATCCCAAGATGAATTGTTTAGTGCCGTTTGTTTAGTGGAATTTAGCGTCCTCTTCCACGATTACAGTATGTGGTAGCATGCGGCAAAGGTATTTTAGTTTTTACTGATAGACTGTTGTAACGCATTAAACACATAGCGCTGAGCAGTAATGAATACAAGCAAAATGGGCACACGTTCAATCTAAATGAGTGGAGAAAGCTACGCTCCTACAAATTGTTGAGGTGCGTTTATAGAAACGATTTTCTGAAAGCATCGCTGGTACTGGTGGTACCTCCGTAGTACTAAGGAATTGATTCTCTCTATTAAAAAACTAAATAGTACAGTTGAACTCTACTAAAGTGATTTCCGCTGCGCATGTTGGAGCTCCATTTTAATTTAAAATTGCATTTTAGGGACATTCTACTTCCGCTTTTCTAGTTTACATATCTCTCTGCATTTGGACTGCCCAATGGCTTGTATTGGCTAGCCTGTAGAAAGTTGGTATTTCATCCATCTATTTCCACGTTCTTCTTAGATCTTGGGAAACGTCGAACAAGAGTATCGATCCGCGTTAAGTCGACAAACCAAGATTTTTATGCAGACTTTATTCGACTGAGTCGGCCTAGCATAGAAAACTCAAGAAGCGTCGGAGAAGCCATTCATCCAAGGATCATTCTGTTTGGCCACAGCCTTAATTCAAAAAGAAAACCTGACGATTGATCAGTAAAACAACCCAACAATGGAAACTTACAAAATGCCGGCAAGTTGCTGTTCAATGAAGTGTGAATGAATGAGTGGATAAGAGGTGGATGAGTCTCACATTCTCTCCCTCCAAGCGCGAATTATGAATGTTTCCATACTGTTAGTTGGGCTGTTTTACGCATCCTTTGCCTCGTTCTTCCCATTCGTTTTAAATGGCAAAAATGTGAAAAATTATAAATCGCATCATGGAAATGTGCTTGGATGATCAAATTCTCAATCTCTCCTTATCTTTTGCAGACTTTAGTTAAGGTGATCATGGCGAAACATCAGCAGAGCAGAGTTTGCAGAACAGTTTTGGTTTCAGAGTTTGGTGGTCTTGCCACTTGTCCTCCCTAATGAGTTTCACAGCCGTTCGCGGAACCTGGTGAAGGAACTGTGGTTCGCAAATCGAACTCGGCATCGGTTTGGATGCAATGAAGAAGCGTTACTTTTACTGAAGTTTCGTGAGGATCCCATAGGGCTTTGTTAAAGTGACAGCACTATGTTTCAAAAAAAATGCCATTAAAGTCGTTAGAAAAGGCTTATAATTTGACAGCAGTTGCGTTCCATGTCTGCTGTTGAAACTAGAGCAGCTTCAGCTCAGTTTTATTTTTGTTGTTTGTTCGTTATCCGTTCTTCCGTTATCCGGCGATTTTTGGCAAAATTATCCGTTATCCGTTATTCGGGTTTGAAAATTTTGTTATCCGCTCATCCCTGTTGCGGATGCTGTCTTCTTTCACACGCAAAACGTGGCTATACCATCCTTGTCACATAGATACGTTTCGGCAACAATAAAAATAATTCTTCATCTATTAGGTTGTCCGGAAAGTTCTCGGCGCTTTTAGTGCTTCACTTTGAACTACAATAACTTTCTCAAGCTTATCGCATTTAGGTGAAATAAGTACCGTTCAAATCAGCAATACTTTGCCAATGGGATAACTGCCGGCCTATTCCATCAGCGTAAGAATTAGGTGATCGAGATTCGATAAAATCCACGAAAGCTGTTTTGGCTTGGACTTGAGTGAAGGTTTACCAGCCAAAATGTTCTGGAAGTGTTTGGAAAGGTGGTAGTCGGTTGGTGAGAGGTCTGAAGAATATGGCGGGTGAGACTAAGCTACAACCCTGTATTCGTTCAATTTTCGAACAGTGATTCGTGAAACGTGTGAGCGGGCGTTATCGTGCAAAAAAATCGGGCACCATTGCTGGCTGAACTTGACGCCATCTTCGGTGCATTTCGTCGATTTCCTTACAGTAGAGCTCTACTGTGATTGTTTGGCCTGGTGACAAAAAGTTGTAGTGGATCACACCAGCCGACGACCACTTACTTACTTAGTACTTAGTTCCTCCTGTGCTGCTGAGCGCATAGGGCGACGAGCTCTTTCCACCGCTGCCTGTCTTGGGCCATTTCTTCGCACTCCTGCCTAGAAATATTCATAACTTCCAAGTCATTCAAAAACGTGCGACGCCACGTGTTTTTGGGCGGCCTCTGGTTCGCTTTCTTGGCGGTGTCCATTGCATGGCTGATCTTGACCGGCGGTGCGCCGGCATTCGAAGAATGTGTCCGGCCAGGAGGAGTCGGCGTTGCGCAACGGTTTCGTAGAGGTTGCTCAAGCGGCAGCGTTGTAGTACTTCTTCGTTCGTCAAGCGGTCCGTGTAACGTATCCTCATTATTTGTCGTAGACATTTGCAGTGGAACGCTTTGATTCGTTTTATGATGCTAGCTGACATCTTCAATGTTTCGCTAGCGTGCACTGCAGTGGGGACGACTATCGAAGAATACAAACGCAGCTTGACGTTATTTGAAATAGAAGACGACGTCCACAGTGGCTTAAGCCTCCGAAATACGGCCGACCACTGCACAGCGGCTATTACCTTTCTTGGTGGAGGTTCGTCTTTGGAAATTGCTTAGGGGGTTCGTCGGCATACAACCACCGTCTGTAACGTTTCCTGTTATCAGACAGAATCCACTTTTTATCACAACTGATGATCGATCCAAAAACGGGTCAGTTTTGTTGCGCAAAAGTAGAGAAGAACAAATCTTGAAACGTGACAACGTTTGCTGCCCACTCAGCTCGTGGGGCACCCACTTTTGGCTCCAGGACCTAACTCCAACGCGACGTCGCGCGCTAGCCGCGTGCGACATCGCGGCGCTGAAACGCGGACGTGCGCTCGTTGACGCATAGTTAGCCGCGGAGCACGAAATGTTCTCAGTGTTTAAGCTCCCAGACCACATTTCTAGCTAGGAACTTGAGATCCCACAGAATGTGGTAGGCAACAGACTGGACAATTGATCCGAGAATGGGTGATAGTGGCCTTTTTCCGTAGTATCCATAATCACGGGTAAAAATTGACCGAAGAAGTTGTAATTGGCAAACACTGACGTTAGAAACCATCCACGTGACCAGGATTCCTGTATAAACTGTCGCTGATCGTCCCATTGAAACCACATCCATATACCATCTCCAAGAAACGTTGAAATAAGGCAAACACGTGCCGCATATCCATGTAGGAAGAGTTTCTAGCCGTCGGAAGCATCGGACTGACAACTTTCGTCGCGCACCGGGCGCGACGCCAGGGAGGTTCGCGCGGCGTTGGAGTTATGTCTGCCCCCGCCCACTTTTCGAGCTTTTTCACCCTCCCAAGGCGTTTAAAAGCATCGAAACAGCAGTTTTACTGGCGTCTAGCTTTTCCGTGATCCTGCGAACTGTTCGGAATGGTTCAGCTTCCACCAATTCCTTGAACTCGTCGTCCAGGATTGCTCTATGTAGGTCGACTGCTACGGTGGTTATCTTCGAGGCTGAAATCTTCGGTCCGAAATTTAGTGAACCACTGTGGCACAGTGCTTTCTCCAGCACTATTAGACCGCTAAACTTGACTGATTTGTCGGGCTGTTTCGACTGCGGATTGTCCCAATCTGAAGTTAAAAGGAAGTATCGTTCGGACGAGTAAATAATAGTAGGACAAAACGCTGAGAACTTTCCGGACAACCTAATAAAAATACAAAATAAGAGTCTCCATCTTTTCTCATTTTGAAATTTCATTATATTTTCAACTTCGACGTTTCTGCCTTTGTGCCAGCGAGGTTGGTAGGAGGAAAAGTTTAGTTTAGACCTGACGTTTCGACCATTTCATCGCCTTCAGAATAGCAACGTTCCACCGCTGAGTCGCTACAACTTGTTTTAGCTTACCAGAAGCGAATCGCGAAAGTAACGTCAGACCTAAGACTATTCCATCCAACAACCTCGCTGGCAAGGAATCAGAAACATCACAGCGAATACACAATAAAATTAATAGTCCTTAGTTCCAGCTAGTTGTCTCCTTGACCAGCAGCACCAGCGGCTTTCGATGGAAACGTGCTGGTAAGCACTTCTGGCTCCTTTCATCGAGTTTCACCTTCTGTTGCCTTTTTTGCAGTTTGCGTCAATCCCGAAATGACGGACACCATTCGCGAGCAAATCCTGAACTTCCATAACGATGCACGCCGCCGTGTCGCAAAGGGAGTGGAACCGAATAAGTCCGGCTTACTGAATCCTGCCACGAACATGTACAAGCTGGTAGGTTTACCCATTGTAAAGTTAAGTTAGCGGTATTGAATGTTAGTTGATGCTAAGACGAAGAGTTTCTGCAGCTTGAATGCTTAGCTTTAAACAGCCGTGAATCATACTTTCAGATCTTTATTCCTTTATTCTCGACCACTTCAGTAAGGGCAAAAGAGTTACCTTTCTTATTACCTTACCCTCATTTCTGACAACGGGCTCTCTAAAATTATCTTTTTCTGGAAGCTCTGCCGTTTATCGAAACCTTCACCTTTATAAATGCAACCTTTCACAAGGATAGAAAAATAAAAGACATTAATTAGTATGCACAAAAAGTATGCATACTAGCGCAGAGCTTCTTGAACAGGCAGTAAAATATTTGCATTACCAACTTCCTGTGGTATTCTTCCACAGAACAGCCATCCAATATGTAGACGTGTAGCTTCTTCATTTCATAAGCCGCAATAAAGACTTCTACCAATCTTGGCTACGCTTAAGAAACTACTCGCCTACTGCAACGTCAAAGACGCCAAGGTTCATTGAGAGGACATGGAGTGAATAGTCGTTCAATTTTATCGACTTCTGACGAAGTGTCAGATCATGGAATACCGAAGGAGTTTCTTTGCTTTTATTAGTGCGCAAAGGTGGTCCTTTTAAATAAACGGACCCAACAGTGTGAATTTTTTGGGAAGCACTTTCAGCTATATTGTTGGGCTTAAAACTTCAGGTTTACCCAAAGTTACGATGTTCAGCTTGACCCAAATATTGTGACAAATAGAGTAGATGAAAAGATTGAAAATTGAAAAAAAAAACAAATAGCCAAAATGCAGAAGTCTTTCGACTGACCAATAACTAGCAATCGTACGTCAAAAACTATTTCCGTTTTCCTTAGCACTTTAGGTGCTAGTCGTTAATGTGGCCTACGCGCGAATGCGGGAACACAGAAGCCAGTAAAAATCGATCAGAGCATAGTGCTTCCACGCTCCCTCTACACTCCCATTCAATACGGTGTGATTGACTTACAAGCGAAGGGTCTGAAGCGTATGTCTGATCAAAGGGAGTGAGTCATATAGGGAGAATCCTGACCCCTCAATTGGTTTGAAAATGTGTTTATTTTTTGCCAAGTCGTTAAACCCAAGGAGTAGGGGGTCCTTGAAGCCACAATGGAACGGCGCATCACGAGTTTAGGGGTCTTGTACGCCAGCGACGCCTCTGCCAGCAAGCGGCTCGGAGCGCAGTGGAGGTGGCGTTGCTTCATGCGAGGAAGGTCGGGGGTTCGGTTCTTCCGCGCCGTCTCATTCTTGCATTTTAACTGACTGGTTGAGGTTTGGGGGATTCTGACGTCTCCACCATTTTCGGACGTTTTTTGCGCATTTTCCAGCTACATGCTGTGGTATTTAACATGATGATGTATAAATGTTCAACATCAGTGATACACAGGTACAAAATGATATTGATATTGATATTTATTACGACTGTTTAAGACAGGCGCATGAAAGCGATAAATGAATACATAATCAAACTTTAAAACAGGCACATGAAAATGACATGAATACATCATCAACAAACATCAACACAAAGTGTCATAACTTTAACTGAAACAACATTAAAAGCAGGACACTGGAATTCCTAAAAACCATTCATAAAGGGCAGTACTTTTCTTGCTCTGTCAGTATTTTGAAAACGTGGTTCTTGAGAGAGGGAAGTGACCGCGGGAGTGCAACGTTCTTACTAAACTTTAAGTACGCTAGTCCAGCTCTCACGCTAAATGAGTGTCGCCTTATCGACATTTTAGGTCTGGAGAAAGATATTTTATTTCCACCTCCTCTAGTTCGAGATGGCAGTATGTCGTAAAACTGTGTTACATCCAGAGAGACCTTTCTCTGAAGGAGTTTATGGACCATACACACATCTGCAATTAGCCGTCTAACCTTTATTGTGAGAAGACCTAAGTATGTGTTCCGAAATTTGGCTCGAGAAATTCGTGAGTATAAGAAACCACCAGTCCTTATCATGGTTTTCCATGTGAAGTTGTTCTGCACTTTTTCAAGAGTAGCTATATCCTTGCGTTTATGAGGGCAAGAACCGTAGTGCAGCACTCGACAATAGGTCTTACATACGTTTTGTATGCCAAAAGGAGGACATATTTATTATTGGTACTTAAGGCTTTGAAAATGTGGTAAGTGCGAGTGACAGCCTCTCTTACTATCTCTTTGTAGTGCAACGAAAAGTCAAGTTTATCGTTGTAGTGGAAACCTAGGTCCTTGATCTCATGTACGGTTTTGATCGGGCAATCGTTCAGGATGTAATGAGGAGCACCAGAATCAGGAAGACTAGGACATCCAAGGCGAAGGTGAAAAGTTTTTGGGAGAGAGAGTGGGAGCAACCACTCTCGCGACCAAAGCCCTAATCGATTAATTGCCGATTGGAGGATAGTTACATCCTCATTACTCCGTATTTCCCTATAAATTTTTAGGTCATCAGCATATTGTTTACATTTAACACCATCTAATTCAATCAAGCTTGCCATTTCAGCAACGTAGATATTAAAAAGTAGAGGAGAAAGTACTCCGCCTTGAGGTACTACGCTGCAAACATTTCTCAGATCGGAATAAGTCAAATTAACACGCACCTGAAAGGTTCTGCCTGTTAGAAAGTCTCGGATCCAGTTCGTGACATTTTTATGAAACCGAAGCAGGTCAATCTTATGCAAGAGTTTGGAGTGGCTAACTTTGTCAAACGCTTTCGCGAAATCAAAATAAATTACATCGCATGCGCTTTTTTGGTCAAGAATGCCAGTCCAATCCTCAAGACATTCTAGCAAGTTGGTTTCTATGGATCTTCCCGAAATAAAACCATGTTGGGAACAAGCGATTCCAAGGTTCCTTTCTAGATGCTTGATGATGTGCTTCTTCAAAACCTTCTCGAATATCCGGCAAAAAATCGACGTTATGCTCAAGTGCATGAAGTAGCACTCAAATGAGAAACGAGGTGTGTGTATTTCCCTCAAATTAACCTAAACGGCATCGATACACTCTTTCCCTCACCTTTGCCTGTCACTTGGAAGTCAGAGGTCTGCTGCAGGTTTTCTAAAACCTAACGCCAACAATGTCCGCCGATGCTCGAGTGGTAATCCACCTGCTCACGCTGAAGTGTGGCCCACCTTTAGACAAGGAACCTTCCAGGGAAGAAATCAAGCTGGCCGAAAGGATGGCCAGCATACTCAAGGACTTCGAAGCACGTCAACTTGAAGTTGACGAAGATGTTGTGGTTAAAAATCCAGTCAGTGACAAACAAGTCGCAAGAAAGGTACTCTCCACAGCGTATAGCTGGAAAATGCGCAGAAACCGTCTGAAATGGTATAGACTTCGGAATCCCCAAATCTCAATCAGTCAGCTGAAATGCAAAAACGTAGCGGCGCACAATAACCGAACCCCTGACCTTCCTTGCATGAAAGCAACGTCACTTCAAATGCGCTCCGAGCCGCTTGCCGGCAGAGGCACCGCGGGCGTACAATACCCCCAACTTCATGCACTTTGTACCTGTGTATCACTGATGTTGAACATTTATACATCATCATATTAAATGCCACAGCATGAAGCTGGAAAATGCGCAAAAAAACGTCCGAAAATGATACTGACGTCAGGATCCTCCAAATCTCAACCAGTCAGTTAAAGTGCAAGAATGAGACGGCGCGGAAGAACCGAACTCCCGACCTTCCTCGCATGAAGCAACGCCATCTCCACTGCGCTCCGAGCCGCTTGCTGGCAGAGGCGTCGCTGGTGTACAAGACCCCCAAACTCGTGATGCGCCGTATTCCATTGTGAATTCAAGGACCCCCTACTCCTTGGGTTTAACGAATTGGCAAAAAATAAACACATTTTCGTTGTTACAGGATGTTTTGTTGCGATCAAAACTCTTGCGCCAGGCGGGACTCGAACCCGCATCTTCTGCTTTCCGGGCAGCGATGTTCGCCTTACACTACCGGCGCTATTTGACTGCACGTAACATCCGCGATATCCTCCAGGTCTGTCAGCACCCACCCGTGATACGGGGTTAAAACCCATTTTCATACTAATTGAGGGGTGGGGATTCTCCCTATATGACTCGCTCTCACCGTTCAGAAATACCCTTCAGACACTTTCCTTGTTAATGCGTCCCTGCTTCTGATGAAGGCCACATTCACGAAAAGCGTCGTGGTTAACCTTCAGTGAAATGAATCTTGCTGTGCATGTAAGGAATTGTGTGTAAGACCGGCAAATCGCTTGTACACACGCTACCATTAAGAAGTATAATACGATGCGTGAAGCATTCCAAATGTGATTGAATAACGAGGTGATTTTGTCCCTTGACCTCCTAATTATTAGGTTGTAACGAAATAAATGGCACTGAACCACTGTAAATTTAAACAGTTAATATCTCGGCTTGTAGGCAAGTTTATTAATCGAAATAAAAACCCTCTGATTCTACACATCTTTGCCAACGTGACACAAGCTTTTTTATCCCAGTAGCATAAAAATCAGAAGTTCTGGAATTGACGAAATCTTCGAAGGCACTTTCGGCATCCTGTTGTTATTTGAATATTTTCCCTACCAAGAAGTCGCCAAGATGCTTGAAGAAATGGTAGTCTGTTGGGGAGAGGTCGGGAGAAAACGGAGGATGTGGTAGAGTTTCAATGCTCAGCTCATTCAATTTCTGCAACGTCATTCGTGCTACATGGGGGCGAGCATTGTCGTGCAGAAGGAGAACTTGCCTTCGGTTTACCAAGACCGGCCGGATATCCTTCAACTTTTCCATCATTTCTTCAATTTCAATGCAGTACTTCTCTGCCGTGATGGATTCATCGGGCGGGAGGAAGCTGTGGTGAATAATTCCCAGCGAACACCACCATACTGTCACCATTACTTTCTTTTGGTGCAATTCCGGCTTCGCAAAAACCTTGGGGCTCTCATCGCTGTCCACCCACTGTGCCGATCGTCGCCTGTTGTCGTACATTATCCATTTCACAGGTTACGATGCGATCAAGGAATGGGTCCGTTTCGTTCCGTAGAAGCTGTGCGGACGAGATCTCATATCGTCGGTTTCTTTGCTCCTCAGACAGCTCGTGAGGCACCCATCTTTCCAGCTTTTTGGTCTTTCCAATTTCCTTCAGATGCCGGGCAGCTGTGTTGTGACTGACGCCAAGAACCTTCGCTATCTCCCTGGTACCTTTGTGTGGATCCTCCTCTCGCACATCTCTCAGCTTGTCCTCATCAACATCACTGTGCCTCCCACGACCTTCATGTTCTTCCAAGCTCTCATCTCCATTCCGGAACTTCTGATACCAACGATACGCCGTCCGAATTGTGGAACATCCTTGACCGAATGCGGCGTTGATCTTCTCGTCCGCCTCCTTAGCTGTAGCTGTAGTGCCCAGCTTGAATTCATACAAGTAAATGCCTCGGATTACCCTTTTGTCCATCTGCAAAAAAGTCAATAAAACTCTAAAGTTTTCCCACTTTTACATAGAAAATTTGGAACTTGCCGGTAGAGCAAAGTTTGCGCTTCTAAATGGTATGCCACATGTTACGGTTTGTTCTTGATCAAACGCGTAAAGACGCGCCAAAAAATGGCGCGAGCCAGTGCCATTTAATTCGTTACAACCTAATACTAAAAAAATGTGTTGATAAGAAGCAGTAGTGCCATACAGCACACATAGGTGCATCTAGGAGTGGGACTGCGCCATGGAACTGCAAGCTCAGGAAGCCGTCAGCAGCTGTTCAAGTAGCCTGGGATCGTGGTCGAATATGGCGCAGAATTTGATCACGTAAGTTTTTTTCGCACTTAAAATTCGTCTTAATTTCTTTCGATGAGCGCCTTCGAGACATGAAATAGAATTGAAGTCACTGGAGCCTTGCCGTTTACGTTTGGCTGGAGTGTTGATGAGGAAATTTGGCTTAATCTTCCAAAACAAATAAGACAAATTTTTGTTTGAATTTTTTGTCTCTAACCGACGAAACCTTGAAAGATTCAAAGTGACGTGTTACTGTTCAGGTGGACAAGCTCAGCAGGTTTTCCGAACCCTATTAGCAACATCAATTCAAGCATATCGAGCTGGTGGGGAAGAGCGCAGTCAATTGGTGTAAAGGATCCGGACAACAAATACACCGACTCTTCCCTCTACAGCTTTGCCAATGTGAGTGAGGTTACTTTTAAAAAGTTTTTTAAGAGCTCGCGTGCGTATTTCTTGAAAACCCCGCAGACATCCGTCTAGTTTCTTCAGCTCTACCAAATTGAAGCGTTAGTCCGGTATGTCCTAGTCGAGATTTTGCAGCCATATTTTCAGCCAAATAAGTAAAATAAGTGAAAATAATAGCAAAATAATGGGAGCGAGAATGCTGTAGCAACCTATACAAGCGTCAGCGATGATCTAACAGCCAACCATAGAAGGCTGATTGGGGACAATCGCTATTGTACTTTTATAGGTCCTTCCCCCGACAAGGACAGAATAACTTGGCCTCCATACGTGAAGCGATGGGCATAATTTCAGACGAGCTGTTGTCAATGACTCCTATCAGGGAACTTGGAAGCACTTCTAGAAGTGAATATTTCTTCAACATTTACTCATTGTGGAAAAACAAGGAGGCGCTGGTCTGAGCGTGAAACTGAGGCCGCGTGAAGGGTTTCTTTTGTATGCCTAATTTTTTCGGATGAATATTTTGTCGAAAATCTTTAGCCAAATGCGCCTTATGCTCGATTGATAGCTGCAGCTTAAAGGATAAAGGATAAAGGACAGCATTACTCGATCCCTTTGGGATGCGCCACGCGTTCTACTTCTACGGGATGTCGTGAAGGCGACTGGAATGCGTATTTGGCCATACAATGACTTGCGGTGGCCAGCCGATGATCAAGTCAGCGCTTTATCCTTTCCAGACAAGTCTGGTACCAACTCACTGACCCCAGAGGGATGGAATGGAAGACTTGGTTAGCCTGGGCGGGAAATCCGAACCAGGAACCTGGTATCGGGTGCAGGCGGCAGTCAGCGTCTCCTCCGACTGCGCTACACGCGCCACAGCTGCAGCTCAGCCATAGAAAATTGGTGAAAAAACCAAAAATGGTAGCGTTTTGTAGAAGCTTTTTGACGCAGATTTATGAAAACGTCACAAATTTGAGGAAGAAGAATAATGTACATACCAAAAGGTAATTCTATTCAGATGGTCTTCTCTGAAACGACAAAAATTGGATGTGCCTACAAAGTTTGTGCTAACAAGCTCTCCTTCACATGCCTCTACAATGAAATGTATGTTGAAGAACTGGTTTTCTTAGAAATATTGAAACTAAAGCAGGAGAGAAATCTGCAATATTTAAGAACAATCGTAAAGAAGGGCTAAACCATGTTCCGTTTTCCCTCGGTTACAGCGGTTACTACACTAATGCTCCAATGTGGCATACGGGTTCGGCCTGCTCCAGTGGATCCGACTGCACCACCTACGCAAATTCTCAATGCGACGATGGTCTTTGCGTCAAAGGAGAGCCTATTCCAGGTAATCTGATCTCTATCGAAACGGCGGCAGCTAGATATTAGGTTGTAACGAATTAAATGGCACTCGCTCACGCCATTTTTTGGTGCGTCTTTACGCGTTTGATCAAGAACAAACCGTAACATGTGGCATATCATTTAGAAGCGCAAACTTTGCTCTACCGGAGAGTGCCAAATTTTCTATGTAAAAGTGGGAAAACTTTAGAGTTTTATTGACTTTTTTGCAGATGGACAAAAGGGTAATCCGAGGCATTTACTTGTATGAATTCAAGCTGGGCACTACAGCTAAGGAGGCGGACGAGAAGATCAACGCTGCATTCGGTTAAGGATGTTCCACAATTCGGACGGCGTATCGTTGGTATCAGAAGTTCCGGAATGGAGATGAGAGCTTGGAAGAACATGAAGGTCGTGGGAGGCATTGTGATGTTGATGAGGACAAGCTGAGAGATGTGGTAGAGGAGGATCCACACAAAGGTACCAGGGAGATAGCGAAGGTTCTTGGCGTCAGTCACAACACAGCTGCCCGGCATCTGAAGGAAATTGAAAAGACCAAAAAGCTGATAAGATGGGTGTCTCACGAGCTGTCTGAGGAGCAGAGAAACCGACGATATGAGATCTCGTCCGCACTGCTTCTAGGGAACGAAACGGACCCATTCCTTGATCGCATCGTAACCTGTGACGAGAAATGGATAATGTACGACAACAGGCGACGATCGGCACAGTGGGTGGACAGCGATGAGAGCCCCAAGGTTTTTGCGAAGCCGGAATTGCACCAAAAGAAAGTAATGGTGACAGTATGGTGGTGTTCGCTGGGAATTATTCACCACAGCTTCCTCCCTCCCGGTGAATCCATCACGGCAGAGAAGTACTGCATTGAAATTGAAGAAATGATGAAAAAGTTGAAGGATATCCGGCCGGCCTTGGTAAACCGAAGGCGAGTTCTCCTTCTGCACGACAGTGCTCGCCCCCATGTAGCACGAATGACGTTGCAGAAATTGAATGAGCTGAGCATTGAAACTCTACCACATCCTCCGTCTTCTACCGACCTCTCCCCAACAGAGTACCATTTCTTCAAGCATCTTGGCGACTTCTTGGTAGGGAAAATATTCAAATACCAACAGGATGCCGAAAGTGCCTTCGAAGATTTCGTCAATTCCAGAACTTCCGATTTTTATGCTACTGGGATAAAAAAGCTTGTGTCACGTTGGCAAAGATGTGTAGAATCAGAGGGTTTTTATTTCGATTAATAAACTTGCCTACAAGCCGAGATGTTAACTGTTTAAATTTACAGTGGTTCAGTGCCATTTATTTCGTTACAACCTAATAGCTACAAGTCAGTGTTAATCTAGACGAATAGAATACTCAACAATGTGCTATTATTAATATTATTATCATTCATCATCATTTTCAATAGCGCTTGTCCGCTTGCTGGCGGGGTCCGCTCTTCTGGTCTGATGACACCATTTTTCCCGATCAAACGCTTGATCAGGGTGCACACCAGCCATCTTTAGGTCCAAGTGCAACGTGTCCAGCCAACGTTCCTTCGGGCGTCCTCTGGGTCGCTTTCCTGGGACTTCGAGGTTCAGGCCAATCTTACGGACGGTGTCGTCGTTAGCGCGAAGGACGTGACCGTACTATTGAAGGCGAGCTTCGCGCAGCTTCTCGGCTATCGCGGCGACACCGAACCTCTGTCGTATGGCGTCGTTGCGAAGGCGGTCTAATCGCGTTACTCCGGCCGTCCACCTTCGCATCCTCATCTCCATTCCAGTGAGGCGGCTTTCAGTCTTCTTCGTCACGGGCCTGCACTCAGCACGTCGCTACTGAGCGGACGACTGTTCTATTAGGTTGGTGCATAAGTTCTCGGACATTTGGGGCAGGAAATATTTGTTATCACAGCATACGAACAACAATATCAAATCATTTGAAGTAACCACCCTTTACATCAATTGTTTTTCGTCAACGTGCTGGTAAGTCATGGATGCCTTTTCTCCAAAACGTGGCCAGTTGTGCGTCGAAAAATGGGAGCAGTGCCTCCTTGACATCCTCTCGGTTCCTAAATTGCTGGCCGTCCAAATAGCGTTGAAGGCTTGAAAACGAATGACAGTCAGAAGGAGCGAGATCTGTTGAGTAAGTTGGATGTGGAAGAACGGTCCATCCGTAGTCCGCCAACTCAGCCGCCGTCGCTCTAGCAATATGCGGTCTAGCGTTGTCGTGTTGAAAATACACCTTCACTTGCTCTCCTCGTGTGGTTTGAAGGTGGGCCCTCAACTTCCTCAGTTGGTTGACGTAAACCTCTGCTGTCACTGTTATCCCTTCGTCCACCGGCTCCCAGTATTCTACGCCAAGAACGCTCCACCAAATGCATAGCATCACCTTTTTCACGTGAACGTCGGGTTTCGGAACGTCCTCTGCCTCTCCAGTTGCGTCAACCCACTGTGCACGCCGGGCATAATTAGAGTAGAGTATCCACTTCTCATCCGCGGTGACAAGGTTGTCCAGCCATCCGTGGGTACGTCTGAGGGTAAGGAGAGACAGCGACATCGGTTCTGCGATCCATGTCATGTTGCGTCAAGTCGTGAGGTACCCAGCGACCCAGTTTTTGCACCTTGCCTATCGACTTCAATCCTCGAACGACTGTTGGGTGACCAACACCAAGAGTGCTTGATAGTTCGCGAGTGATTTGGTATGGGTCCGCTTCCACTCTACTTCGGAGGCCATCCAAATCCAGTGTCATCGGGCGCCCTTCTCGTTCATTATCTCCAACGGAGAATTCACCAACTGCAAACTTCGAGAACCACTGGTACACAGTACTTCCAGCAGGAGCACTCTCGTTGTACACGTCCTTCAGGCGACGATACGATTCGTTGGCATAAAGACCAGATTGATGCAGGAATAACATGACGTGCCGAATATGCGTCTCAGTTGGGATGAATTGCTTAGCCATAACAGCTGACGTTAACAACACAGAAGTAAATGTTAGGAACAGTTTTGTAGCCCTTTGCTTTCTCTATCGATCGATCATTTAAGCGTTGACATATGTGAGAAATTTGGCAGGAAAATGCGCTTTCAATTCAGGAGGGATCAAATGTTCGAGAACTTATGCACCAAACTAATATAAACCTTCGATTTGAGGTGCTCAGGTATTGTCCTGTCGCAAAGCACCCCAGTCAACGAACGCCATTTGGACCAGGCTGCACTCACACGTGCATTTACCTCCAACTTTAGGCTGCCAACTGAAGTTTCTATTTTCAGTTTTGCTTTGCCTATTCCACTTTAAGATGCTCTCGTCGCACCTTAAGTTGCAATTTGTTTTCAGTTTTTTATGTAGAATCGATACATACCTTTCAATCGGGCTTTTACGTGGAAAGTGGATTAAAATGCCGCAGACGCAATCCTGATCCATAGCCAGCTTTTAGAAACTAATAACCTCTGCTCTTCGAACGAGGGAATGACTGATTCGGTAAGGCAGAAGTTCCTCGATCTTCACAACGGTTACAGGTACAAATCACTTTTTTTCGACCTCAAAAATTGTCTCTTCTCCACAAAGCTCTCCATTCCTAAATTCCTTTCATTTCTAGGTCCAGCCTTGCTCGTGGACTTGAGCCAGATGCGCTGGGCGGATTTGCTCCTAAGGCCAAAAAGATGTTAAAGATGGTGGGATACTCTATAAACTATCCTATATTTTTCAGTTCCCTTTTGTCGGTGATGCACAGCGGCGTGAAAATTTACCGCCTAAATATGGTATTTTGTTAATAGTAAAGAAGTACTTCTACCCTCAAATGGGATATTCCTTTATGAGTTCCTTGCCTACGTTTCATCTTGCTCCTGATATAAAGAAATGTGCTATTATTCGGAACCGATAAAGCGGAAGCTTCTTGAACTTTAGGTGTATGACTGTTCCGTTGAAGCGTCAGCATTGCGCCATGCTAACAAGTGCATCTATCAACACTCGGCCAACTCAGACCGATCAGGTCTTGGAGAGAACATTTATATGACCACTGCACTGAACTACGACAAAGTGAAAGCTGCAACACAGGTATCTGTTACGGTTTACCTATGGTTTATAATTGAAACTGAAACTAAAGGTGTTCGCACTATTTCTTTTTAGAATAACAGAAAATGGAGCCGTAGCGCAATATTGGAGAGTTAGATCATCATCACATCGCGCTTTTCAATATGCCTTTTATTTTGAATGGTTTTAAAGGAAAATTCCCTGCTTAAAATAATATCATAAGTGAACGAATCGCCTATACGCTACTTCGCTCTCACTCACGGCCGTATGAAGGAGCTCACCGTGGAAGAGACGGAAACCGCTTTGAAGAAGATAATATCAGGTAAAGCGCATTGTCCCGACGAGGCGTGTCGAGGTTCTGGCATCTTGCTGAGTGACTAAAGAAGTCCTTCAATTAGTTTCTTGCGGAGAAGAACGTGCTTGTTATTGGCACGGCGGTCCCGATTTGGAAGAAGCAGAGTCGTGAGGACTGCACTGATTGCCGAACTTTTCACTTAGGCTAGCACTATATGAAAACTTTTGGTAAAATTGCTAGTGGACATGCTCGTAATATCATCTAGCGTTCCTTCAGCAAATAAGGCCTCATAGTTGACTTTGGCACCATCGTCGTTTGATCTTGTGCATCGTATGAGTTTGGCGCCAATGTACTGTACGGGTTCTCTCCTTTGTGTGGCGGTTGCTCCCCGTAGGTTCGGCTAAGGGTTGTGAGCGCGGTCCACATTTCTCGGTCTGTGATGTTTGGACTATTCAAAATTTATTAGCTTCAATAGTGCAGCAACAGGAGTCGAGTGCAACGGAAGAAAGACGGCCGGGAAATCGAAAGATGGAAGACGAAGGAATCAGTATAACTCTCACGACGGACGACTCACTATGAACTGAGAATGAGGGGGTATCTATAGTTACACGTGAAAAGGGGCGGAGCTAAAATGTCGCTGCAAAACTACGAGCGAATACAACTTAATTGGAGTGGCCTAACGAGACAGACATCGCGAGACCGTGAGCAGTATTGAACGTAGTAGTAGATAGTACGCGTAATATGGCGGGACGAGGCGATCATAGCAATGACAATCAAGAGAAAGTATGGAACTGTACGGACTGATCTCTTTACACTTGTACTTCACCGGGAAACTTACTTTACTGTTTACTATTTATTATCGGCGATAAAATAATGAACTAACTATAAAAATTACATGTTCGCAATTGACCGACATACAAAAGAAAGACAAGTACACAAGTTAGTATAAGTATAGAGTTAGCAGGATGCGTTACTTGGAAGGGAGGATTGATAGCTGTTAGGAATGTACAGTCAAATTAGGGGGAAATTAATCGAACAGTACCAAATATTCACAAGTACTAGCTCCCAATTCGCTGAACGGCATCAGTGGGGAAACTTGATGACGAAGGGCAGTGGGCGGCCGACACTGCAAGCTGAGAGGAGGCTGGAGCAGCTTCGGGTACCAACTTGTTGTTCCCGAATAACTTATTTTGAGTGGGTGCGCACTTTTTTACTATTTCACAAGGAGTCAAGATTGAGCTCAGGCGGGAACATCGACGAAGTTTTCTAACTCCGTCGGTCTTCACCAAGACTCCGCTCTTCTTACTAGTTTTCATTGTCGAAAGCGATGCGATTTTGAGACGTTCCGAACTACAGTGAGCTCGCACAGAGGCTCGGTTTTCACGATTTTATCATTGCCGATCGTTTGCATACAATCGGAAAGTCAAATCGGTGTGGAAAATGGGTGCCACATCAGCTCAGCGAGACAAACAATTCAGCACGTGTCGCCACCGCTGGAATTCTCATCCGCAAAACCAAGAGCAGCGGTTTCTATGACTCCATCGTGATGTCGGATGAGAAGCGGATCCACTTCGACAATGTCACACGGAAGCGGCAATGATGGAGCCCCAGTGAGGTTCCGAAGATATCGACGAGGACTGACAATCACGGAAAAAAGTCATGCTGTGTGCGTGGTGGAACAGTGGAGGTCTTGTGCATTTTGAAATGATGTACCCAGGCAAAACAGTTACGGCAGACCTTTACAAAGAACAACTGAGCGGCGTGGACCAAGCATTGCGTCAACAAGGAGTGTTCACAGCAACTGTGAATTTCCTCTATGACAACGCTCGACCGCACGCCGCAAATATCACGCTGCAAAAAAATTGAGGAGTTGGTCTGGGAACTTCTGCCTCACCCGCTTTATAGTCCAGACCTTGCGCCATCAGAGTGCCATCTTTTCGGTCGATGCAGTACGCCTAGGCGGAGAAAAAACTCAAGAACCGTGACGAAGTCGAAATTTGGTTGTCCAACTTCTTCAAGTCGCAGCCAGCAGAGTTCTTCAAGAAAGGCATCCATTCTTTGCGAGTACGTTGGAGACACGTCACTGATATTAATGGAGATTATTACCTCTTGTATTAAGTATGGTCATTCATTTCTTGTACCGTAACTTCTTTTTGAGCAAAAACAGCATTTATAATCCGACAACGATGCGCTGAGGCTTATCATGTAGTGATTAAGAAGATCAGCTGCAATGCTCTCTACAGTGCCTTTATTTGTAAGGAGCATCACTGTGGTAGTGTCACTGAAGAACATAACACATGTTGAAAATAAGCGTTTTATAGTCATCCCAACTTTGGTGGAATGAGCTCAAGGAATATGGAGTTGGACCGTCAAACAACTTCACAGCGGCTTTGTATAATCGCCCAGGCATGCAAATCGGACACTACACACAGGCAAGAATCCAAAATCTTTAGTAGATATATCTAATTATGCACAAATCTCAGCAATGATTGAAACGCTAAATGGTGAATTATTGTCATTCTGTACTGATTACTTGGGACATGATACTAAATCATTTAGATGGCATGGGAAACTAGCTATCGACTTGGCTGCGCTATTGCACACTGCCCTTCATTCACTTTTGGTGTCTGTCAATATGGCCCAGCGTAGGTTTTTTCAATATTTAGCAACTAGAGAGCATTAATGGAATCATCTTTTGAAAAAAAGTCTTTCAGAGGCAACTACTTGAATGGACTGATTTATACTATTGGTGATCCATGCACATCAGATTCTGGCTGTCCAGGATCGTATACGTGTAATGCTGCAGAAGGACTATGTAACGTCGTTTAATGTACTATGTCAAATAACTATTACGAACTAAATATAACGAGTTGAAATAAAGTTTCTATAAGATGTGTACAGTGATAGTTTTATGCCTACCTCAGAGATCCTATCATTGTTAAAGTCTTTTTTTCAGAATTGCAGACCTTTTGAGTGCAGGCGCCAAAGCGACATCTAAATACACTAACTTCATCGTCAAGCAACGACCCGCGCCCGCGACCCAGTTTTTCTTCGAGACCAAAATCGTCAGAAGCGGATTTTTCGAAGCAGAGCTTGACCGTTTGTTCGCAAGAACAGCGCGTCCAAAAGGAGCTGCGAAGGTCACGGGATGCTTTTGCTGCATAATGTCCCAATTTGAATTCGCAAAGCATGATGACCGATAGTCGCGTCGGTTCATGATTTTACGGACTTCTGAGAAAGGTTGGCTAGAAAAATTAGGGCGACATCCACATGATTTTTGGAAGAGCTGAAAAAACTAAAGAATTGTATGTGTGGGTTTTGTTGAAATGGTATGATTTAGGGTAGAAAAATAAAATTAGGATCTATCCTAGTCCGGGAGAGCCACATAACTAGAAGGTATTATATGTAAAAAATTCACTTGAGACTTACCGAGCGGCTCCTACAGAACAACATGAGACCTAAACAAGAAAAGTCATGAAGAAAAAAACTAAAAAAAATTACATTTGTTGCGGTTGTAAGCAGGCAAAGTTGTGTGCTCTCCCCACCATGTTAAATCCTGGTTATAACATGTCAGCCGGCGGTCCGCACGCGGCATGCCTCCATTCCGTCGCTCTTTGTCCGCCAAGACGGTTGTAAACCGCGGCGATTTTTTATTTTTTTTTCGTTAGCTCGCTCGTTTTCGGTTTCTTTTAGGTTCCAGCTCGTTCTCTAGGAGCCGCTCGGTAAGTTTCAATTCATTTAGTTGCCTACTTTTTAGTTGTGTGGCCCCCGGACTAGGATAGGTCCAAAAACTATTTATTTATACACTAGTGCTCCGACACGCCTAACGGCGGGTCTCGCACTTGCGCGCTTCGCGCGACTTTGCAGCATCACTGACCTATGGAAGGTAGTTTTTGTGAAACATAAAATTCGCTAACATCTAGGACTGGTGCGTACTTTATCGGCATCAAGCCGTTCATCACTTCGGTCCTTCATCATAGACATCCTCTCCGGACCGGCCACTAACATCATTGGTTTGTGCTGAGCAGTACTTCTGTCCCTCAGGTTGCTCCTCTGCAACCGTTTTCATGCTCAACAGCTAGCGTCCAGCTGTCGTTGAAAAGTTTTCCGAAGTCAGGTTTCCCATTACTCGTTTCTTCTTACTGCATCTAATTGCTGGTCCGCTTTTACTGGCCTTTTCTCCCTATCTTTAGTCCCCCACATTCCTGGTCTCAACTCTTGCCCACTTCTTTGTTTATCCTATTGGCCCCCTACTGCTGGTGCTTATTGCTGGTTTCTCCGTCCTGGCCTCTCCTCCAGGTTGTTCCCTTTCCTTCCTGCACGCTCTCCTGGTCCACCCCAGAGGTCCTCTTTACCGCCCTTTTCCATCACCTCCTTAGTGGTCCTCCCATGCTCACGGCAGACGTCGGTGACACGTATTCAGGATCAGGACGCTTGTTGCGCGACGTAGGGGCCCGTCCATTAGATCCAGAAGCTCGGAAGACCCGTCCTCCGAATCCAGAAGTTCAGAAGCGGCGCAGTCGCCGCTGTGTCGAGCATGTCCCCGTATGAGTTACCTTACGGCTCCCTTCTTGCTGGTTTCCCCGTCCTGGTGCCGCCTCCAGGTACCTTCTTTCAGGTAGATTCCTCCTCCCCCCTAGGGAGCCTCCTTACTACTCTACCCCAATTAAGTAGCTCTCCCACGCTCACGACACGACGACGGCGAGCATCAAAACTCTTGCGCCAGGCGGCACATGAACCAGCACTCTACTATCCAGGCAGGATATTAGCCCATTGCGCTATTAGCGCTGTTAAATCGCGCGCCGCATCCGCTATATCCTCGCCGCAGTGCCTGCTGCACGTATCCACTGTCTACATTACATAAAAACATATTGCAGCTCTGAAGTTTAACAAATTAATCGAAGGACTGGCACCTTGCTTTGCCGAAAGGCTAACCTAGCACATATATATTTCGTGAAAGAAAAATAATGCCTATGCTGCTTTCAAAAAAAAAACGCGAAAACAAAAATCTTGCCGTAAGACATATGGCTCATGAGCGAAATGCGCTAGGTCTACGACCTTCACGATCCCAGGGTGGGCCCTTTTTCTCAAAGGTCTCTTTAAACTGATAAGCACCCCAGGCGATGGCATAGAAGGGAGGACACGCATGTTGGAATACATATGTCAGTACGGAGAAACGAGAATCATCAAAAGCATATGTAAAAAAGAAGATAGCAAGAAAACAGAGGAAGACATGTTGTTTTTTCCGTATCTCTCTTAGAACTTGGTTCAGAACTGTGGAAATCAGGAGTCATATAGTTATATAAAACACTGAGTGTGCACCCTGCCCTCCTCTCCAAGCAAAATTCTTGGACAGCGCACAGAACATCGGGCCATAGCGTAACCGCCGTGTACGTCGCCTCCAATGCTAGATCTGGACAACTCGTCGAATCTCGTCGCGCACATTGCGCGGTGGTGCAGTGGGTGTTCCCGCGTCGTTGGAGTAATGTCTGTCCCCCCCCCCTTACTCCCCATTAGCTGGCGTCAGATTTTAGGGCGCCCTCGTAGCCAATAACGTCGTTGTGGATGCCATGGAGTGATCAGAGTCACCTACAAAGTTCTGCAATGCCAGACGATCCAGAGCCACTGCCGCGTTCTAAACACAAGCCTCGTTTACTCAAGTCGTTTTGTATTTGTTTTATCCACGTCTTCTTTGGTGCAGCTCGCTGGACTTTCCATTCGCTCGGTTTGATTCTTCGCAGCAATTTGTTGGGTATTCGTTGAGGCCATAAGAAGTGATTTAGTAACTGCTCTCAGACCCTGAAGAGGGTACAATCTTAAGCGCACTGGAGATAGGTGAATTACCTTAATGTCACCTTCGATGTAATAAAAAACGATACTTTCGAACAAAAATGTAGATAGTTTGCACAGAATGTGCTTCTTCGGTCTCTGCCGCTTGGGATTTTTCAATACCGCGTCCAGATTTGCCTATGTATTGACTTCAGATTCTTATAGATCACAAACACATGAGGTTCTATACATCTCTAATAGGGCTTGAACCTTAATTCTTTATTTTCTGGTATTCATTCGATACGCTGCATAAGGCAGCATCGGAAAAAAAAACGAAATGAACACGGCCAAATACAAAACAGCAACAAGAAACATCATGAAGAATATAATGAAAATGATAACAAGCGCTTCCCTGCAATGCGCTTAAAAATCGGAAAGAATTTCGGAATGGGGCGGGAGGTACGTCACTTTTGAGCGAGATATACCTCGATCAGGCGCTGCAAGTGGAACAGTTTCCACAAATTCTAGCTTTAGGCGTTTTATACCCAATATCTCTGAATTTATTTGATTAATTCCCTCAAGTTCTAGACCTTCGATGCGATAGCAGCTAATAAGCTCCTTTTCTGCCAGCGTAGTGAGAACGTTCTCGCATTTTTTTCCACTTCTGAACTTCTGCAGATGTTGGGCAGTGTCCATTATGATTTCGGTTAGTGGAAGTTTATTCAGACGCAAAGTACAGTTCACCAAAGAAAACTTTATCACAGTAACGCACTAGCGTGTAGCACCTTCAAAACAATAAATAATAATGCAATGACTACAGCAGCAAATGAAGATGAAAAATAAGACCTAATTAAGTTCATTCTTCATTAAGAGTTTTGATCTCTTCTGAGGCATTAACAAGTGAAGCATACACCAAATGAGATATGCCATAGCAATGCTTGATTCTCTTTGACACCACAAATTTGTTCTGCTAATCTTCTTCATTTTCGTTTTTCATTTTTTTGGACTTTCGAAAAATATTGGAATGTCATGCCGGCTGGCCTTATTTCCTGGCATCGTTGATTACTTATTGCGAAATGATCACAAAATAAACAAAATGATCGAAGCACTTTTGGTGGTCTGAAGACTGTCCTCTTAGCGTCAAATTTTAGCCAATGTGATACGATAAGATGACTAGCCGCTCCGTAAGAAATGAGCCACAAAAGCTGGAAGCTAGTTCGAAGATGAAAAGCATTTGCGCCAAAGATTACTGAACAATAGAGCTGCCAACGCTGAGAAACTTATAGAAATCAGAAGCCGAAAAATTAGGCAATTATTTTTGGGGTACTCTGTAGGCAACCGTACCCCCGTTGTGGGAAAAGGCTCCAGAATAAGGAAGAAAATAAGAAGGTGAGCCTTGAAACATTTTCCACTCACCAATTTCTTTCAAAAAATCGCACATTTTCTCCTAATTGGGAAGGGTTTCGAACTCCCATGGAACATCAAGTTGAGACCAGGATCATTCGAAAGAGCTCCGAATGCTGATTACGAATATGGGTATCAAAATTGCAAAATTAAATTTCTGAGCGAGTTATGGCCTGCCGAATGCGACGGGCCTCACCACAGGCCGTGCGATGCACCTGGCGCGAGAATGGTGAGTCATCGGGGCCCCGTAAGAGAAGACCGCCAGCTGCGGTGGTGGCGTAGGGGTAGTGCTCCTCCTCGTCAGGTGTGAAGTCGTTGGTTCGATCACCATTGCTGCCGGCTTTTTTGCACACCATAATTTACCTTCGAAATGATCTTTTGTTCTGAATTTCGACACGTGTTTGATTAAATAGTCGGGAAAACTACCATACACGTTAGCAAACATGCTTGAAGGCAAAAAACTGCTGTGGTGACATTTTCACCTTCAGTAGGTTGTCCATCTGGGTCATGTTGAACTCCACGCTATTTGCCATGGTAAACAACCTGGCCCTTTTCATAACGTTTTTCATCGGGCCGAAGAAAAAACGTCTAGAGGTTGAATCAGCGATGTAGCCCCGGCAGGAATATTGGTGTCAAAGTGAATAATATTCTCATGGGTGGTGCTCGTGTTTTCTTCGCAAGTAGGTTACGAGCTAGTATAATAGAATTCGGTGAAGACAGCTAACTTCAAGCGTAGCTGAATTTCCACTATTTTGAATTCAAACTACTGAAATGAATGTAAAGTATCCGGTGAAAACTGCGAAGCGTTAGATGTTCACATTTTTCAGGAACAACGTCAAGAGTCGAGTTGTACTGTGTAATCGCAGTGTCGCCAAATGCCTTCTTTCTTTCTTTCCGACAGAGCTTTCTTTGTGGTCCGTGGCCACTGAATGAGAAAACCATTGTGGCATCTACATTTTGCTTTTTAAGACTTTATTATTCCGTCACTGCGTTGACCCATAGAGGATGTATTGCACACTACACTAGGCGGCTATACAGAGACCCTCGGTAGCACTGCATGCATCCGATCTAGAACAGCCAGAACACGGTTCACCGATGGTGTAAATTGGCGAATCGGGATAATTGCCCCTGAAATTCAAATTTTGCCGAAGATCTGGAAACCTTTTACAAATGAACAAAAAACACATACGCTGGACCATACTGACAGACAGCAAATGTCATCGTTGGACAGTGCGCAACACCACACCCAAGTCGATAGGTAGCATCCCATGCCATCTGAATAGCAGAACTACTTGTCAGAAGAACATCACACTGATCTCATTCTATTGAGATTGGCAAATAGATGCTCACTTGGCTGTAGTGTCCGATTTTCGAAACCATATCCCTCTTGAGAATGTTCTCCGGTCCAACGCCATGCTTTTTAAGTTCACGCCACCAAGTCCCCGAAGACTATAAAATGCATGCCTCAATCTGTGTTAATATTTTTATCTGGTGTAAACATATGACAACATTTATCGTCACATCTTATTTTTCCACTAGCTACAAGCGTCGCTTAAAAGGGATTTATCGCCCATATTGGCTGCGTTTACGTGCATTTTTTCGTTATTAGAAGTGATGCTTAAAAAACAGAGATATTCATGTTTTATCCAACCATTTTTTCGTAGAAATTTACAGTTACACCAGCCAAGCGTTCTTAGGTTTAAAGAACCCATCCAGCCATAGACAAGATTCGATGGATATTTCCCATTTAGAGTACATCAGAGTGGTCCATGTGAAAGGCTATAAAGGTAAAATCCTTCTAGCAAATTTTAGAAGATGCAGTGAGTCTTCATAGCCTCTTTGGGATTTTTTCAGTTTCTTCGCCCAAAGAAAATGTTCAGGTCTTCGACTGGACCATCCAATATCGATCGGCACTAGCGCTAACCAGGAAATGCCTTCAGCTTCACGAGGAACTTCGGAGTGACCTATGCCTGTAAAAGGTCTCTAAAGGCTGATTACAAACATATCGAAACAATTTGGTAAATTGATCTCCTAAACGAGTTGTGGCCGGTTAGAGTTCACGTTGTCGTTGAATTTTGGGATCTATCGTCAATGGGACCGTTTATCCTCATCTACACCAGATTTTTGACGTTTGGTATGCGATAAGGCTAACGGACGGCATAAGGCAAACAGAGGCTTTGTAAAGGACACCACTGGATAGGAATTTTAGATGATCTTGAATCCACTGCGTCGGCCTATAATCCGAAACAATCCTCTTCGCATGTCCAAATTGCTTCACGAACAGGCAAAATTAAAAAAAATTTCAAACAGCTTCGAGGTTTTTAAACCGTATCTCATAATTCCTTCGAAACATTGCGATTTAGGAATTGAAAATGAATGCAGGAGAACCTCATTATGATACTGAAAATTTGTACAAAAAAAATCCCGTTAGCTTTTCCACACTATCACCATTCACTAGATCGGGGACCAGGGATAGCATTATACAACGTTTCCTTTTGAAAAAAGTGGTCATGCTCAGTTTTTTCTCCATGAAGATATGTTTTACAGACAGGATAAGGAATCGGAAAGTTTACTCTGCCTTAATCGCCTTCTGCTATGCTACAACACACGTTCGTCAATCAAGCCAGTACAGAACCATTACATCCTCTCATGGATCCTACAATATGGTTTTATGGAGAAGAAATAATTGACATCTTGTGTAAGTGGCCTAGCTCAAAATCACTTTCTCCTTCTTACCTCTCCAATTTGTTAAAAAATATTACCTCAAATTGCATATCCGCTGGAACATTTATTCAATTTGTTTTATATGTAAGGTGAAATACCGGTTCGATAGAGAACTTCATTCATTACTCCTATTCCTAAGAAGCCACCGTTTTCCAATCCAGGGAACTATCGGACAGTCAGTATCACGTCTATTTTCTGTAGAGTTTTTGAAAAAATTGACAAAAAACACATTGTCAAGCACCTTGATCAGCACAACATCGTCCCTAAGAGCCAACACAGCTTCTGGAAAAGAAGGTCCAGTGAAAAGGCACTTCTTTATTCTTTAAATGATTTGACTAAGGAAATTGATAACCGGAAATAAACACTTGTTGTTTATTTCAATTTTTCCAAGGCGATAGACTTCGATAGACTACTACCTCATCAAATGCTCGTTAGAAAATGCAATTTTCTTGCAGGTCGCCAATATTATATAAGAATCGGCAGTAGTTTCTACCCCGAGAAGCGGTTAGTGAGATTCCCTAAGGAGGGGTTCTTTCTCCGCTTTTGATTTTGATATAAACATTTGATCTACCGGAAAAAATTTCCCGTCTTCGTGTAACCATGCAGATGTACGCAAGTGATGTGCGAATATATAAGACCATTGAGAAACCTGAGGATATGCTTGAAGTTCAATCAGCCATTGAACCTGTAAGAGAGTGGTCAATGACTTGGAAAATGCCCCTTACAGCAGAAAAGATGGTAGTTCTTCGAATAGGCAAATGTGCAAATTTAGATAGTTTCCAAGCAGAATACAGTTTAGAAGGAATTCAACTTAAGCGGGTCAGAGAAGTGAAGGATCTAGGTTTTCTAATTAATGATGCATTGTGTTTCAAAAAGCACTGCAGAAATTTGGTTTCAAAGGCGAATTTTAGAATTTACAATCTCTTCAAGGCACTTCGCAGAAAAAACTCTCAAACACTTATCAAGGCGTATAAAACTTATCTGCTACCCATTGTTGAGGGCGACACAAGTTTTTTCCACGTACAAGAAAAAGGATATCGCCCTTCTGGAGAGTGTTCAGAATAGCATCACACGCAAACTTGCCATGCGCTAAAGTGGTCTGAACTATCAGTTTATTCCTAATGGAGAGCAGAGGAGGGTGCCATTTGGACTACCCAGAGTAGGCGAAATAGGAATGAACTTGTAATGGTTTTCAAAATCTTGACAGGAAGGACTGAGCTAAATTCAGATAATATGTTTACATTAAGAAGCTCTATAACGAGAAGTTCCAAGACTAAACTTATAGCTCCAGTTTCTAGTATTCAGATCAGGCTCAAAAGCTTTCCTAATCGAGTGCTTCTTGATTTTAACAAACTGCTTAGTCGGAACATTTTAACATTGTCTTTATCGGCTTTCAAGAAACTGGTTACTGCTGGAGTATCCTCTAGGGTTTCCTGACAGAGTTGGTTTGTCTATTTTCAGAAGGTATTATGCAACGATAATTGTCTCCTTTTTAAACATGTTATCTCGTTTTACTTATAACAAGCTATGTTGTTGTCCAGGGCTATGTTGAGTTTTTCTTTGTAGTTGTTTTTCTCGGCTTATTTTGTTGTTTCTTTTGTGCAAGAAATGTCTTGCACCTCCAAATAACTAAATAAATAAAGCCTTCAACCGGGTAATCGCTTCCATGGCACCCTCTAGAAGTAGAGTGCGTGGCGCATCCTACGAAGGAAGTAAATGAATACATAGGACCTTTGTTCTCCTATGCCATGCTGCTTGACTTCTATATAGCTACGCTAAACAAGGCAGCGCCTTCCTAGCAAGTACATATGACCTTCTACATCTTACTATATATTATATAAAGGAGCAGTGTGTGTGTGTTTGTGTGTGTGTGTGTGCGTGTTTCCGCCCGTCACAACTGGAATGGGGGTTGCATGCCGGTTCTGCAGACGTGCTGCGCACGTGGCCAAACGTGCATGGCGAGCCGTAGACGTGCAGAACACGTCGGCAACCGTGCATGGTGAGCCGTAGGCGTGCCGAACACGTCGGCAACCGTGCATATGCCTTTAGGTGATCATCGACGGAAGCCCTTCACAGCAGGGGGCAATCGATATCGATAGATATTATCGATTTTTTTGTGGATGTCGACCAAGGGCACGAAACTTCAACCTTGGGGTAATCGAGGTCACTGAACACGAATCTGAAGTCGACCAATCGATATCGATCGATATTACCGATTTTCTGTGGATGTCGTTCAAGCGGCACGAAACTTCAGCCCTGGGGGCAATCGAGGTCGCTGAACACGAATCTAAAGTTCGCTTTTGAACTGTCGATCGCCATCAATCGAAATTTGTCAAATAATCGTTTTTGTGGATGTCGTCTTCTCTTTTTTTTCTCTTTTTTCTAACTTGCCCCAATCGTCGTAGTTATAATGTTCTTATTGAGGAAACCATGGAATAATTTGCAGCTAAAATTGATGATGAGAAGTTATCACTATGGCAAAGCTGTTGAGAAGCCGTCAGTGCGGCAGACAGGCCGCTCTGACGGCTGTACTCTATACAGTACAACTAGTTCTTCACCGCAATGAAAGTATGAAGGTCTAAAAGTTGGGAAAAGAAGATGGTCGGTTTGTTTACTTTTCGGGGTTTGGGGGCGAAGCCCCCGTATCAGCTGTCGGCGGCCATTAGGCCGCTGAACGACTGGAAAAGAATAAAGTACAAAGGACGGCCTTAATCAACCTATAATAAGGATGGGCTACTTCAACTAATTTATTCTTGTTTAACATGAATATTCTGCAATTTGAAAACGTTTTAGGTCAATACAACAATTTGTGATGGCAAGGCAAAGGGAAAGTTGAAATTTTACCCTTCCCAAACAAGTCTGGTACAAATTGGCCGACCACCTAGGCGAGAAATCACTGACTGGACAGGGAGAGGCCCGAACCAAACATCAGGTCGGTGTTAACGCGAGGCGACGCCTTTCCCGTCTGCTCTATCACGTCCTAATAACTACTGGATAAAGAAATGATTAGGAGACTACTAGTTTAATTGGAGGTCGCACCCGTCTTCTACTCATCAGTAAACCAAAATTTTAACTCGGCAATAAAAGAAAGTTCTAAACAATAGCTGAATTTCTGAAGGACCGTAGCCCTTCAAAACTCTTCAACGTCGGAAACACTTCTAGCTAGTGAGCTCGTGCATTCTCGAATCTTTCTTGATCCGTAGAGGTCGCATTTTTTAAATAATTTTCTAAAGAACCGCCTTCAAAGTGTATAATGAGGAATGCAGCTTCGGGAGGCAAAATTCTGGTGACCTAAATGCTTCAAAATTTATGTCGGAATTCTGTCATTGAAGCTTCTGCGTTTCTCGACGAATCCCTCATCAATTCAGTAAAAAGGGGTAGCGCGTAGAATTGTGGGATAAAACTCACTCAATCTCTTGCTCAGAACCTAGAAAAAAAGACAAAAAAAAACACTACCTGTTTTGCGACTTCGATTTTGTCGAGGTTTAGCCAAGAATTGGCGAAAATGTTCTCTCCAAATCCTGGTCGAATTTTTGAGTGCTCATAGACGCATTTTTTAGCTTGACGAAGAGCAGTTGCTTCCAAGGCACAGTCGTACACCTGCAAACAGTTGACGAGTGTTAAAATATTCGGCTGATCGCAAAGTCTTGGTTGGCTTCTCATTTTTCTTTTTTATTTCTTTAATCAGAAAGTAATGAAAATCAAACAGCACTATAATCACAATCGTAGGTCTCCACACTTGTCTACCTACTAGGCAGTTCAATGATCCCCTTCCCCCACAACTGGGGAGAGCGGGACTCGAAGAAGTCAGCGACCGTCCGACATAAGTCTTCAAACTTTGTGAAACGTTTCTTAGCCAAGCAACTCCTTAGGGAGCGCAGCAGACGGTAATCTGAGGAGGCCTACGTCAGTAGAATATGAAGGATAGGATATGGTCTCCCAGTCCAGCTCCTCGATTTTTTGGTAGGTCGCTTTAGCTACAGCGTCATCATGAAGAAGGTACACTGAAGGTCGTCTTGGCCGCGTTTTCCGAACAGCTTTCGCCAGTTTCAAGTTCTGAGTGGCGTGAACGATAGACCCTGTGCCCTTGCGGGAGCAGCTTGTAGTACAGCATTCCTTCCGTGTCTCAGAAGCAGCATAGGAGAACATTCTTAAAGTGCAAGTTCTACTCTGTTTTCTTAGGCGGCTCTTCTTCTTTTGATAGCCAAACGGCACCGTGTGCGTTGGAGTCGTAGAGAACCCAAACCTCATCAAGGGAAACCGGGCCTTCAAAAAACTTGAAAAGCTCGCGGAGAAGAAGAGGCTGGCAGATGGATATGCGGTTGAACCGCATGCTATCGGTCAAGACATAAGGGATCCATCGAGTCCGCACTTTTCGGTAGCAGCGAGTTGGAGGCTACTGACGACTGTCGATTGGGTACATCCAAGCATTGTGGCAAGACTCCGGGTGGTAGCCTCCCTATCCTCCTCGACTGCGCCGAGAACGTCGGAGTCTTCCACCACCTGGAGCTTCCTGCCCGAGGTTCGTCTTCGAACTCCGTGTATCTTTTTGCGAATCGAGCCATGGTAGTGGTGTCCTCCCCCAATGCGCTGTTGATGTTGCGGACTGCTGTCGTCGTTCCAGTGCCGCGGCGATACTAGCAGAAGATGACTGCCCGATGCTCTTGTGAAATCGACACTGCACTGAAATCCAAAGAATGCATGCGTCCTTATATACCTTTTGCAGAGAAGCTTCGAAAATATTCTACGATTACCACTTGGTAGGTAATGGATATCAATCGAAAATCGAGAGTTCTGGGCTTTTGAAGAAACTCTTCCCCAGACTTTCAAACTAATAACTAATTCAAACTAACAAACCGCATCTAGACAAAGAACGTCGGCTTTCAAACGAAAATTATGCCCAACTGATATAACCGTGTTAGAATCACTGTGTAAGCAGCATATTTGCCCTCCTCTTCACTTAGCTCGGTCGACATGCTGTAACCGATGAGGCATGTTTGCTATTATTTTGCGTCGGGGATCTTACTAGATAACCAGGGGCCAGATTCGTCAACGGCTTACCGCAATTTAACAGAGAAAATATAAACGAAATCCCTGATAGCGCAGCTTATCAAGTGATATGGTTAAACTTTTGACCATATCGCTTGTTGATAAGCCGGCCGCGCTATCCGGACTATCGGCTGTATTTTCTCCGTTAAATTGCTCTATGTGTGTCGTTGATGAATCTGACCGCAGGTCTCAGTGATGAGAACGAATTGTGGCTTCTTATAAAGGACAAAACACTGGAGGTAAGTTAGTTTACTTACTAGACTACTAGCAGAACGCAAGAAAAAGAATCCGTTGGTACGTTCGAGATCAGGCGTTTCCCGGGTGTTTGCCCGAGAACTCTGGTATGTGTTTGAGCTGATCTCGGTAAACCAGCCACTCACGCAAAACTCCATTCTTATTTCGTTTTCTTGCCTCCTGTCTAATCTCGTATGTGGTTTTTCTGTCGTTCCTCTGTGGTCATGCTTTTTCGCACACAAACATGCTAAAAACACAACTGCTTATCTACAGAATAAAAGGTGTGCGTTTGACAGAGCCGTGCGCCAAGGTGATGTTGACGGGAGCACTACCCTATTTTGACCAGCTTTGGTCGTGCTGATTCAAGCTTTCTCATGCGATAGACCTCCGAAGGTCAACAATCGACCTTGAGAGTATATATGAGATGGGTAATCTTATCATCCAAGTCTTTTTGCCGCTGGAATGGCAGCAATGTAGAATTCGACTCCGGTATACCTGGGCCCACGATGATCCTGATCCTGAAATGCTCTTTTGCCTCTACTGAGTTAGCAACCTTCTTGGGAATTTTTTCGGGTAGGGCAGCAAGGAGTCTCGCAGTTATGGGTTCAGTATTACATTTTGTTATGATCCTGATGAGTTCTTGCGTAGACATTTATCCTGATATCATCCTCACTTGGCGCTTTCCCTGCTTCCCATCATAGATTGAGGTTGCCATGGAGATGTCGCTGATCCGTCCACTTCTAGCATGCTTTAGCGGCTTGCTTTGGTTTGTCTTGGTTTGATTTACCTGCTATTCAATACTGAAACTGAAAAATCGAGACTTAAAGAAAACCTGACCGGGGAAAGTTCGATAATTGAAAATCAATCAGAGTGGTTTGACCGCACCGCCGCTCAACGTCGCCGCAAGCTTCAGAATTAAATTAGCCGACCCCGTATTTGTGTTTCGCATTCTTGGAGGCGAAGTCAGAATGAAGCCTAATAACTAGTGGACGTTCAGACAAAGTAGCCGAAAAGGTTCATTTTGCACTATAGAAGAATCCTTAGGCCAAATCACACAAAGATGTTCCAGGTACCTTTCTATAAAGTTGCAAGGTGGCTTCAGCGTCTTCCATCTGACATGATAAAACGCAAAACTGGTAAGGGTTTTTAAGCCCAATTAGGTAGAATCAATGCTTTGCAACTACTAGGTGTTGAGGAGTCTTGTAGTTCTCGTATCTGATCACTTTTTCTGTCCCAGATGGACATATTTGATGTGGGTTTCGAAAAACTTCTAACCTGCTCCCCTAGCTAACTGAGCGGTTGTTACCTCCGCGTCCATTATTCGCAATCGCGTCGTTCTCCAGATTCTGATCAGGAATGAATACTTGAAATAGTTTACCACCATAGAGAAGAATTGAATTTTAGTCGTCCAATTTAGAAAACTGAATATCATTGTAAGGTAAAGATCATTCCGAACTGTTTGAAGTTGCTAACCAACTTTTAATAGCAGTAGGTGTTTTTTCCTTTTTTCAATGAAGTTCACTCTCCCTAAAGAATTTTCAAGTAAAGATACTGCTCCGGTTGATTTAAAATTATTTTTCTTGATTTCTCATGTTTATCCTACATATAGTGGGATGAAATGAGTTATTTGAGTTACAATTAAGTTATTTAAATTTCAACTTATTCCTCATGATACCTAACCCAGTATCAATATAAATATTTCTGAAATAACTGCATGGAATAACTATTCGAATAACAGCTTGGAATATCGTAGATACCCAGTTCATTACCCCTTTCTCCTCTCATCGAATTCTCTTTTTAACCATCTGTCAAACGTCCTTTCCAGACCATCACCCGAGGTGCGTACCAGGTTAAAGAGCCACCTGAGAGACCGAGCCCGCCTCGGCTGGTCTGGATGGTTTGTGCAGGTGCTCTGATAATTCGAATTTGAATTGTTTCTAGCCAGGCGTTTGTAGCTACTCTAATCTATTAAAAGGCTAACAGTAGTGACTAGTAAGAGATGCAGTGTTGTTCTTCAGTCAACTTCGTTTCAAAGGAAGGCCTATATTCCTTCTTTTCAATTTACTAGTTTATAAAGAAAATAGAAAAAAATAGAAAGGAAGGGAGAAAGGAGGGAAGAAGCGTCTGCGAATACTTACACATTGACTATTCCATCTATTGCTATAAGAATTTAGGCAAATGTTTTGTTGGGCATCTTTTGGCCATACTACTTTTTTTGCATGATGCTGTTGTGTTGTGTTAATAGTGTTCTGTTTGGTAGGTTATGTATTATAGTTAACGTAGAACAAATATATAAGAAACAAACAATATTTTCATCAGCACCAAAATTCAAATCAAGTCTAAATGCTTTAAATTTCTTACCATTTTCTGCATTTTCGCCGCTTTTGGGGCATATCCACCAAGACCATCTGGTTCAAGCCCCCTGGCCACACTTGACCTAGAGAATGTAGATATTATAATACATCCATAAACTGCTCTACGAACAACAAAAAAAATGTATGAGCTGCCTCAAGCTGCTCAGAACGTACCTGTAACTGTTGTGTAAATCTAGGTATTTCTCTCTAGCCCAATCAGACATTCCTTCGTTCTCCGGGCACATTTCATTGGGCTCTGGAAAAAGGAGTAGAAGCACAAAAGGAAACGTAACTCTTAGTAGGAGCATGTGAAAACCGATGGCACAGCACCATGGGGGGCAGTCGTTCGGTACACCGTGCTGCCCGCCGCCCACATCCCGCCCTACCCGCGCCGCCCTATTGGGACAAGTTTGCTGCGCGCGAAGCCGTCGCTAATTGGCGTGACATCGTCCAAAAACCTAACATCTGATAGCAGACGATTGGAAAGCGCATCACGGGGAACTCTGAAATCGTTTCCCAGATGTTGCCAACTCTGAAGATGTTGCTGTACTTGTCGGAAAATGCGGACGACGTCTTCGTACTGAGCAATGGGAGGGGGGGGGAGCCAAAAATCTTTCTAGTTATCTTCTCGAAATATAGTGTTTTTCGAACATGAAATTTTGCGATCAACTTCTTATTAGAGCTTTTGTTACGAATGAAACGTAGACCCTTGTATAATAATATCGATACGTCCGGTTAAGGCTCTTCTAATGTAGAGTTTTTTCCACAGTTTCAAACTTTCCTCAGCTTCCTAAGTGGTGATTACCGCTCAGAGTTGTTTTCTTTATTACGCCGCGTTTGCTATTCACCACATGATGGTGTGCGATAGATTCTTCTCGTCGACCCGGGAATTTTCACCCCTGATCGCGGGCATTTTCTACCTAGGTTGCGGGCATTTTCTCCGCACGCAACGAGCACCGTGAGACTCGTGCATTTTCTCCGTAGACCGTCCTCCTCCCGGGAGGCGGCGGCGATACTCATTTTGGTGCGTGCGGTCGCGCGCGCGTGCATCGTCCAGGCGGAGTACTCGCTGCCTTGCTGGCGGAGAGGACGACTTTTGCGCGAAACTGCCGAGATTGGCAGGCTGGAGCGCGAGACTGCATCGGCGGATGCATTGTTTTGCGCAATTGTAGGTGGGAAACCTGGAGAAATGCTTCGGTTCGTCTTGTAGAGTGGAATAGTCTAAGGTTATGTTACTGATGATCCATCGAACGATTTTATGCTACGTCCGATGAGCGCAAGGGAAGGGAACTGGTAAAGGTAAGTGAAAACGAAGATTCGAGAAAAAGAACTGAGTAATGGGTTATTGAGATAGGGCTTTAGACGAACAAGCCTTTGTTTTTTAACTTTAGCAGTACATGTTAAAAATCAGAAACTGTTCAATTAATAAAAAAATAGTTGATTTACTTGAAGGAGGCCGAGTAAATTAAATACCAGCGGACCTACAATAATTGGATTTGACGATCCTTTTTGTTGAAGTCTCAAGGTTTTTAAAAATTCATGAGCATAAGTGCCACCCTTCTTTTCTTCACAGCGACTCATAACATGCGTGAAAAAATCGTTCAGTGCCGTTAATCAATAGATTGAAGTTTGGCTAAAGTTCCATGATTTAACGTTTCCTCATGAAAATCTGGTCTTATTACAGGTTCAAATATATAACAACAGAATCTGTTGAGCATTCTTGAACCTCACCAAAAGCCCATGAGAAGTCCTTCGTGATATGGGAACAAATTGAATCTGATAACGGTAGAAGCTTTCTTATACCAAAAGAGAATGAAGTGAAGTAGGTAGTCTATGAAAACCTTTCACAAGAATGTTTGACAATCTGTGGAACAAACACTGTGAGCACCATACGCTCTCATGAAACGGGACTCATCATGTTTTCTTTCTAATAGGATTTTCACCATCGTTTAGTAAGCTAAAACCATCTTTCGACCATGTTTACTCCAAACCCGAATCTGGATTTCACCAGTTCTCTCTCCTTCACCTATCCATTCGACGTAGTTTAGTTCCCACAACACTTCTGATCATTTTGTTAGGAAACTCTCCTTCTTCCTCATTGTGTAGGCTGAGCTACAGAAGAATCCCAGTTTACCCTTTCTTGAACGGCAGCAAGCCGAATCGGCTCAGACGAGATTATTGAGACATGCATTCGCGCTCTAGCACGCTGGGCAGATCCGACCACTCGTACGCGTTCCACCCATTGCTAGAGATGACGGTGGCTGCCGCGCCGCGCCGCGACCGCACGCATGGCTGCGAGTGAGTATCGTTGCTCGCAGCCTCCTCCTCCCCATTCCGGATGGCCGCCGTGAGGCCTCATTCCTGCCACCCAACACGCTTAAATTACGGGAGCAGCACCAGGAGAGAGGCCACGAGGTTTATTTGGCATTATGCTCACCCTTCCGGCCTCGGAAACTAAGAATCTGTTGATAAGAAAAGCCACTACTTTGGTTTCACTCATTTACCTGGAATATCTGGACCCTTGATGCAAAGCCCATTGTCGCATGTGGAATGAGCACGGGGTTCAAAGGTAGTGCAGTCCGAATCGGCGGAGCAGGCCTCACCAGTTTCCCACATCATGGCGTTTGTAAAGTAGCCTCTAAAAGATTTATGGTTACCTAAATAATTTAGTTAATCCCATCAATCATGCGTTGCAGAAACCCTCAATGTATTGCGTGTGTACTTTTTGTGCTACCGTCTAGTATCATATTAGATAAAGATCTTCTATAGGCTCTCCTTCAAAGTTGCACGGTTAAAACTACAGGGACTTCCGTTTTTCGTTTTCGTTTGTTTCGCCTTGGGCGACAGCATTACTATGGCCTTGGTAAGAATCAAGAAGACCCTGCTCCTTGCTTTTGTGGAAAATCGTGAAAATGAGTTCGGCTAATCTGGAAGTTCTAATAATAAAATCAGCTTCCCTAGTTCTATTAGCTCTATTGAAAGGTAGCATGGAATTCCTGCGGAAAGCCAGTTTTGTTGCCAAATCACAGTGCCTAAAAGAGCTACAGTGCTGCATCTGTTTTTTCAACGGCATAGCTGCCAGGGAACGGCCAGCAGTTCCCTCGCGCTTCAGTTGATTAGTTTTCATCCAGTGAAAAGCCCTACAAGGAGAGCCTTCAAAATTGCGGTGAGCTTTAGCGATGCAATTTTTACAGGATGTGGGGTCCCGTGTGGGGAGTGCAAAACCACAGTTTTTTCTGAACGCTGTTCTGTGGCGAAAAAAGACGTGTGAAAGCGCAAGCGTGAATTTCATCACGTCCTGCTGCAACCCACCAGTTGTAGTGGGTTAGCGCAGTGGATGGTGTTCTCGCTCACAGGAATGTGGTCGTGGGTTCGATTCTCCCTATGCTGGTGTTTTTGCCTTCAGCGTCTTATCGTCGGTGAGACTCTTTCTTCCCCATTTCCAACATATTTGCAAACCAAAACATGGCAACAAATGTAGTTTACATTCATCGAGCTCTTTTGAAAAGGAAAGGAAATAATTTTCAATTTCCAGGTTAAGCAAGCCAAAAACTGGTGCCAGATTCGTGATCATGATCAGCACCCCATATAACCCCCACACAAAGTTAGGGCAAATTGGTGCTTGTGACCTCACCACTCTTACTTACTCACACCTGCCCTAAATCAGATCCGTGATCAGCACTCTAACCAACACCCCTAGCCGATGCATGATTAGCTGTTTTTGAGCATGATTACCTCGCTAGTACAGTGCATGGGCCCCTTTTGATTTTCCAGCAATCAAGCTGTTTCAAGATGAAAAGGTGTTGTAGATAACAAATTCTCATCTTGAGATTTTATTCTATTCTTTTCCTGAATGGAGTCAAAACGTACCAACGAACTCGTAAGAATAGCTAATGATGTGCCAGCCTTCTCCAACAATGATGAAAGATTGCAAAAAGGCATTTAAGCGAAACATACTGCTTAAAAGCTAAACATCTACCACCCTTTAAAAAGAACGTAGTAGCAACAACTTTTTTTACTTTCTGCGTAGCCCTGCACCACTTAACGTATTCAATTGGTTTCCATCTGCTTTCCATCTTGAATAGCTTCACACCTTAATGACCGCTCTTGTTTATCAACGATGACCGATTTGCGAAGTCCGCTTTTGGCCCAGGCACAAGTGAAGGTGGTGAGGTCAGAAGCACCAGTCTCGCCCCAACTTTGTGCATGGGGTTATTTGGGATGCATGATCACAAATCTGGCATTAGTTTTTGACTTGCTTAACCTGTACAAGGTGGAATCGAACCCACAACCATGCACCTGTGAAGCTACAACACTACCACTACGCCAACCGGACATATTTGGCTTGCAAAAGCTCACCGCCGGTTTGGAGGCTCTCCTTATGAGAATCATTCAGCGGGACAACAAGATCGACCGCATCACCTTCAGCCGCAAGTATTGCGTGACCAACTTAGTCCCCAATCCTTAAATTGGATCGCACTGCCACCTTTGCACAAAGTTCCGCTTCTCGCGTCAAAGACGTACATGACATTGGCAACTATCTCCAGATCTTTCTGCTGTCTGTAGTCTACAAGCTGTTCACTGAGTGATGCTGAATAGGATTAGCAGAACGCTGGACGAAGGACAGCCTTGCGAACAAGCAGGATTTCGGAGAGGATTCAGCACGATCGACCACAAACACGCCATTACGAAGCTCATCGAAGTGTCGCGAGAGTACAAGCTGCTGCTGTGCCTTACGTTCATCGACCTGAAGAAGGCATTCGACTCCGTCGAAACTGAAGCGGTCCTCGAAGCCCTGCTCACTCAGGGCGTTCCTACTCAGTACATCAGAGCCCTTCGAGAGCTGTACAGTGGATTCACGACCAAGATCTCTCCATTCTACAACGACGTCGTCATTGACGTAAGGAGAGGGGTTCGGCAAGGGGATACTATATCCCCGAAGCTCTTCTCCACACTCGAAAACGTCATGCGCGAACTAGAATGGGAAGACATGGGAGTGAAGGCCGACGGGCGGCAACTACATCATCTTCGCTTCGCTGACGACATCGCGCTCATAACACCGAGCATCAGCCAGTCGTAGCGAATGCTGGCCGACTTCGATCGTGTATGTTGGAACGTTGGACTGCAGCTCAATCTTACGAAAACGATGTTCATGAGGAACGGACGAGTTTCTGATGTCCCATTCTCGCTCAACGCAACGAACATCTCCGAATGCTCCAGCTACGTCCATCTGGGTCGCGAAGTCAATATGGCCAACGACCTAGCGCCAGAGCTGAGCAGGAGGAAACGAGCGGCTTGGGGAGCTTTCAAGAGCGTCGAAGAAGTCGCGAAGAAGACGAAGAACGTCCGACTTCGGGCCCACCTATCCGATACTACCGTTCTTCCTGCCCTAACATGCGCCCCAGAGACCTGGGCCACAAGAAAGCAGGATGAACACGCGATCAACGGCACTGTGGAATCGAGATGACGATTCTCGGAGCGAATCTAAAACCAAGGCGGCTGTCGATCGATGTTTGTACCACGGACGGATCCTCCTACCCGATGTCTAGCACAGCAATCGCCGTCGCATTGACCCTTCATAGGGGTGGATTGAGTAGGTACTAAGCGATTTCTTAGTGCAGTCCTTATCTGGATGGAGGACTAGCGATGAGGGTGTTTGGCCTCACGATTCCTTCCTTGGCTTTCACCGACAGATCAGCTACTAAAACATTGTGTGAGGGCTCTTGGACAATTTTAATGGAAAGGTGGCAGGGCATATAGGAGATCGCCAATAGGCCCCAATTGAGGCTAGATCCGCCGAATAGGATTTCACCGCCTTTTGCCCCATGATTTCGAAATGACATGGGAATCCAGCAGTTTAAACATCCAAAAGAAACAAAATAATGGAGTCCAGCAACCAATCGAAGCAAGAGGACGATCTACAGCTTCAGCTTGGTACGTTTCCAATGGCGCCTCTTCGCGTTATACTTCATGGTATTTCCGTTCTTCATCCTAGCCCACTGCGCCGTAGGCCTGTTCTGCTTCTGCTTCTTGGCAAGCTTCTGCTCGATTAAGAACTTCTTAGAGGCAGCCATACCCTTAAAAATCAAACTTGGGTAATTAGGCTTTAGCGGTTTAATTACACAAGTTTGAGTTTTAAGGGTATGGCTGCCTTGAAGAGGTTCTTCATCAAGCAGAAGCTTGCCAAGAAGCAGAAGCAGAACAGACCTATGCCGCAGTGGGTTAGGATGAAGACCGGAAATACCATGAAAATAATAGAAACCACTGGAATTGGGCGATGTTCGAATGATTGGCGATGACCTTCTTCTGACTTATTCAGCGATATATCAAATGAACAGGTATGTCCCTTCTCTCCTGATCCGTCGTCGTCTCAAAGGTGGTGGTAGAGTGAAGAAGTGCAACAAAACGGGATAAGAGCGACGCTAGCAACTGGCGGGACCTGTAGAAGAATTTCCACTTATCTTCTTCAAAAATTTTTTTTCCGAACTTTTGAATTGTGGTTAAGGCAGGGTTTTGTGGGTCACCAGTCTGACACATGTTTTCTAAACAGTTTATTTGGTTTTATGGTGGTTCTTACCTTTTAGAACAGATCTCCGTTGATCATATCCTCCTTTTTTCTCTTCATTCACGCAAAAGGGATAAGAAACTAGTTCCTGCTTTCACACTATCTAGCCAGGAGACTATCTCAGCGGTAATGTCGGAACGCCCTAAGTGTTGTATATGTGCAGAATTACCTCTCTCTGGGAAACAACAAAATGCAAATATCTCGACCCCAATTCAACTCTGCGCAGAGTTACGGACGACCGAGATTGGGCCGTTGGTGGTGTTAGCCCTCTGCCTGCACGCGGAGGGCGGGCTGAAGTTAGCTGGAAAGAGCGGTGACGAGCGTGCGGTGGTGGCGCAGTGGGTAGAGGGGAGGGGGAATAATCTCCGTGATCACTGTTTCCAGCCAACTTGAGCCCGCCCACCGGGTGCAGACAGAGGGCTAACGCCACCAGCTGTCCAACTTCCGTCGTCTCTAACTCTGCGCAGTTGTATTGGGGTCGAGATATTTGCATTTTGCTGTCTCCCAGAGAGAGGCGATTCTGCCCATATGTGGTGACCTTTATTTAGACTCAACGCCGAATTTATTTGGGAACCCAGTAGTCGCTTCCCCTGATCACCAGTACCATCCTCCCCCTCCGACCACTCAGGGCACATGCCGTTTCGCCCTCGCTCAGGAGGCTGTAGAACAGCAGGCCAGGAAAACGTCTGGAGGTCTCCTACCCCATAGGCGAGCTCGGGCACCCCTTTCCCCTCTCCCCATCCTCTCCATCACAGGTCATTCTCTATATATCTTGCCTCGTATTTAGAATTGTATTAGGTTGTAACGAAATAAATGGCACTGAACCGTTGGCAAAGATGAACCACTGTAAATTTAAACAGTTAATATCTCGGCTTGTAGGCAAGTTTATTAACCGAAATAAAACCTTCCGATTCTACACATCTTTGCCAACGTGACACAAGCTTTTTTATCCCAGTAGCATAAAAATCAGAAGTTCTGGAATTGACGAAATCTTCGAAGGCACTTTCGGCATCCTGTTGGTATTTGAATATTTTCTCTACCAAGAAGTCGCCAAGATGCTTGAAGAAATGGTAGTCTGTTGGAGAGAGGTCGGGAGAAAACGGAGGATGTGGTAGAGTTTCAATGCTCAGCTCATTCAATTTCTGCAACGTCATTCGTGCTACATGGGGGCGAGCATTGTCGTGCAGAAGGAGAACTCGCCTTCGGTTTACCAAGGCCGGCCGGATATCCTTCAACTTTTTCATCATTTCTTCAATTTCAATGCAGTACTTCTCTGCCGTGATGGATTCACCGGGAGGGAGGAAGCTGTGATGAATAATTCCCAGCGAACACCACCATACTGTCACCATTACTTTCTTTTGGTGCAATTCCGGCTTCGCAAAAACCTTGGGGCTCTCATCGCTGTCCACCCACTGTGCCGATCGTCGCCTGTTGTCGTACATCCATTTCTCGTCACAGGTTACGATGCGATCAAGGAATGGGTCCGTTTCGTTCCGTAGAAGCAGTGCGGACGAGATCTCATATCGTCGGTTTCTTTGCTCCTCAGACAGCTCGTGAGGCACCCATCTTTCCAGCTTTTTGGTCTTTCCAATTTCCTTCAGATGCCGGGCATCTGTGTTGCGACTGACGCCAAGAACCTTCGCTATCTCCCTGGTACCTTTGTGTGGATCCTCCTCTACCACATCTCTCAGCTTGTCCTCATCAACATCACTATGCCTCCCACGACCTTCATGTTCTTCCAAGCTCTCATCTCCATTCCGGAACTTCTGATACCAACGATACGCCGTCCGAATTGTGGAACATCCTTAACCGAATGCGGCGTTGACCTTCTGGTCCGCCTCCTTAGCTGTAGTGCCCAGCTTGAATTCATACAAGTAAATGCCTCGGATTACCCTTTTGTCCATCTGCAAAAAAGTCAATAAAACTCTAAAGTTTTCCCACTTTTACATAGAAAATTTGGTACTCACCGGTAGAGCAAAGTTTGCGCTTCTAAATGATATGCCACATGTTACGGTTTGTTCTTGATCAAACGCGTAAAGACGCGCCAAAAAATGGCGCGAGCCAGTGCTATTTAATTCGTTACAACCTAATAATTGTTTAAGATGCACCCTGACCTATTCCTCATGAATATTGTTCCCGTATAGCCATACCCTAGTCTACATTTTGTATATTCAGCATCTTACCCGCATGTTCCGAATACATGGTAAGTCTGCGTATGAAATCAAAATCATATAAAAGAAGCATGGTGTTTGTTATCTCCGCTACGAAAGCGTGCCTTCTGGCACTCTTGTAGCACGTTAATAAACCGAACCGCTGGTTTATTACACATACAACACTTGACCGTTCCGATCCTACCGTTGAGATATTTAGTTTCCTGGTAAGGCATGCTCTCAGACACGTTAAACGTGTGAAGACACGAATGCATGTGCGTGAGCTGATCGCACGCGGCATAGGGGTTGAGGAATAATGACGATCAGAGAAAGCCGCGTGCACACTGTGCAGCGAGCAGCGGGCAGAGCAATGTGGGCGGAGCTGGTTTTCGCCCACATTTCACGGCTAATATGAGCTGCGAGGAGGGTCCATTGGAACGCTCTGGCATACAACAGGGACGGATTGGGACGTTGCTGACATTCGAGCAACACGATAATCGAAACAGCGGGCGACACACTTGGTTGCTTTCTTAATTGTAGGATTACTCTTTATATATTGATATTGGCTCTTGCTACTGTTGCAAAATCCAATAAGCATTTTTAAATTACGAGTGCGAAATACGAAGCTGTTCGTATTGTGTTTATTTCTTGTTTCTCTCTTATATGAGCTTATATCTCGAAAATATGAACTCGTAAGACCTACGCTTGATCGTAGAGGCACGTGAAGGTCAACTCTTCATCGCAGACTTCATATGCACATCCAATCTTGGTAGTCTTGTAAAACACCATCTGCAATTATTTCTTGCAACGATGCAGGTGTTATTGACATTTCACGTAATTTCTCGAAAATTTAGTTTCATTTACCTGCCGAAATCGGATTCATCAACGATTTACATAACTTTAACAGAGAATTCACAGCGGAAAACTTAGATAATGTGGCTTATCGCTCACCATATCGCTTGATGAGCGTCGCTATCAGGGATTTCGGCTGTAATTTTCTCTGTTAAATTGCTATGAGTCGTTGATGAATCCGGCCCCTGAAAAGATTGCCGTCTTATTTGCCGTCTGCAATATGACCCAAACGTGAATGCGTTTTTTAAGGCTTCGGATGTTCGAAAACGTATCATTAAACTAATACTCGTAAAGACCTGCCCTTCTCACCAATCGTTACGAGTTATGTGAGGAACGGCGCTTCCGTTTTCCCACTACTTTTTTCTTAGAAAACACACAGAAAATGTTCTCTTAAAACGCAATGAGCGCTTTCTTTCCTTGAAAGTGCGTTCCTGAAGATTTAGGCAATCAGAGTTTTCAGACAATAACGTTACAACTCCCCCAGGCCTTATCTCGAAACCCTAACAAGGGAAGCCCTTGTTCGGTGCAAAGCTTTACGCTTTTTTACATCACCACCGCTTAAAACTAGTTGTTTTTGAGGGAATATTAAATTTCAAGAAAATTAGCGGATTTACCGAATTTACCGGAATTTACCGACGAATTTCCGCGTTAGACATATGCGGTAAAGTTTCACCAGCGGCAAGTCCCCGCACACCCCTGGTCGTGACTTCGTCACCCTTATTTATCGCTACCCAAAAATACGGTATCTTACCGAAGCCAAAATGTGCTCTTCTTTTGTAAAAACGGAGTAAGACCATCTAACAAATTTCCTAACTCCGACGGGTTCGAATTCTCGACACCCCCCTCCGTAGTCGCATCGCTATCCACTCGGCCATCCAGTCGCTGCCACCATCTATGCGGATGAATCACCTGAATATAACCTGCAGCTTCGTCTAGGAAACGTCGTAAATTAATGTATTACAATAATTTTGAGCTCCAATCCTAAGCACGACAGGGCTATAGTGAATAAGATTATCTATTTCTCACCAACGGCGGTCAAGGGAGGCAGCGGAAGGCCGACCCAATCTCCCTCACCTAAGCAAGAATGATAGCCGGCGGTATGATATCTGGCGGCTATCAACACAACTAATGTCGGGAGGAACAGCGAGGTATATAAAGAGATCTCAAGTATACGCACTTCTCACTCTCACTTTCACCTACCGACGCCGTCGACCTCTCTCGCCTTCCGAAGCCGTCGACCACTCTCGTCTCATACGCCATCAACCCTCTCCGAAGCCTCTGACGTCGCCGACCACTCTTGTCTTCCAAAGACCGACGCCTTCTGAAGCCACCGGCCCCCTCTGAAGCCACCAACGCCTTATGAAGCAACTGACGCCCTTCAGAAGCCGTCAACCCCCTCCGCAGCCTCTGACGTCGCCGACTGCACTCGTCTTCGACGCCATCACTCTTGCCTTCCGAAGCCACCGACCCCTCCGAAGCCACCGAGGCCTTCCGAAGCCACCGACCCCTCCGAAGCCACCGAGGCCTTCCGAAGTCACCGACGTATTCCGAAGCCACTGAAGCCCTCCGAAGCCTACGACGCCGACACCCGAATCAACTCTAGTATCTACTAGTTTCATCTTTTGTTCTATTTTCTGTTATTAATAAAAGTTTTCGTGCGGTAGTTGCGCCATCTAACATAAGGGCCATTCCAGACCCTGTTATACTCCCGCGGGAGCTTCCGCGGATGGGCGGAAATCGCGTCGAGACCCCGCGCCGGGCCACTCGTCGCGGCCCGCTACGCCCGCCGTCCGCGGATTGCCGCCGACAGACGACGAGAGGGGTGTTATACTTCCCGCCCGCGGGAGGGCAGCTGCACCGCGGAAGGCTGTCTTCCCGCGAAGTTCGGCGCGGGAAACGCGCTCCGATGCGATGCTAGCCGCCCCGGAACGACGACGACGTCCCGCGGAAGCTTCCGCGGGAGTATAACAGGGGCCATACCGTCTTTTCAGATCACCTATTGACCCATACAAAAACGAAACACAGTTCTGTGATCCCCGTCCGATGCCCTATAAGACCAAAAAGGTCTCGTTGAAAATCTTTGGGGGAATTTCATGAGCTTTCTTTGTAAGTGGCTACAATCGTGTATGGTGAATATAAATGTCCCTATTTCCTTTTTGTTTTGGAGTTTCAATCGTTGTTTATACTGTGTTATGTGAAGTATTAATGCACCCAGACTGCATTCAATAAATAAATAGATAAGGAATTATAAATGTTAGTTGTGCTCGTATTAAAATACTTCCAGTAAAAAACGTATAGGCTTAGGCCTTAAACAAACGGAAAGTGTTTTAGGAAAGTTCACTCACGTTGGAGAAATAGTACAGTCCGGAGTCCGTGTACCTGTTTTCTGAATCAACACCGACCTTCTTCGCGGTTCCCCACCAATTGGATAGGGTTGAATTTATCGTGCCCGCAGGATTGTTGAAACTCGTGCCCGTCCACCTAAACGAAGGTTTGCCCAAAGAGAACGATTTTGGATATTCTAAGAGGATACGAAACAGGAATCAGCACGCTTCTTTAGAAATACGACGGCGTGGGCACATAAGCATAAGGAGAAATTACAAATGCTGCGATACTTAATTCTTCTGAATGCGTTTTGCACTTCCATTCACACTTCCATGGTCTCAATGCCTTCAGACGTATAGTGTCAGTTTCAATACAATAGAAGCAAAAGAGTGATGTCCTCTGCTTTCCGAGCAAGCGTTTCTAAGCAAAGAAGCCCATCAAAGAATAGGTGAAACTTCACATTATCTCTAAGTCAAATGGAGAGCGTAAGATTCACCATCATGTAAGAGGAAGACTATCCGCAGCACCACAGGGAGTCTCAAAAATGTAATCGATACTTACATAAGAGATAACTAAATAAGAGCGGCGCTAGTTGTTCTTTTTGTAGGGTCCACCACGCATTCCGCTTCTATTGCATTTCCGACTCGATTGATTGTGCGTGGGCTGAATGCTTGTTACACTCTTGTTACTACATAGCCTTATTGACCTGCGCTGTGCTTCTTTTAACGTTTTCCGTCGCCTATTAGCTGCAATTATGCCGATTAAACTCCATTCAGTTTGAATGTTGCTTCATCAGTCCACAGAATCCGTCTTGGAAAATGGGGTTCCTGCTCACACTTAAATTGTGCAATCAATAAATACGAATGTCACGTGTCTTTCGCATAATTGCCAAGCTCCAAACATTAAAACAAGCACATCACAGGTTAATTTGGTCAAGTAGTAGCAAGATTGGTGCAAGCATTCAACCAATGCACATTCAATCCAGTCTGAAATGCAAGGTATCAAGCGAGAGCATAGAGCAATCTTGACTTTTTATACGCCACAGAAATCTCGTCACACTGTACTTTCATATTAGCCTCAAACATCTTCAAAAGCATTACTAGCCCCAACTTAGAACCTTGCAAATAGTACCTGCATTTTTCAGGATACCCTGCATTTGTCGCAAGCCATAGTGTGTTTTCAAATTTTAAATTTTAAGATATGCCCAAATCAATCGAAACGGTCACTTTGTGAAAAAATACTAACAAGCATTCAAGCAAAACACATTCAATCGAGTGTAAAATGCAAAATTTCAGACGATTGCACGGTACATTCCATACCGCTTGTACGTCGTGAAATTTCCATTTTCTTACGCTTTTATAAGAGTCTTTAACTTCCTTTGTATCTCCGCATTTACCAAAGTTATGACCTTTCAAACAGCGTATACATTTTTTGAGACACTTTGTATATTAGACCTTTTTATTTATTTATTTATTAAGCATTTATATATGAGGGATTGGCCGGAAAGTTTTAGCGGATTCGACTGGTCTAATTAAAACGATCATAATTTTATCCATGCTCATCCAAATCAGTCGAAGTAAACACCATTCGAATCAGCACACTTTTTTCAATGCGATATTTGTTGAACAATTCTACCATTAAAAAAACTGGGTGGTATGATGCGACAACATCTGGAAAGGCTATTTTTGCGTGGTTTGCGAAAGTTCTACCAGCGAGGAAGTCTTGAAAGTGCTTAAAAAGGTGGCAGTCGATTGGCGCAAGGTCTGGCGAGTATGGAGGATAAGGCAGAACTTCAGCTCCTGATTCGTTTTCGCATGATGATTTGCGAAACGTGTGGGAGGGCGTTGTCTTGCAGAAGAATGGGAGCCTCTTCAGCTGACCAGCGCCGGCTGGAGCTCACGCAGTCTTCGGTACATCTCGTCGATTTCGTCAGACTAGGGATCTGCTGTGATGGCTCGGGCTCTTTACATAAACTTGTAGCGAATCACGCCAGCAGCCGACTATCACACTGTTACCATCATCTTTTTCTGGTATTTCGAATTCTGGACTGCCTGGGAGTTCGTCAACAACTCATTTTCCTGATCGTCTTCGGGAGAAACAAAAAAAGAAAAGATTTCGAAACGTGACTATTTCTGAGATCACTCAAATCGTGGTACACCCACTTTCGAGCTTTTTCGCCTTTCCGAGGCGTTTTAAATCACCTGTAACAGCAGTTTTACTTACTGTCTCCTAGCCTTCCGCAATCTCACGGGCTGTTTGCGATGGATTAGCTTTCGCGAAGCCGTCAGATCGTCGTCCTGGATTGCTGTAGGTGTGCCGCTTCGGGGTGTATCTTCACGGTTGAAATCTCCAGAAAGAAAATTCTCGAACCACCATCGCATGGTTCTTTTCTCCAGCATTAATCGGCCCCCTCACATTATTGACCTGCCGGGCTGTTTCGACAGCGGATTGACCCATTTAAAAATGAGATAAAATTCGCTCGGTGTTGTTCTTTCAACATATTCAATAAGTCTTCGAAGAAACGCAACCATTAAGCATAGATGAGATATAAATTATTCCCTCAGGTAGAGCGAAGAATTAGACGTCATATAAAATCGGAAAGTAAGTCGAATATTGGTTCAGTAAAAAAGGAATGAAAAGAGGTTGCACAAAAAATTCTCTACGGCAAGATTCCAAGTGCGGTTTTCAGGAGCAAATATTTTGGACTGTCGAGCCTAGTATATAGATGAAAATTGTTTGATGTGTGTATGGTTCGCAAACTTTTAAAGGAGCAGTCCGCAGTTAACTTTTCACAGTTTTATACTCTGCGTCCCATACTTCGATAGGTTCGAAGTAGAAGTGTCTTCCTGCCACGCGGGTCTTTTTCTTCTTTCTTAGGATCCTCGGTGAGAATTTGCTAAGAAATTTAGAATTTCCTTCCGGTTCCTTGGTAGAGGACTCGCGAAGAAGGTATTCTTTCGATTTCCTTTCCTTGATCGGAAGGGAAATTCGTTCGCTCTCTGGTTTCTCCGAAGAGAACTCGCAAGGAAAGCTTTTATATTTTCCTGGATCCTCGTGAGAGGACTCGCAGAGGAAAATTTAGAATTGTCGGCTGCTTCTCACGAAGAGAACTAGCACAGCTGACAATCAAGTCCTGGTTTCTCCGAAGAGAACTCGCGAAGGACTTAGAGATGCTTTCTGGTTTCTCCGAAGAGAACTCGCAAAGAAAGCTTTTCGTCTGTTTCTCTCTGAGGAGAACTAGCGCAGACTTTTGCGTGGGTTTGACTCCACGGCTGACGCACCAATTTGGTGGTTCACCACGGCGGTGTCTATAGCGACTTGTCATAATTTGTTTATTACGATATCACTTCAAGAGCACGACCAATATTACAGAACATGGCGGTATATATGCAGAAATTCCTTGGGCGGAGCTTATAAACGGGGTACATATTTGCCATTGGGTGAGATCTTAAAAGGATATACCGCAGATCTTAAAAGGATATACCGCATCTAGAGTGTATTGCATATGCGCAACCTCGATTGCTTACTTACGGTACCGCTAGGTCATGCCTGTGGAGTTGTTCAATGGTACTTATCTCTTAGTGCTAGCCTAAAAGTCTTAGCATCTATTATCCTAATTCTAGATGCCCTACATGACATTACATTTGTACATTCTTATATTGATCATACAATAAGTTGTGTATTCACAACACCATAATAACCAGAGGGGGCCAACGTAAATTGTACTTCTCTAAGCCTAAGACTACGGTAAGAGCTGAATTTTTCACCGTTAGAGCGGGGTTAGCCTACTTACAACCTAGTAAGACTGCCCCTTCCCGAAATCCAAATATGCTTTCAAAACAAATTCTCTGCGCGTATGTATTTAGGAGCTACTTTTGTTGTTAGTTTTGGTGTTTGTTGTATTGCAGTTTTACATCACTCCTGTCTTATACAGAGTATTGCATTAAATAAATAACCGCCAGAATTTTTCGGCCAACCTAATGCATGTTATATTACCAGTCGTAATCGTATCTTCGATAACGATTTGTGGTTGTGCTTAGTCGTTGATAATGTGCCACCCTCTTGTCAAAAAACTTCCTTATCTTTCCGAGGGTAAGTTTATTATTTTTATTTAATATATAACGTGGTTATCTAATTTTTGGATAGGCATCAGAGTATTAATTTGCGCCACACATTCTTCTTTTACGGGATGTCGTGAAGGTGCATAACAGAGGTGCACACAAAATTTTAGGCGTTAAATATTTTTTACGAAATTTTTTAACGGAAAATTTTCGTTAAATTTCCGGTAAATCGTTAAATTTCGTTAAAAACACAATTAGCTGTAAACCATTGTTTCAAGTGAAAAAAAATCAAGGAAAAACCTATAGGTTTCAACTTCAAGAGGTTAGCAGCTAAAGTTCAAGGAATGTAGTGAAACACTGCAACTAAAATAAACAATTCAACATAGAAAATAAATAAGCCTTCAACAATAAATTATCTACAGGGCTTGAAATAAAAACAGCCCTGTAGATAATTTGAAACAGCTGAGGAACTATCACTGAAGATGATCACCGACAACACATCTTAAAATGTGAGATTAGGCAGAACCCGGAGTCCCTTGTGTGGCTGTTCTTCTAGTATGTACTTACAATCTCGGGGCGGGGTACAGAAAGAACTAATAAAAAATACAATTGAAAGCCTATCAGTGGGATGTTAACACTTTACCGAACGCACAATTTTCGAGCGCCTGGTGCGCGGGACCAATCCATTTCAAAGTCGGACCGTGACACGACATCATGCCACAAGGTCCCACGCTGCCGCAGGGTGTGACACATCGTCAATGTTGTTAATGTTCAGGAAAAGTAGCTTTCCAAATTTTTGTTGTTAGCGTTCTTCAAAAATCATTTAAAATATGTCGAACAGCCGAAAACGTCCTCTCCGCCTCAACTATTCCAGGTGGCGCGCAAAAGTATTCTGGGATAAGCAACGCCAGGTGAGGATAGGCATATCTTACGAGGAGATTAGACAAGCATCTTTGTGGTTTCCTTGACGTGCTTGGGGGTTCGAAGAGGAAATTTCTAGCTCCAAATGCATTAGAGGATACGGATGAAGGACAGCGTTATTCAATCTCTTTTGGGAAGCGCCACACATTCCGTTTTTATGGGATATCGTGGAGGCAATTTGAAGGCGTGTTTGGCCGTACACATGACTTGCGGTGGCCAGTCGATGAAGAATTCAGCGCGTTATCCCTCCCAGACAAGTATGATACCAATTCTACCAGTTCTCCGACCCGGAGGGATGGAGGGCTTGGTTTGCTCCAGCGGAAAATCCGAACCGGGAACACAGTATCAGGTACACAGACAGCAAGCACCTCTTCCGATTGCGCTGCACGCGCCCACAAAATGCATTGTTTCCAAAAATTCAAAACAAGTCCATGGAAACATAAAAATATTCTTGCACATTTCATTAGTTTTTTTTCAGGAAGAGTCCTAATGGGGAGGATGAGGCCTGCAAAATTAGTGAAGATTAAAGGCAAATGTGGGAAACTCACTGAGAAAAACGTTCGTTAAAAATTCCGTTAAATTTCTAAAAATTTCCGTTAAGTCGTTAAGCCAGATTTTAACGAAAAATGCTGTTAATTCGTTAAATTCGTTAAATCGTTAACCGTTAAATGTGCACCCCTGGTGCATAAGTTGAATGAGCGTTTGGCCTGCACAATCATATAGGAGGTCTGGGCGGTAAATTTGAACCAAGAACCTGGAATAGGGTTCACACAACAGCCGATTCCTTCTCCGATTGCGCGACCAAGGGCCTATCCGAAAAATAGAGTTAGAAGATACTTACCACATTATATTCTTGCCCATGTTTGGAACGGGTTCCTTGCCTTTACAACCGGTAATGTCATTTTGAGCTTGCTGTTCCATGTTGCAGTCCCATTCCTGAAAAACGTCGCTGCGTAACTGAGTTGTCGCGTTCTTTCCCTTCGGCATTGACATCCAGCATCTTTACGTCGGACTAGACACATTCGAGATCAAGCTTAACACCTCCAACGTGTGAACTGGCGTTTTTCTATTTGAACTGGACATACGATACCGCTCAAATTCTGTGAAAGAAAGACGCTTTGCCATAACTTGCCTCAAACGCATTCTCGTGGATTCCAGCTAACACCATTAGATTTCTCTCCAAGGCGCATCTGACTTTTTTAGCGAGGTTCAGTTAGGCAACCGAGACCTAGCTATGGACTATTTTCTCCACAAGGGTCATTAATTGATTTATGACCTCTCCAGAACAGCCTTTGACGTCTTCCTTGGTGATTTCACCAAACAGACCCAACGAAATCAGCAATTGTCTAAATTCTCTGGCAGATTTGAACTCACCTCAGCATGATGTGGTGACCATTGCTGAGGTGAGTTCAGGGTGAGCACCAAATGCAACCTAATTCAGTTAATTTTGATCTCGTTGCGAGGCCACTCCAAATTCAAGAAATGTCCATACTTGGACCGTCATTGCTCCATTAGCAGCCTCTTCCACTCAAATAGTTACATACAAGTGCTCCGACACGCCTGACGGCGTGTCTCGCCCTTGCGCGCTTCGCGCGACTTTACAGCATCACTGGTCTATGGAAAGTAGTTTTTGTAAAACGTAAAATTCGCTAGCGTCTAGAACCTGGTGCGTACTTTACCGGCATCAAGCGTTCACCACTTCGGGACCTTCATCATAGACATTCTCTACGACCGGCCAGTAACGTCACTGGTTTGTGCTGCGGTAATTCCGTCCCTCCGGTTGCTCCTCCGCAACCGTTCTCATGCTTAACAGCTAGCGTTTCCAGATATCGTTGACATGTCTTCCGAAGCTAGGTTCCCCCTCACTCGTTTCTTCTTACTGGATCTAATAGCTTGTCCGCCTTTACTGGTCTTCCCTCCCCTCTTTAGTCCCACCTTCCTGGTCCCAACTCCTGGCCCACTTCTTTGTTTCTACTATTGACCCCTACTGGTCTCTTATTGCTGGTTTCAACGTCCTGACTCCTCCTTCAGGTTGTTTCTTTCCTTCCTGATCGCTCTCCTGGTCCAGCCGAGAGGTCCCCCTTGATGCCTTTCTCCACCACCCCCTTACCATTAGTGGTCCTCCCATGCACACGGCAGACATCGGTGACACGATTCAGAATCAGGACGCTTGTTGTGGTGCGACGTAAGGGGCCCGTGTTCTGGATCCAAAAACTCAGAGGACCCGATTCCGAATACAGAAGAGCGATCAGAAACGCGCGCACTCGCCGCTGTGTCGCGCATGGAGAGGCTATGCATACAGCAGATTCCTTGTTCCCGTATGGATTTCCTTTCGGCTCCCTTCTTGTTCCCCTTCCTGGTCCCGCCTCCAGGTCCCTTCTTCCAGGTCGCTCCCTCCCTCCCTCCTCGGAGTCCTTCTTACTACTCTACTCCAATTAAGTAGCCCTCCCACGCTCATGACATGACGAAGGCGAGCGAGCGCCCATTGCGCGACATTGGTGTCACATCTTCTAAATGCGGTCTCCCTTACTGGTAATGGATAGCCTTGCTGATCCTCCTCACTGCCCCTCCCCCTTGTTGGTAACACCCTACTGGTCCCCCCCCCCCCTTATTGCATAAACCCTTCTTGGTGCTACCTCCTAGCTTGCTTTATCAACCCCTCCCCCATCCTGATGCCTCCCTCTGTCTGTTCTCGCTGTCGGTTTTCCACCCTCGAAGTCTCCCTTCCACTCTTACCCCTTTAATTAGTGGTCTTCTCATGGTAATGGCACGAAGTCGGCAGCTTAGTGCCATTACCATGAGAAGACCACTTTTGAATCTGGGCGTTCAGAAACGCGCGTATGTGCTGTTGTGTTAAGCAGTAAAGGGCTGCACTTTCCCTGCTGCAGCAACATTCCATGTTCAATAGCAAATTTTGCCCGCGCTGTATGGTATGATGAAGCGTGTCTCACTCAGGTTAAAAATCGGCCTACGTTTGCTGGCATGTACCCGGATAACGTTAGACATTATTAAGTCACCCAGGTAATGGTAGACGTTATTAACTGAATACATATCATTCATACTGCATAACCGCATGGAACGTTGCTTGGATGAATATCAGCCAGTGGAGCAAGCAGGGTTTCGCAAGGATTTCTCCTGCATGGACCATATTCAGACTGTCTCACAGCTCATCGAGAGGAGCCGCGAATACCACCTCCCACTTGTCCTCGTCTTCGTGGATTACCGGAAAGCGTTCGACTCTGTGGAAATCAACACCGTTTTTAACGCACTTGTGCGCGCTGGTATACCATCGCCCTACATCCGACTTCTCGACGAATGCTTCTCGAACACATCGACTACCATCCAGCTGTTCAATCGAAAGCTTAAAATTCCTATCGGGAAAGGAGTACGGCAGGGAGACACGATTTCTCCCAAGCTATTCACAGCAGCACTCCAGGATGCCATGAAAGACTTGAACTGGGACGAGAAAGGCTACCTTGTCGACGGTAAACGGATCAGCAACCTTCGCTTCGCCGACGATATTGTTCTCATCTCTACCAGCACGGCAGAAGTCGAGGAAATGCTGAACGAGCTCAATGTGGCAGGTATGAAGATTGGATTGGACATAAATATGTCCAAAACAAAATTTAGGGTCAACCAGTGGTGTGACACGGGACTCGTAAGGTTAAATGGAGTCGCTCTACAGCGGGTCGACTCCTACGTCTATCTGGGAAGAGAGCTGAACATGGATAACGACCTCGCTCCTGAAATCGCCCGCAGGAGACGCGCGGCATGGGCAGCCTTCAGTTCGATTCGCGAAGTCACCGATCAGGTCAAGGATCCCAGCCTCAGAGCCTCGATATTCAACGCCTCTGTACTGCCTGCGATGTGTTACGCGACGGAAACCTGGCCCGACAACAAGATAATCGCCAGAGCGATGCAAACTACGCATCGTGCTCTGGAGAGATGTCTTCTAAGGAGAAGCCTTCGTCAGCAATGGCAAGAAGGCCTACGAAGCTCAGAGCTACGGGAGAAGTCGCAATTAGCAGACCCGCTGCAGTACATGAAGAAGTCCAAATATCGCTGGGCCGGACACCTGCTTCGACGAAAGGACGATAGATGGAGTCTTCGTGTCACAGAATGGCTCCCGAGAGACCATAAGAAACCACTGGAACGACCGCCAACGCGATGGGCAGACTCATTCTCAAGATCTTTCAGAGAGCGGAGTCTGCCTCACTGGATGCAAGCAGCCAGAGATCGAGCGGTCTGGAAGAGTTGTGGTCCCCGCTGAGAAGACCTCCAGCCGACAAAAGGACCATCAAAGTAAGTAAGTATATCATTCACCCTCAGAATATATTTTCCTTGTACGGGCATTATATGTGCATGCGCATGAGCAAAACGGATATAACCAATCACATACAAAGACGCTATAAATTCATGAAGATTAGCAGTCAGAGGAGGTCTCGCTACCACCCTCAATCAAGTTTCTCTGCTTAGGTTCGGCCCTTCCCAACAAAGGTTTATATTTCTGTAGTGCTGTTTATACTGAACTTCTCTGAAAGTGATAGCACTCTGGGTTGTTCAACGGCTGGCTAAAGTAAGCAATTGGACAACCCGGGGCTCAATCCCAATTCGGGAGGAGCACTCCATAATGACATGTAAATGCCACCAGTTTACGCATAAATAAATGCAACATAACACATGAACAACCTTACCTGATCCTCCTTCCTTTGAACCCGTCGATCCTAACCAGAAATATATAAAAAAATTTCGCTACAAAACCGACGACGAAGAGCGACCGCGGGACCAAATGCAACAAAATAAATAGGCCGTGGAGCGATACGTGCTGCCCGTAGGCGTTCCTTTACGTGTTGCCCCACGGTGAGTGAGTCGACGCGCACGCATGACGGTAGCGCAGGAATTTGAACGGGTATTGCGAGCAGCGCCGCTGCAGCCTCTTCATAGTTTTGTAACATTTTTTATATTTCAGGTCAAGATCGACGATTTCCAAGGGAGGAAGATCAGGTAAGGATGTTCATGTGTTATGTTGCATGTATTTATGCGTGAACTAGTGGCATTTACATGTCATTATGGAGTGCCCCTCTCCCGATTGGGATCGCACCCAACCCCGTGGGCTAAACACGCCATCAAATTTTCTCCACAGTATCTCGTAGGAGTGCATGACACGTTCTAAATACGGAATGGTTGACGCCAGTCCATCGTTTCATCATTTATAATTTATACAACACGAATGGCGATCGTACCAGCTTGTACATGTTCTTAGCGGGATTCAGCAGGCCGGACTTGTTCGGTTCGACTCCCTTTGCGACACTTCGGCGAGCGTCGTTATGGAAGGTCAGAATCTGTTCGCGAATGGTGTCCGACATTTTGGAGTTGTCACAAACTACAAAGGTTAGACTTCTGTAATGGCTCAAGATGCTTAAGAAAGAATGAGTGCTCACCAGCACGTTTTCCACGATGTGCATCGGAGTGGCTTGTCCAAGTGATAGTTAGCTGAAGCATTAAATATGAGATCTCGGTGATAGATATTTAAGGTTCGACCCTCTCACTTTCAGATACAGTTACACCATCTACGCCTCTGGTCAATCCTTTTTTATTCTTAAATATTAAATTACAAAAAAAGGAATGAAAAGAAACGACTAAAATCATGAATCTGTTAGGTTGGCAACTAAATTCGTGGACTCTCAAGCATCTTCAGCAAAAGTGCTTATTAACAAATAACTAATAGCAATCTTCAACCTAAGTAAGATCCATTCGAACGCAGAACTGCTTCCCATTTGTCAGGTAGCTGATCTATGTCACGGCTATGGAGTTCTTGTGGTTTTGACAAGAAAAATTCTTGGAGGTGCATTTTGACCTGGTCCACATTGGTAAGTCCTCTTAAAGTCAACGAGTGCTGCAGCAAACAAAAAAGTGATAGTCACTCGGCGCATATGTAAGGTGGATGAGTTGGAAGCTCCCAGCCAAAGTCTTCGATTTTTTGAAAAGCCTAGTTCGCAACATATGGTCTAGCGTCATCCGGTGAGGAAACAATGCAACTCCAGAAGAGCTGTCGGAACCGATTCTGGGGAGTTCAGCCGGCAAGGGTCAAGTTCGAAAGAGTAAACTACTGAAACCGCTCTCGATGAGTTCTGAATGTTAACACCTTTCCAACACCACCAAGCGAGAAGCATCACCTCTGGTGGGGATCAGGCTTTGGCGTTGACAGCACAGCGTCTTCTGTTTTGCTCTAAGCCACTGGTTAGAACGCTGACGATTATTCAATGGAATCCACTTCTCATAAATGTTACCATTCGGTGGAGAAATGGTTTCTGCTTGTGACGATGCAACAATTCCTTTGAGGCATCCACACGCTTCTTGCTCTGCAATAGGGTCAAGTCGTGAGGCATCCATTTACCGATCTTTACAAAGAATCCAACGCTGTGCAGGATCTTCACAATAGAGGTATGTGTGCGCCTAAAGTCGATTACCAACATACGTGTTGTCACTCCCTCCCGGATTTCCTTTGGTGGCGCTAATTAAGCTCGACGATCAAGGGCAATAGGTCGTTCGGTGCGTCGCTTGTCTACAGTTTTGACGTTGCCCTCACGGAACCTCTTGAACCATTTGAACACTGCCGATCGTAGGACCGCCTCATCTCCTACAGCTGCACATATGTTCTGGCTTCAGTTGCAGAGTCGCAGAGATGGTACTTATGAAGAAGGCGTTCGCGAATAGTGACTCTGTGTCCTTTTATTTCAGACTGAAAAACTTCCCACTACATCGGAATGGCAGGACAACAAAAGCAACCTCTGGAAGCGCAGACCAATTGCTTTCAAATATTTGGAAGAGCTAAGAAAATGATGCCCAGATACCCTGATAATCTCTGCTAGAAAAAGTGACTACAAATGAGTCCACGAATTTAGTTGTCAATCTAACAATATTACTAAATCCAAGAACCTCTAAAGGTTTGTTTTGCCACAGCCTTCAGACGAAGCTTTTCTGTTATAGCACGTCTACGGTGGCTTATCAGTAAAGCGGAGAGAAGCTATAACATTTAATGTGTTAATACATTAAAATGTTGGACTAAACTCCTGTCCTTATTGCACAAGCCCTTCTAAGCAGTAGACGTCAAGAAGTGTACTTCCTCTATTCAATATATCATAGTCATTATCAAAATATTACTCACCGTAATCAGGTTTTATAGGCCGGGCTTGTATTTTATTCCAAACTCTTGACATAAGAAATCATTTTATTATTTATATTGTGGTCTCTTATAGCATATTTAAAGAAACGTTATCCGTTTTTATAAATACACCTTGATATGTTTTTAGCAACAAAATTCCCGCTAAAGCCATTTTTTATACTTGTGTCGCAAATATCTTCTATCTTTTAAAAAATCCTAGATTAGAACACACTTAAAGGTTCTGTATATATAGTTTACATTTAATTTTAATTGAGACTTCTGATTCCATATGGGGAAAGCTATTAACTCCGAATTGAAAAGTATCTGTTTTGTTGTATAAGTTGGTGTTTATTTTGTTACTAAAGTTCTAAAGTCACGTCTAAATAATTGAATTTCTATTCACTATCATGTGTTTGTTTTTAAAGCAACTGTGTTTCTATAAATTAATAAGTGTATTATCTATAAAGTGTTCGCTATAATTATGAACAATCAGTAGCTCATCTATATACCTAAAAGGTCTAAATAATTAACTAATATTTATGACAGTATTTTTAGAAAATTCATATTCAAACATAGACAATGTTAGATCTGCTAATAGCGGACTAAAATTTCCAACTTGTACCATAAGGCTGTATTATATCTACAACTATCTATATCTCCATACCATTTTTCCTTGGCTTCATATTTGTAAAGTATGTCTATGTTTGAATAAATCGTTGAAATAAAAAAGATGAGGACTTAACAAAAAATAGGAAAATTACTGAATACAGTTGATTATAGCGAGCAAACATAAACTAAGGTGTACATGAGTCGAACTTCCGAAGAAAGTTTTCTAAAACAATGCAGCATAAGAGAAATCAAGAAAATCAAAGCAATACGGTAGAGATGGATGAGATTAGCCATAAGAAGGCGTCATTCTCTATGAACATATGATTTTGATAAAACTTTTTAAAAGCATTTCACCGTGTGTTCCCCCAACAGATCACAACGGCACCATGTTGCAGAGGTTTCCATTCCAAAAACGACGTCAGTTAAAATTTGTTGACTAAATTATAGCACAGGATCGAAAGTTTCTATAGTTTTCGCCTTCTAATTGCAATCGAGCACAACTTCGTCCAGATCTACTCCAAATAAGAATTGTTACATTTGGCGGATTTATCCTTGTGGGTGGCGGGACACTCCACTGAGTCTTTTAAATAATAAGAAAAGAAAGCGTTACTAAACCTCTTTCGGGATGCGCCATGCATTCTACTTCTGAGCGATGTGTTGGAGGCGATTTGAATGCGTATTTAGCCATACACTTCGTGGCCAGCCAATGAATCACTCAGTACTTTATCCTTTCCAGACATGTCTGATGTCCATTCGTCATCCCCGGAAGGATGGAAGGCTTGGTTCTCCTGGGCGTCAAACTCGAACCAAAAACTTGGTATCGGATGCATGCCACAGACGACTCCGACTTGACTTCCAAGTCTTGGATAACAATGGGAAAACTAAACGTAATATAAAGGAAGGTAACTGATGTTGTGGTTCACTCATTTCAAAACTGCTTGTCTAGTTAATCTCACGGTAGTTTCTTAACCCGCTTCCTTGTTTCCTTGTTCAGTGTGATAAAGAGCTTGGAAGCACTTAAGCACTTTGAAAATCGTACAATATAGGTTAATGCGATTTTTAGAGCGAAGGACGGCATCATATAAAAAGGGTTCCATCAGCATTAAATCCTTCCAAAACAAACACTACTTTCGGCTTAGCAAACTTCCAAATCGTGCTTAGGGAGAGAGGCCTTTTGACGGCTAAAAACGCTTCTACAATGAGTTCTTTAACTGTTTTCAGACCTTATAAGGAGCCGTTCAATACAGTCAGTGATCATAAACAATTACAACAAGAGTTTGAAGAAATCCGTACATCGTCTTGTACGCTGTTTTGATTTGTTCTCGTGAAAATTTATATTCCACGAACATGACAATTGGTAAGCTTAAAACATACCAATGCTAAGAATACTAGCCTCATGTTGTTGTGGAATTACTCGTTGAACTACTCTGCAAATGGCGTTTTAATATGATTGGTTCGTTATTTACAGAAATCGACTCTAGTGAAGCCTTCTCCAGCGAGAGCATAAAGAAGATTCCTCGGAAAGTAGATGTTTTACAGAAAAACTCCACTGATCTAGCTGGAAAGTCATTATATGTAGAACACTGGTGCGCAACGAAAACTGCCCACTGAGAGGGAAATTCAGCATCCGAATTCTTGTTAACTGACTTCTATAGAGTGAGATCCCCAATTGTCACCGTTGAGTAGTCTACTTGGCGAAAGATTTGGAATCAGAATCTAGCAATAACCCATCAAATGCCTGATCTCTATATAAGGAATCCAGAATCCCACCATCTAGGAGAACGAACTTCTCTTTAAACGTGCACAAAAAATAAGTATAGGCGACTTTTCACGCGATGTTGCGTTCGTGTTCACCTATTCGAATCATGCTTTGGCAGCTCATCCAGGAATGATAATGACCTTGATAAACTTCTAAATGCGAGAAGGAGTGCTCGGGGTTCTTTCCAGATGCCTTTTTCAACCGAAATAATGTTACATGCGGCACCTATGTTGCTTCCTAGATCTTGAATCACCTGATATGGTGCATACCATGTTATCATTCTGCAGGATTTGCCAAGGCTTCGCAGCGGTGGCTAAGATTCCAATTCCCAGCAGAAGAACTCGTCCGAAATCAGGAGCAGGAGGTATTAGGTTGATCGAAAAGTCTTGCAGCACTTTACGCTACTGCCTGTTAAATTTGTTAAAGCTATTACAGTATTGATCTTGTGTGGTGACGTCACAGTACATTCTCGAAGCTTCCTCAGGCATACCATATAAGGTCTCGTCGAGTAGGAATACAGCAACAATGTCAACGATAAGCAGCAGCATCCTACGATCTATCGTCTACTACGAATTTCTGCAAGGCCGTTCTGCAAGGACTGCAGCCTCCAACATCTGCGTTGCATTCAAGGAGGAGGTCATTCACTATTCCGCAGTGGCCCGTTAGTATCAGCGCTTCAAGGCTGGAGGTATCTCTCTCGAAGATCCTCCCCGTTCCGGACGCCCCTCTGTTGTGGAAGAAGGCAGCTTTGCGAAGCCTTCAAGGTGATGCCAAATTCAACAACTCGCGAATGAGCGGTGACACTTGGATGTACGCAAAGCACCGTCGTGAGGCAGCTGGAGATTCTTGGGTACCGCAAAGTTTTGTCGTCTTGGGTACCACATGAGCTACGGAACTCTGACAAGGCATGCCGAATCAGTGTCGCTGAGTCGCTGCTTTTTTCGCCCGACAGAAAGGACTTCCTGAAGGACATTGTTACTGGTGATGAAAGCTGGGTTCTTTATGTTAGCCACACCCGCAGGAGCCAATGGCTCCTACGCGGAGAACCGGCTCCAAGACCACCGTGTGACACCACGAAAGGAAGGTTCTTCTGTGTTGCTGGTGGGACACAGAAGGCATTTTTATTTATTTATTTATTTATTTATTTATTCAAGACATAGACAGACACAGACAACTGTCTAGCATGTAAAGTGTAAAAAACGAACAAAACATCACAGATTGACCACTCGAACACAAGTCAAGTAAATAACAAACCACAGGGATCATTTCTTAACTGTTTGGCATTCAATCTTTGACAAACATTCTACAGGCTTGAGCAGAGAGCCTCTCTAAGTCTTCATACTTGCCCAGTAGCAGGTTGAATTCCTTGAGAATGCGATAGGTTAAGAAATCTGATATGATTCGCGATTTAGCAACTGAGACTCGAAGTTTCAACTTCCCTCTCACGGATCTTGTCAACATCCCGTCAAGGAATTTATTTGTGTCAATGGAAACCTTATTTGCAACAATTTTGTATAACATGACAAAATCAGCGATTTTTCTTCTCTTCTTTAGCGAAGAAGGACCAAATAGCAAAGCCCGTTGAGTACCGTTTGGAATAGAACTATAATCTACTGAGAAGCACCTAATCATAAGCTTCCTAGGGAAACTATTCTGAATGCTTTCTAGAAGATCTATGTCTTTCTTTTTCGTTGGATTGAAGACTGATGTCCCACTTTCCACTATAGGTCTTACGTAGGTTTTGAAACCACGTATGTAAACCTCGGGAAGCTCGGATTTCAAAGCCCTAAAAAGGTTATAGATGCGATAATTAGCAGATAATTGGATAAGGCATGCTTTCCTGGGAGTTGCTGGGTAGTGAGACCACAGTCACAGCATCTGTCTACGCTACCCAGCTCCAGAGCTTGGCCGACGCCGTGCGCCAGAAACGTCCAGAACGGAAAATGTCCACCTGCTGCACGACAATGCGCGTCCACATGTCGCGTCAAAGTGAGTCGCGGGAAAATCCACGAGTTAGGCTGGGAAGTTCTGCCCCATCTACCGTACTCTCCAGACCTCGCTCCTTCTGACTGCCACCTGTTCAGAGCTCAGAAGCAGCATCTTCGACGTAGAGAGTTTGATGATCGACGTCAACTTGAAATGGAGGTTTCTGAATTCTTTTCCTCACAACCCTCGGAATTCTGGCGGAAATTAATTGAAAGGTTGCCTGAAAGACGGGGTAGGATCCTAGACTTGGATGTGGAATACATCGTGGACTGGGTTTTTGTACATTGTATTATATTGTATTGTATTGTAATATTGTTGTGCTAGTGTTGCAAGACTTTCCGATCAACCCAATATATTGGCTCAAAATGCTGTCGCGTGATTGCTACACCTGAGGCATCGTACGTCGCTGGGTAAGTGCTGAATCGCGGTACCCTTCTCCCTTACTGCTCCGCGACGCCATCCGTGATTCGCGCTGCGTTAGAACAATTTTTTACGTGACAGCGGGTAGAGAACGGCACCTCCACCTGCATTATGGAGAATCCAAACACAATAAGATGACCGCCTAGAAAAAGATCATCCTTCATCTTCTTCGGAAGGTAAAAAGATCCCTAATAGCTCGGGCTGAACTTTGTCAACTTTTATACTCAGGGATCTATGAGATAACTATGTCTCCAGAAGGATGCTTTTATGAGGAGTGAGGAGGCTAAAGAACGTGTAGGAATTAGCCAGAGCAACACTGCTTGAATGTGCGCCTTTGCGCGGCATTTTTATTCGTTCACAATGCTCATTAGATGAGTCATATCTCACTTTCGGAGGAGAAATTAACAATATGTCACGGTTTAATAACAGCCAATATTAGCTGATATTGAAAACGATTCGGGAAAACACTACATGGCGAACTGGTGAGAATTATTCACAGTCCATTTCATCGTAGCTTTATGAGCTGTAGGCCAAGATTGTTACTACAGGGTGTCTGAAAAAATGTATACACTGTTTGAAATGTTTTAACTTTGCTGCCAGAAAGAAACTGAAGAGGTTAAAAGTTTATATGAAAGCGCAAGAAAATAGAAATTTTTGACTCATTAGCGGTAAGAATCGCGCCACGCATTCATCTAAACATTTGTCATTTACACACGATTGATTGTGTTTCGCTTGAGTACTTGTTATAGTCTCGCCATAAAGTGGCCGTATCTATTGATTTGTGCTTTTTTCAATTCACAAAACACACTACAGCTTGCGTTAAAATTCAGGATATCCTAAAAAGTGTAGGTACATCTCGAGACTTCCAGCATAGCTGCTAGCAAAGCTTTTGAAGATGATCGAGATTCATGAAAAAGCACAGGATAACGAAAATCCTGTGATGTTCAAATGGTCAAGATTGTTCTATGCATCCGTCTAAAATCTTTCATTTCAGGCGATAATTGAATGCTTGAAACAGATAGAGATTATTCAATCTACATACCCTTGAACGTCGTAGGAGAAGATATGATTTAATTGCGATTAATAAGATGGTAAACGGTTTTACTCGTATTTCCCTTCAAGAACTCCATATCCTTTCCTCGTCGAACAAAAGGGGTGGTCAGTGGAAGATCCAGTTTCTCAGAGCAAAAACCAGTATAAGATCTCAATTTTTCACTTACAGTGCTGAAAACTGAAACGCCGGCTGGCGCTGGAAAACTGCTGGCTCTGAATTTTTGAGATTATGTAAGAAACATATCATACCAAATTGCTTAAGGAAACGTAGAAAACTTTTTGACCGATATCTTTAGCATGCAGTGTAGTAGTTTCATCTCTACTAGGCTGATTCTTGTTGCATGTTTTGTGTTTTCATGTTTACAATGATTTCTTTGACTTATATTTAGAAAAACATTTGCGTTGTTTTTCTTCTGTCCACGTAGAAAATAAATAAATAAATAAATAAATACAAACCTGTTTACAACTGATCAGTTTAACATGTTCTGTAGTTTATTTTAACATTCAAGTTCTAAAAGTTAAGTGCGTCAAAGTGCACTACAATTTCACGTGAACCATTAACATCTCCAAAACCTTACGAGCAGCAACGGTATGATGTTCCATATGACGCCTATGTTTTTTTAAGATACCCCGCATTTTCTCGCAAGGTGTGTGTTTTCAAGTTTTAATACATTGACGACAATCGCGTTTTGCGGCAGAAAGCCGCCTGGGACGCGCGCGGTATGAGCCACCGATGGCTCGTAATGTCCCTCGCGGACCACTTTTTTGTCTTGTGTGTTTGTTCCTATCAAACTTCGACTAGAGGGGTTATTTAGGTGCTGACCACGAATCTGATATCCGCTTATGAAATATCGCCCGATTACGGTAGGTTACAGTAGGTACGGGTGAGTAACGATGTCGGAGTCATGGTCACCAATTTCGACCAAACTTCGCCTATGATTAGAATTGCATTGTCTATTTCTTACGAAAATCTCCCTGGTAAACTTTCATCGAACATTTTCGATCTTCGATGTATATTGCACCTATGAAGGAGACCAATGGTGTGCAGTACTCAAGAGTTGGCTTTCAAGAAGTCTTCAAGCCGTCGGGCGAAGCTTTCCGGGGACGATGACATTGGTAAGGAAAGCGCGAGTTGATTCCACGTGCTTGCTACTCGGCACCAAAAGGAATATTGATATAGCTGCGTACTGACCCTTTCTGGAGGAACACGAAGGTGATGGCCTCTGGTTCGACAAACAGACTGAGAAATTGTGAGATGCAGATCACAGCTTTCGTCGACACAGCCGACGAGAAGTTTAAATAAAAAGCTCATATCATATCTATGGTAGTATATCATTCGTGTTAGCTGGAAAGAGCTATGATACAACTTATCTGGTTTAAGCGCTCGCGACAATTAGAATTGCATTGACTATTTCTTACGAATATCTCCCTGGTAAGCTTTCTTCGAACATTTTCGTTCTTCGATGTATATTGCACTTATGAAGGAGACCACAAGGGTGTGCAGTACTTAAGAGTTGGTCTGACATAGGTTTCAAAATGTTTGAGGAGGGTTCTTGTCTTCCATGTTTTGAAGGCTCTAGTTTAAAGTTAGACCTTGGATAAGCCAAACCAACGTCCTTCTTAATCTATTCTTGTCTGTCACTATACATAACGCCAGGATCGCGCACTGATTTTAAAATGGCCAACTGGTAGCATCCAGTGTGAAAGCTAGTGTTAGGAAGGTGTCTTCTCCCGATACACATTATTGACGTCTTTTCGAAGGAGATGTCAAGTTGCCATTTTATCGGCCAGCTTCGTAATGCGCTCAGCGCTTCCCGGAGAGAAGAACAGTTGTTTACAGCAAAACTTTGAAATCATCCGAATAAATAGAACACGTGCACCTTGAGGGTGGCACAGCGGCAGGTCATTTCTATAAAGTAAAAACATCAATGGGCCAATGCAGGTGCCCTTGGGGACACTGCTGGCAGTAGGTTAACAGGCTAACACACGTTGACAGTGCGTGGTTAAGAAGAACCCTTTGGTTATGTTTGGTTAGAAGTGATTCGAGGGAAGAGAGCAGACACCCGCTTAACCTATACGCTGGAAGTTTTACTGAAAGAAAAGTCAGAGGTACGGAGAGCCATGAAATGCTTTCTATTCAATGATCGTAACAAACATCACCTTTTCCTGTTAAACTACCTGGCATTCCGACAAAGCATTTAATTCGAAAAATATCGCTGATTTTCCACACAAGCTTTTTTGAAAAAACCGGAAAGGTGGCGTGATATGTTGCCCGGCTAAAAACATAATTCGTCTAACTGCTGTTGACACCTCTTGCTGCCTCAACTCGGATATCCTAGGTTTCGAAATCTTCGATTCTACACATGTGGTTGATTTTAGAGTGGTTTTAGTTTACCACGCGCCTAACGTGAACACTTGCGAAGATGATGCTCGCTTAGACTCGCTGTGAAAACTGTGCCTCTCAAATAGCCATTTGACAGTCTTGGGCGACCTTAACCTTGACAATGATTGGGCTGCTCTAAGGTGCCCGATAATATTCGTGAAATTTTTTGAATGTTGTGGCTTGATCCAGCAGGTAAAGGAACTTATTCGTGACGCAATTCTTGATGTAATGTTGATCTCAACACCATTCCTCAACAATATTTCCGTTTTTGTATCATTAGACCACTGTGTATTTGCCTTCGAAATTCTTAATCCTGTGCTTAGTCAAGTTAAATACATCTCTTCCAAACCTTGGTAGAGCAGACTATTCTGGTCTAGAGATGTACTTTCATTTCGTAAATTGGTGGACAATTTTTCAAGGATAGAAAGCTGATGATTTATACAAGAGATTCTGTCGCATTGCCTGCTCTGATCTATCCAGATATATACCGTTTGATTTTAAAAACCTCCGTAACGAGTTATCCATAACAAGTTTTTAATATAATTACTCAAAAGACACGTGTTTTTAACATGCTACAAAATCCTTTTTCGGATCCTCGATATAAGAATGTGCTTCACGAATTGGAGGTTTTTAGCCTACATGCAAAAGCTTTCCTCCTGTTTAGAATCTGTTGTGATTCTAGCTGTGATAGTTGCTGAGTTTACGAATGTGTGGATGTGAACGTGTGTGGCGTGTATGTGTGTGAGTATGTGACTGCTGGAACTATACTTTATTTGGCGATAACTAAATACGTCAGCGTTATGTGTTACTATAATCGCGAGAGCCAGATGTTGTAATGCCGGTACGCGTTTTGATTCTGAGGGATACGAGGTGGTGGTCGTCCTCGGAGCTGGAGGAGACGACTGCGTCCTTGAGGTGGTTCGGTTTTCAATTCAGATGCAGAAGAAACTACTCCTATTAGTTTGACGAAGCATTCAGAAACATTCGATAGAACGGAATCAGATAGTGTCAATGACAGCCAAGAAAAGGGTTAAGAAACTGATCCTTATAAAGCTACAACTACAACAGTGCCGTTTGTCGACATTCCACAAATCGTTTTTAAGAAATGTGTACGGTCACATTATAAACCGTTATCGATGATTTTCAATATTACTCTGATTGATAGAGAGATTCTCGGAAATTGGAAGGAGTTCATTATCACGGCAACTTCAAAAAGTCTAAGTGTGTCAATAGTGTTGTGGAGTAGGCCAATGCTTGGGAAGTTCACATTACTCTTTTATAAACGTTTGTCTTTCATATTGCCAATTCAGACAATAACGAGTACTGTTTCAGCAGTTGCACTCCCTCCTCTATATCGTAGATTTGCCATGTTGGAGTTCATCTGGATCATGCAATAACCTTTGAGAATCACATTAACATCATTTTGCAGAAAGCCTTCTCCATTCTGTTTTTATTTTGTAGAACACTAAGTGTGGTGACAGCCCGATATTAGTTAGCTTATACAAGACATATGTCTTCACAGTAGTATTGATTAATTATTAATACATACTGTTCCCAGGCTTAGAGAAATTTAAGAACATTGATCTGCTCTTAAATTTGCCTTGTGACATATATTATTTTAAAGACAGCATTTTCTCATCCTTCTGGTTTAGCACTACAGTACAGCAGATTGTTCCTGTTTATTTTTTGCAGCATTGCAAAGTTTTTTTTGCCTGGTGTTATTTTTTGTCCTGCTCTGAGCTGATGATATTGATGATATTACCTGTTTGTAACTGTTCGCTTGGCTCTCTACATTTTTCTTTGATTACTTGTTTTGTTTATGTTTATTTTACTGCAATTTCTTAAAGTTTCTGTTTGCTTTTTCTTACAATTTCCCTTCTCAGCCGTAAGATGGTATCCGGAGCCGTTATCTATAGCGACTTACATCGTTAGTAGGCCACTACTCGTTTAGGTCATGTTTCCCACTCGCCAAACCATTGGCTCTTTTATTTTAGGTTTTAGCCTTTCTCTTTTTGTTTATTGCTTTGTTTTTCTTTTTTGCTTGAAAAATAACCTCACCATTTACTAATGAGAAAGTTGAGTTGTTCAGGATTTTAGTTTTTTTTTCTAAATAGTATGTTGTCTACTCCGTGTTCATGTTAATTATCTGTTTGTTATTGCGCGCATTTTAATGCGAGTGCAAATAAATAAATACACAAATAAATAAAAGGTAAGGCAAAATAAACCCCTGAATCGGTCATAAAGAAGATCGATTTGGAAAATGATTTCTTACTGTGTATTGAACACGAATTGAAAATTATGTATTCGTATATATTTGAACACAACCCCTCCTAATCATATAAAGATGGTTTTTCACTGTATAATAATCTGGGTTTGAAAATTTGTGGGGTATAATTTCACTTTCTGATATTCTTTCCTTCAGAAGAAAGAAAATTAACTCCGCGACAAGTATTTCGGCTTCGAACACCGTGATCGATCTAGGGCCGGATTCACCAACAAGCTACAGCAATTTAACAGAGAAAATACAGCCAAAATCCCTGATAACGCGGCGAAATACTTCACCATATCGCTTGATAATCTGCGCAATCAGGGATTTTGACTGTAATTTTCTTTATTAAATTGCTGTAAGTCGTTGATGAATACGGCCACTGTAGGGCGCTTCAGAAATTATTTATAGTGCAAACCATAAGTCACCGTTAAGAATTAGCATTCAAAATTTGTTATTGTGCAATTTCGTATCAAAATATTGCTGCTTCAGGTAGAGAAACGCGTCTTATACACGACATCTTCGTAACATCGTCGAAAGTTGAACTCGTCGTGAACAATTCGAAAATTGTCCGCTGAAGTCTTTATTTTTAGCTGTACGACAATTACCATTCATATCTTTGAAAGTTATATTCAGAGGTTGTAAGACCTTCTCCGAACGAGCTGCGCGGGAATCTCTAGAATTTCGACGCCACACCTGAAAAGAACCACTTACACAAGCATCGCCTAAAAACTGAAAAAATGCAGTACAGCACTGTGCCAGAAAGAGGGAGAGTACGACCCCCCCCCCCCCTTCCCCGATTCTGGAGCCTCAAGCTTAACCCTGAGCCACGCACTTGTCTTTGCGATTTATTTTGGGATTCAGTGATGCGAATAGATGTGGAATATACCGGGACCGGTGTATTCTGCAAGCGTTCGTTAAGAGCATGAAGTGGCGGAACGTATCCAGGGGAGGTTTACGACCTGCTCCTGCGGATATGCCAGCGACGGCCCCAGAGCCATAAAACCGTACCGGACGGAGAGTCCGAGGAAATCACGGTAGACACATCTCCAGGAGAGTCCATAAAAAGCCCTCCCCAGTAGATCTGTACGCTTTTTTCCCCGCTCTTGACCGCACTCCCATTTCGGTCCATGTAATTTATGAATAGTTGTTCTTTTGCTCTCTAATTACTCGTCGCTTATAAACCTTCTTACTCATCTACGTGTACTTTCTTGTGAGTACTGTATATCGGAACCAATATCAGTACAGTAATCATAGCGATTACAACGTACGACACTTAGTGTCCGACTTAGAAACACCTCGAGGGCTTTCCGCCTAGACATGTCGCTTTCCACGAGCAAGGAGTGTGACAGCGAAGTGCCACTACATATTTATTGTATTGCGTAGCATGGTTCTACTCAGGTTACCTGAAAATTTATGGCCCTTAATGCAAAGTCCATCGTCGCATCTGGAATGAGCGAAGGTGGTGCAATCCGAATCGAAGGAGCAGGCAGCGCCAGTTTCCCACATCGTCGCGTTTGTCGAGTAGCCCCTGGAACACGCAGAGTAAGCCAGAGAAGTTCATTCGTATTATTGCGGTGCTCTACAGTGGCCATCACAGTACCGCATAAACACATTGTGTGCTGCCGTCTAATATATTTTACAAACTCTTCCTCAAAGTTGAACGGTTAAGCTTCCAAGGGCTTTCGTTTGAGTTCCTGTCCCGCGCCATCCTCGAAAACGTTATGCGCGACGTATTAGGTTGGAAAAAAAGTCTTTTCATTTTTTTCAAAGATTTATTACTTCACAACTACAAAGTCAAATCAATTGAGATAAACTCAATTTTGTCCCACTACACTTCTCCAAAGACTGGGTAATTTTCCAATTCCTCTCGCTTAAAAGACTGCAGTTCTGGAGTCGAACCATTGATGAATCCAATTTTTGAGGTCTTCATTCGTTCCAAAATATTTCTCTTCAATTTCTTGCTTGAGAGCACGGAAGAGATAGTAGTCGGCACGAACGAGGTTAGGGCTATACGGTGGATGTGACATTACCTCCCAGCCCAGCTCCTTTATTGTTTCTCTTGTGAGTCTTGCAACATGTAGTTTTGCATCGTCATGCAGGATCATCACCTTCGACTTCTCCGGCCTGTTTTCTTAGAGAGTTGTGACGACTTTGTGGAGTTGGCCGCAGTATGTGACAGCAGTAAGTGTCTCTCCACTTCTGAGAGTTTGCCGATAAATCACTTCTCTGATATCCCACCAAACACTCAAGAAAATCTTCCTTTCGTGAACATTGGGCTTGAGATCAGACTTAGGGCTCTCTCCCTTTTGTACCCATTGCCTTTTCCTCGGAAGTTGGCACACAGAACCCAGGACTCTTCGCCTGTCACAATCCGCGGAAGAAACGATTTTCTTCCTTATCTGGACAGAAGAGAAGCAGCGATGGAGAGCTGTCGACTTTTCTGAGTGTCTGACAGGGCATGTGGAATCCAAGCTCCAAATTTCCATGAAAGCCAAGATTCTTCAGATGGATTCCTACTATCCTATGAGACATTTCGAGCTTCTCTGCCAGCTGACGTGTCGTCTGCCAACTATCGGTACGAAGAAGATGGTGTAGTTCACTGTCGTCCAATCCAGTTGGCCTTCCTGACCATGCTTTGCCCTCAGTGAATAATCTCCTTTTAAAGACTTTCCGAACCACTCATAACAGGCGCGATGAGTAGTAGATCCCAAGCCATATATATGGTTAATTTGGTCTGCTGCCTGACGTGCTGTGGATTCTTTAATGAATTCATGAAGAATGCCGTGCTGAAAACGGCCATGAGGTAGATCTGGCACTGAGTTCGGAAGATTGGGTGGATAACGAATTACAAGAAGAGTCTTAACCTGTGTCCGCGTGCGAACGGTAGACAAGTGTGACAGGATTACGAAATCAGCAATCAACATTGGCTAGTGCGTTTACAAGGGGAAGGGTAAAAAAAAATTTCGAAGTGTGAAGAGACTTTTTTTCCAACCTAATAGAATGGAAAGACATGGGATTGAAGCTTCACGGTCGGCAGCTGCACGTTCTTCATCTGAAGAACATCAGGACTCTCATCAACGCAACGATTGGGTTGGACTCCTTCACGAAAGCCCTGAGCAAGAGTTTCTACGCCCTTCCTCAACCAAATGGGATCCGTTTGGGCACTCTGGCACGCGGCGGGGACGAATGGACACATAACCAACGCCCTCTCTGACGTCTCTATATGATCAACGGGACAGCTGGTGATACAGTTGATGTTGGATTCTCCTACATATGGTTAATTTTTTGCTAATGCTGAACTATGCATGAAAGACCGGAAAGAGCAAGCTCTTCATCTATAAAATACGAAATTTAGTTAGCACTGTTCTTCCTAAGGGAGTTTTTCCCACAGTCTTTTTTCGCTCGCATGTGATGTTATGTCTTGGCAACAAACATGTTCGTGCATAGGAAGCAAAATCGAAGTTCATCAAACCTACATTTTGTCGTAGAGGCACTTGAAGCCCATTCTTCTGTCACATACTTCGTATGCACATCCAATCTTGGTAGTCTTGGAGAAAACCATCTGCAATTTTTTGTTTTAACCTCACACTCAATATCAGCGTCAACATTCCATTCAACATTAGGGGCGACGAATGATGTGATTGGCTTGATGCAAAAGTTCCCAGATATTTAGTGCTATTTTCGTTCGTTAAATATATACCATTTTCAGTTCAAATTCAAACGTTTTTCAAATCAAATCCAACATTTTCAGATCAAATTTGTTATAGGATAATTCTAGTTCATGTTTGACTTGATCTAGTTGACCGTCTCATGCGCACGTGTTGAACGGTGGCATGATATTGGTGGCGTGATTATTGACGTAAACCCCGTTCAGTTTAGTTCTGCGCTAGCTGTGGTCGACTTCGCTACTACTGTATTCTGTTCTGGTGATTGCTAATAAAGATCTAATCGAGCCGACAACTACAACAAAATTCAACGTTTTTCAAATCAAATTCAACGACTTTCGAGTCAAATTTCACTTGTTCTTTGCAAGTTGCACGTTTCAATGTGTTTATTTCTTCTCAAAAAATTTCATCGTGTCGAAAAAAGGCTGTCCAATGAAATTAAGAACTATTTCGCATCCTATACTATTAGAACTAATATAAAATTAGAACTGTTTTTTAACGAAGAAAATTAGAATTGAAGGCTATCCAACGAAAAAATTCTATCCAACAAAGATTGAAACTATTTCGCCTTCTCTACTATTATTAGAACTATTAGCAAAGTGTCGTTTACAGGTGTGAAACACCACGCAAACAAACATTTTGCTACCAATCGAATAAAAATCGCGACCCCCTAGACGAGGGCACGTCGAAATCTCTTATTTTAGCACTAAAATATGGCAACCCTCCTGCTCTTTAAAACACGATTTGAACCGTTGTTAAAATAAGAATTTTTTAAAGATTTAAACAATGCATTCACTTACTAGGTAGGTGAATTTGAAGTTCAAAGAAATTCGCGCTAAAATTTTCCTTGAGCAAGAAAAAACGCTCAAACTTTTTCTTGAAAAACCTCCTGTTCAATGAGGAAGAATCTTTTTGTGATTTAGAAGTGATTTAAATTTAGATTTGTTGGACTGCAGCTAAAAAAGACGATATATATATATAATCTTTTCTGCCCCTGTTGCCCGAAACTGGTATGTCAAAATTGTAGTAGATATAAGAAAACCATCATGAATCGCGATCGTGCTTATAAAATATTCCCGACGAAGAATGGCTAGGCTAAGGCCTAAGAATGGCTAGGCTAAAGCCTCAAAGAATAAGTAAATGTTTCAGGGATGTTCACTCACGTTCGAGAAGTATCGCAGGCCACTCTTGTACCTGTTTTCGGGACCAACACCGACATCTTCTGCTTCCCCCCACCAATGCGATAGGGCTGATTTTATTGCGGCCGCAGGACTGGGGATCCGACTCCAGGTAAACAACCTAAACGAAGTCTAGCTTAGCTCATTAACAAGGCTTTTGAATATTCTAAGAGGATGCAAAAGTGGTTGTGGCATGCCTCTCTAGAGTGCAGCGGCGTAATCATACAGAAATAAGAAGAAGTATAAAGGTGACGTGCCCTATTTCTTTTTCTTTATGTTTTTTACAATGCCATTTTATGACACAAACGCTCCATGTGCTTTTAGACTTACAGTATCAGACATTTGAAATAAAAAACGGCGTCCCATCTTTCTAAGTAAGCGAAGGAGGAACTATCCCATTACAACGAGGTTTAGCTTTGTGTCAGAGTCGAATCGAGAGCTTAAGATTCATCATAGAGGTGGGATATAAAATGGAGATTAGGTTGTTTTCCAAAGTAATTGTTACACGAGTAAAAGATCAAAGATAAAAGAAACAAAAGGATGGCGTCATTTCGTGGGATGTGCTACATATTCTGCTTCATTGTAATTGAGAAGGTAATTCGAACGGGGTTTGAAAGCGTATTTAGCCCATACAACATGTCAGGGTTTTATCATCTCCAGAAGAGTCTGGTTCCAGAAAATTCATCGAACTGGAGCGAAGCAAGGCTTGGTCTGGCTGGGCAGAGCCCGAACCAAGAACTAGGAATCAGAATGAAGAGCCAGCGCCTTCTCTTTCTAATCTAGCATTCGCCCTTTGTTGTTTGAGTAGGCTGCGGCCGTCAAACGCGCTGTACGTTCAGAACATGTTGCGCAGTACCTTGCTGATGCGTACTGGTCTCCAGAAAAGAGTCTCAAGATGCAGCTCGGTTAGCTTCAAGTGCAGCTATTTGAAATTGCAATCCGGTGTCAAAACGTCAAAGAAGCTTTCACGCTAAAATCCATAAAAGATCACGCTTGTCGACCAAGTCGACTTGTTCACTTGCATTATTTGATAGGTTTTAGTGTTTTCTTCCACCTTTGTGTGCAATTGTGTGTTATTTGCTGTTCTTGAAGTCATTTTTGGGCAAGATAGCCGCTCTCGCTGCTATCTCGGTCGCTATCAGTATACGCTGTATACAAGCCGGTGGAGGGAAGGGAGAGAGCATCACTTCTCGCTTTGCAGCTTTCCACTTTCCTCGCTCTCAGCTTTCGCTAACTCAGAGCAAGTGCCCTCTCTTCTCCTCACAAGTACTACTGCTTGCGAGGCTATTTCCTTGTTTGCATTATTTGGTTTGTAGTATAAATTTATAAAATAAATTGTGTTATATACAGCACAAGTTCGTCATCAGCTAACAGTCCTGCGTAGTACCATACAAGTGCGGTAGGAGAAAGAGGGAGAGAAAAGAGTAGGCGCTTTCAACAAGCTCCGCTGCTATCAGGAAAAACGTTGAAAACGCATAGCTGCAGAAATATGTCATTTTGGTCAATGTTCCTTATTATAATATTGTATCAGGAGTATGCTGGTTTGAAACCGACATTATGATAAGCAATGTTTTCGAGAGAATCGCGTTGAATGTCGAATGTGGGAGGTTGTTCCAAAGCAAGGATAATCTGCAAGGTTGAGGGCGTAGCTTGTGGGGCAAACCACACTGACGAGAAGAGAAGGATGCTAGCAGTGCGAGTGAGGGAAGTGCTAGTAGAAGGCGTGAGTCGCTATGTACATAGTCAGCTTGGTAAGCATACGGTTGATGTGCATGGCGGCAACGACTTTGGTGTGAAGTGTAAGTTTTTGCGGTAGAAGAGGAGATCACTGCGAGGAAAGCATTCAATGCGCTAAAGATTGTCACGAAGAATCCAGTAATGAACAACTGAAATAAACGCATTTCCGCTCCAAGTGAACTCTTTTAGTTCGTGTCGCACTGCAAACTAAGTAAGCAATCTAGGAACGACCTGTTATTCGGCGTGCATCTCTAAGAATGGATATACTCAAATGCGCGTTTTGATATTGTTATTATTGGAGTACATTTTTTAATAAAGTGTTTTTTATATCATGTAGTGTTATATATCACTGGTGATTTGATTTTGAAGATAAAGAAGACCGTGCCCGTTCTTCTGAACTTGACAACGATGTACTAAAGATCCTGGTGGAAACAGACCCGCGCACGACTCCGAGAGCTTACAGAGGAACTTGGAATTAGCAGATTTGGAGCAGATTAGGAATTTGAAAAAACTAGATATAAGGGTGCCGCATGAATTGAACGAGGATAAAAAATCGTTGTTTAGGGGTGTCATCGTCTCCTCTTCTGCGCAACAAAACTACCCTTTTCTCGACCGAATGGTGACGTGTGATGAAAAGTTGATCCTTTGCGACAATCGGCGACGTTTGGATCAATGGTTGCATTACGATAAGGCTCCTCAACACTTTCTGAAGCTAAAACTCCACCAAGAAAAGGTTATGCTAGCTGTTGGTGGTCTGCAGCCGGTTTCAATTTATTATCACAACTTCCTGGACCCTGGCGAAGGGATTACGGCGGAGAAGAGCAGTCGGAATTTTAACGAAATGGATCAGAAAGCAAGACGTATGTGCCCGGCTTTAGTCACTAGAAAGGGGCCAACTCTCTTCCACAACGCCAGGCCACACCTAGCACAACCGACCATGCAAAAGCTGAACGAATTGGGCTATGAAACTCTGCCTCACCCTACTTACTCGTCGAACCTCTCGCCCATTGACTACCGCTTTTCAAGGTTTGGACAACTTGCTGAGGGAGAAATGTTTCAAAAACCAAGACTACACCGTAAATGCCTACATTGCTTTCATCGCCTTCAGAACTCCGGATTTCTAGACTATTGGCATAAATAAACTTGTTTCTCTTTGGCAAAGACGTATTGACTCCAATGGTTATTATTTTGATTGATAAAGTTTCTTCTGAGCTCAGTTATGATAATTTGAATGTTCGAGTTAAAAACGCTCATCTATTTCCGGATAGCCGTTATGTTATAGACTGCACAGTGTGTTTCATTTGCTCTTATAGGTCTACTAACACAGGGCCAATCGCGCTCTAACGACATTGTCGGATCTAACCCTGAGTTTAACTCCTCTCCTAGCTTTCTCACGTTACGTGTGGTCGTAGTTGAATTTTAAAATCGTCGGAGCAGCTAAGGCGTTTGGTGGTTTAAATGACATATCAGAAATGTTGCACCACAATAAGGCCTTCGAAGAGGACGAATTAGTAAAAACGTAAGGCCAAAACAGAGATCCCCCTCAAAACGTGTTGGCGCACTATAAACAATAACAACAGAGAGTAGAAACCTTACCACCCTGTACTCTGGGACATATTTGGAACGTGTTCCTTAAGATTACAACCACTAATGGCATCTTGGGCTTTTCGTTCCATGTTGCAATCCCATTCCTGAAAAAATCGCTTCATAATTGTACTGTCCCGTTCCTCATTGCACAATTGATACATGCCGTCTTTACGTTGAACTGGACGCATATGAAATGAAGCTGAACACTCCCAAACAAAAGTGAATGTTGTCCAAATTAAAATGAACAATTAGCTTTTAAAAATGAAAGCTGATTTTTGACTGAATTATCGTTTTCCTCTTTGAAATCTTTTGGTAGCATGTGGGTGGGTGACGCTACAAAAATGTTGATGAGCCACTCTTTTAAGGAATTTCACAAAAGAGGAGTTTAGCTGTTTTGAAGTGCAAAAATAAAAAACAATGATATACAAGTATACTTCCTAGCCCTTCACGTTTTTTTATTTTCCTCATCAAAAAATCTGTTAAAGCGAAATTGCGCAGAAATAATTGTCAAAATAACTTGTCGGCCCTGCAGCTTCAGGAGATTGGTTTCCGCTATCAAAAGGTGCGTAAGGGAGAAATACTCGACCTAGATGAGAATGACTGCCTTTCCGTTTGAAATTATCTTTAATCCGTAATAACGATGTTTTCATGCGATCAAAACTCTAGCGCTAGGCGGGAGTTTGAGTCTTACGGTGGCACCAGAGTTTTTATCGAACAAAACATCGTTATGAGAGCTCCGAATTTCGATGCCAGCCACTTGATACCGGAAGGCAGTCGTTAGTCCCGACTCGGATGCGCACTGACGATTCCGACAATACCTATAGAAAATGAAGCTGCTGCTCAAGCTATGTGTGGCTTAATTTTTAAGGCGCCTACTTTGGTAAGTGGGCAGTTTGGTGTGAAACTTGTTTAGTTAGGCGTAAAAATCGGCCAGAGTTATAAGTTAATCATTGAACATTTGTTACCCTTAGAAAATCATATCTTTATATGTTCGAACAAAACGGAAATAATCGCTTGCAAAATGAGACTCTATTAATTGATATAGTTAATGAATCGCAGTCGGAGGAGGTGTCGCTAGCACACTGAAGTTTGAGTTTCTTGCTTCAGATCCGGTCCCGACCAACAAAGGCTTCTAATATATTTCTGTAGGACGGTTCCTGCCGGACTTTTCTGGGAACATTTGGTTATTCAACGACTTGCTACACCAAGCCATTTTCCCAGCTAAATTTGGGTTCAACTCTCCTCTACGGTTCCTCTTAGAATTGAAATGCATGATCCGTCCCAGGGATTGATTGGCGCCAATCTCGTCATTTTGTCCTACATAGGGTTAAAGGACGGCGTTACTCAAACCCTCTTTGAGATACACCACGTATTCTGCTTCTACGGAATGCCGTGGAGGCGATTTGAAGGTGTATTTGGCCTGTATGACTTGCGGTGGCAAGCAGATGGGCAAGTTAGTTTCCTACCCAGACAAGTTTGGTACCAATTCACCGTCTCCGGAAGGATGGGGGGGGCTTGGTTATCCTGGGCGGTAAATCTGAACCACAAACGGGTATCCGATGAACTTTACAGCTGTCAACTCCTCCGACTGAGCTTCACGCACCCTCTATTCTACATAAATTGCCAAAATAATTGATATTCGAAATGATTGTCGTATTCATCTTGCTTTCATATATTCCTCCTCTCTACATATTAGTGGAGAGCTTGACCAGCTACGATTTTTTCCATTCAATTGAACTATTTTTTTGCTAATTCGACGAATAGGATTGAGAAGCATTATATTGTATTTCTGGCAATAAAGAAACAAATAAATAAAATTTGACGAGTTATAGTACCAGCTTGTACATGTTCCTGGCAGGATTTAGCAGGCCGGACTTGTTCGGTTCGACTCCCTTTGCGACACGGCGGCGAGCGTCGTTGTGGAAATTCAGAATCTGTTTGCGAATTGTGTCCAACATTTTGGAGTTGTCACAATCTACAAAGATTGGACATCTTTAAGCGAACGAGATACCTGAGAAAAAGCAAGTGCTCACCAGCATGTTTTCTATGATGTGCTTCGGTTCTTCTTGTCCATGTGACAGCTAGCTGAAGAACAAATTATGAGATGTCGGAGGTAAGCTTCGACTTTCCCACTTTTACATGCAGTTATGTATGTCTACACTCTTTCTTAAACGTTTTAAATTTTCACATCTATATCGTATCTATATCTATTTATCAATAAAATATATATCCAACTCTTTCTTTGCCCTTATATTGGTACAATAAAAACGACAAAAATGAGAACGTAAAAAATAGGGAGGTCACTGAACACAGTGAACTAAAGCAAGTAAATACAAATTACGCTGCACAAAACTGATTTTTAAAAACCAGTCAGACTGAAAGTTTCCCGCAGTTGTCGACTTCTAATAGTAAATGATGATAACTTCGTCGTTTCAGGATGTTTTGTTGTGATCATGCATCAGGCAGGAGTCGAACCCGCCCCCTCAGCGCTTCGGGCAGTATGTTACGCCTTACACCACCGGCGCTGTTTCATCATAACGTCAGCGATATCCTTGAGGTCTATCAGAACTGATATCCTCGTTGATAACTTTGCCCCAGTGGTTCCCCATTCAAAAATACTGTTACATTTGACGAATTTATCTTGCAAACTGGGGCAGACAACACTTCACTCAGACTTCTTAAAAACTGTGGGAAAATTGAATGTGAACTATTATACAAAGACGACACAGTGGAATGTTGAGAAAAACCTTTCCTTGAGACTTACTAGTCGGCCACCCTTTTTATGTTCACTTCGCTTCCTTAGAGGTGTCCGGTGCGTGCTTCTGACTAGGGTAGATCCCACCTAACATACTAATAAAATCATTTAAACAGTTCCAGCTGCGTGGATTTGGGCAGTTGTAGCTTAAGAACCCTCAGAAAACATTTTTGATGGGAGGCGCTTGGTTTGGAACCGTGTGCAATACCGCTCCTGCATCTTGATTTTTGGGCGGAATAGGTGCAAAAAACTGCGGTTTCCGTCGTTTTCCCATGCCCCTCTTCAAATAGGGCCTATTAAAAAACGGAAGCTACCAACTGTATCCAATTTGGGCTGTCTTTCTAAAGATTTAGGTATCATACAGTGGTTTTAGAAAAAAAGTAGGTTTAGGATCTACAAAACCTGGACCCTGTCGGTGCAATTTTCTCGAGCGATAGGAGAAGGGTCGTCTATGTTAGGTTTTATAGGTCACTAAAACTATACATTTCTAAAACCACTGGATGATGCCTACATCATTGGATAGACCACCTTGGATTCCGATGGAAACATTTATTTTTTGAATAGGTTCCTCTCGAGGAGGTTAGGGAAAACGGCGAAAAGGGTGATTTTCCGTTTATTCCGCCTAAAAACCAAAAGACAGAAACGGTATTGTACCTCTTTCCTTACGACTCCTTTTTTTATCTAGATTTTGCCAGAATTTTTATTGCACGAGCATGACAACTAGATGGCTTAAAACATACCAATGCTAGGAGTATTAGCCTCATGTCGTTAGGGAATTACTCGTTCAAGCACTCTGAAATTGGCGTTTTAATAAGGGTTTTCATGATCTACAAACATTGATCTAGTCAAGCCTTAATTTTTTTGATTCCTTATTATGAGCCTTTGCCTCATAATAAGGAATCTTTAGGATTAGAAGTTCTACACCAAAAACACCAGTGATCTATGTAAGGAAGTCTTTTGAAGCACTGTTGGCCTTTGAAGCATGGGAAATGGCCACTGAGAAGGAAATGAGAATCTGCATTGGAATTCTTTGTTCTTTACCTATCTTCTATTGAAGCAGATCCTCAATTGTCACCACTAAGTGGTCTACTGGACGACGACCTTGGTGTCAGATTTCGTCAAGTATCAGGAGCAATGAACCATCAACGGCCTCCTTTCAATGAAGAACGTGGAACCATCTACGACAGCTATCCTCTCATTTCCATAAAAAAACGCGAAAAGTTTTCACGCGACGTTGAGACCATGTATACCTATCATAAATCATGCATTTGGCTGTCTATTCAGGAGTGGTAATGACCTTGATAGACTTCCCAATACGAAGAAGAAGGCTCACAGGGTCCTTTTCAACTGCCCTTTTCAATCGAAAAACGGTACAAACGACACCTTACCTGATTGCATAGAAATGATTCTAGCATATGTAAGGGCACAATTTCTACACCGTAATCTGTTTAGGTATACGTGCGGTCGTTCCTTCGCGAATGTTGCTCCTCCTAGGTTTTTATGCGTTGTTCTCTGTCTTGACTGGAAGTTCACATCCCCAATAGCCCCAACAGTTGATTTTTTCGTTGTTCGAGATGATTTCACCAAAAATGTGCTCTGGACACCTGGCACCAGGCAAAGAGTGATACCGGAGCGGTGGCTAAGGCAAACGCTCAGTGCAATGCGGAGGTGGAGTTCTTGATGACTTTGCGAATACCACTGACCGTATTTATGAAGCCGCGGGAGCGGGAAGAGAGGCGATAAGGTTTCGGTGTAGTTGTGGTGTTTGATTTCTAATGCTTGAATCATCTGATATGCGCCAGCACCCGGCGCGCTGTTGTATGTCTTGACATCATCCTGTGGAGTTTACCGCGGTTGCCACACGTGGTTTCGCAACGGTCGCTTAATTTCCAGTTGCCTCTGGAACGCCTGCCTCTGGAGGTGGACACTGGTTCAGAACTAACTGGAACGTCATTGTTGACGCCACGCACGTCGACGGGTAGCGTGTTGGATCGCGGTGTCGTCCTAGTCTTACTTCGCCGTGCCGTCATTCAGAATTGGCACTGCGCTATTTTTTTCCACACGTTTGACCGCGGGTGCAGAACCGTACCCTCCACCTACAGTATGGAGCATATGAAGTAAGATAACTGCCCAGAAAATGACCATCCTTTATCTTCTTCGGAAGGTAAAAACATCCCAAAGAGATTGGGTTGAAGTTTGACAGTTTTTCACTCAGGAGGCTTGGAAGCAAGAAAACTATGCCTCTCGGAAGGATGGTTTTACGAGGAATGAGAAGGCTAGAGAACATGAAGGAAGTAGCCAGAGCAACAGTGCTTGAATGCGCTTCACTGTGCAGCCTTTATATGTTCACAACGCTCATTAGATGAATCATATCTCACTTTGGGAGGAGAAATTAACAATGTGTCACGGTTTAGTAACCGCCAACATGCGCTAATATTGCAAACGATTTGAGAAACATTTTATGGCGATCTGGTGAGAATTATGCAATGGCCATTCAAACGTAGTTTTATGAGCTGTTGGCCAAAATTGTTGCATAGATTTATTACGGCAGACGCTTGATGTTTTGCCTTCTTCAGAGCATGGAAAAGTCAATAACGCTTTAAGAAAATGGTATATATTAGTGTTGTGTAGTCGGAGACCGGAGGCGTAGTAGCGAATAGATTTATAATATTAGCAGGAATAACAAACACTATTATGAGTACAGCGTCCGGTTTATATACACGGAAAAAGAAGCAGATCAGATAGTACAAGATCTACTTCAGCCCTTAGGTTGCTCAACCGCAACCGTTCTTCTCATGCCCAACAGCATTTGTTTTCGGATGACACAACTTCCGAATCCGGACGTCAGGTTTCCCCTCATTCTCAACTTCTGGCCCACTCCCTTGTTTCCACTATTGACCCCCATATTGGTCTCTTCTTGCAAGATTCCCCGTTCTGGTCCCTCCTACAAGTTGTTTCTTTCCTTCCTGGTAGCTCTCCTAGTCCACCCTAGAGGTCCTCCTTACTTCCCTTGTCCTCCACCCACCCCCCCCTCACCTTTAGTGCTCCTCCCAAGCTCAATGCACATATTCGGAATAAGGACGTTCAGAAACGCGCGCAATTGAAGCTGTGTCAAGTGTCAAGCAGGAGGAGGCTACGCTTCCTCCACTCCCGCTCCTGCAGTAACATCCCATGTTGAACGGCAAACGTTGCCTGCGCGGGGTTCGCAGAGGCGTAATTCGCGCGAGTAACATTTTCCGCCGCTCGCCGTACGACGACGGTGTCATCTCTTCTGACTCCAGACGCTTGTTGCGCGACGTAGGGGACCCGTATTCGGTATCCAGACGCTCAGAAACGCGCGCAGATGCCGCAGTGTCAAGCAGAAGGAGGCTGCCCTTCCTCGTCTACAGCAGCATCCCATGGTGAAGGGCACATCTTGTCCGCGCGGAGTTCGACGAGGCGTATCTCACGCAGGTTTCCAAACCGCCTCATCATCTGCAGCGCTGGCGAAACTTCGCGCGGAGCTCGATGGGGTGTATCCAATGCAGGCTTGATCACTCAAACGTCATTGAAGGCTAACTCAATCATATAGTGGTAGATAGATATCGCTTGATAAGCCGCGCTATTAGGGATTTCGGCTATAAGCCGTTGATGAATCTGGTCCCTGGATGTAAACGATAAATTAATACTTTAAAGCGAATCGATACTTCAAAAACAAACTTCAGATTCATGTTCAGCGACCTCGATTGCTCAAGGGCCGAAGTTCCCAGGCAGGTAGAAGACGTCTGGGTATTTTCTGCTACTTTCGTGTCGTAATTCCCCCCCCCCCAATTTTTCCCCTATTTTCCGCCTGATTTTCCCCCGTTAATTTCTGCGGCGGCGCCGATCGATGGGATGACTCATCGCTAGGCGCGTTATTATAGAGTATGATAATTCTATGAGCTGCAGACCGCCAACTGGTCGTTCTAGAGTGGAGCAAAGAGAAGAAAAACGTCAGTGTTCAAGACATTCCAGACAAGTCGGCTGCCAACTTACCGATCCAGGACCGTGGAAAGCATGCTTTGTCTGGAAAGAAACTGCAGAACCACCAATCCGTGTAGACTATATGCGAGAGCCAAAGCCTTCTCCGATTGCGCAGCCACGTCATCGAAAACTGAAAAGTGGCAATTTTTAGGGTAAAGCTTTATTAAACCGCTTCCATCTAAGTGAATTATGCCTTGGATAGCACATTTCTCCGCTAGATTTTAAGCGAAAAAACCAACGAGTCTGAAATAATTTTGGCTCTGAAATAGTGCTGTAAAATTAATTAGCTCTACCGTTCTTTAAGATAGGAACTTTAGATTTTATTGAGATGTTCTGTAGCGCTGAACTGCTCGCGCACAGAGCAGTCGGATTCAGTTTCGAATAAACGCCTTTTTGGAATGCGCGAGTTAGTTAATATGGAGCGAAGCATTGAAGCCTATTACCGTCAGCTGATCTCTCTTCATCTGAATATTACGACAAAATAAGCATTGGAAGGGCTTTCGAAAGAATGCGAAGAAGTAGAGCATAGGAGCTCGAAGAATAAATGTTTGGCACAATCCCGATGAACTGCTGATTTTTCCTGTCTTCAAAAGTTTAAAATAAAACTCACTGCAAAATTTTCGCTCTTTTATTCTTTAGAATAAGGATATGGATAAAGGACAGCGTTACTCAATCCTTCTGGGATGCGCCACGCGTTCTACTTCTACGGGATGTCGTGGAGGCGACATGAATGCGTATTTGGCCATACAAGGACTTGCGGTGGCCAGCCGATGAACAAGTCAGCGCTTCATCCTTCCCAGACAACTCTGGTACCAATTCACCGACCTCGGGGGGATGGAAGGCTTGGTTGGCCTGGGCGGGAAATCCGAACCAGGAACCTGGTATCGGGTGCACGCGACAGTCGCGCCTCCTCCGACTGCGCTACACGCGCCCATTCGTTAGAATAAGTTCTAGAATTTCGAGGAAAAGATGATAATGATGACATGACCGCTTTGATGAGCAGAAAGAATACGAGTTTTAGTTAATTTATTTTATTCATTTATACGTGAAATTCACGCGAAACACAAGCAATTTGTGAACAATAGTTTTAAAAAATGTAAAAAAGTAAAGCTATCACAAAAGAAGAATGTAATGAACAATAAAAAAGCTTGGGTGAATATAGACTGGAAAAATTACTAGCCTCACAATAAGGTGAGCAATTAAGTAATTTGGAAATGCCTGTCATAAAGCCTCTTGAATTTGCTCAAGTAGTCAGGGATGGAATGTTTTTGCAAATTTAAAGACCGTCCAAACAGCGATAACGTTTCTTGGATCATCCTTTAGTCATTCAAAAATCAGTTTTTGATGGAGCTCTTTCCAGATCCCCTTCCTCTACTTCTTTCCTCTCGCCTAGCCCACGCCAGTGGTTTTTGGTGCCAACCGCTTATCTACGTACGTCAGTGTGATGGTGAGCGGCACCAGTGTAACAGTATAGCCCGGCTTTTCGTCACTATGTGTTTGCAGCTTGCAGAGGAGTCGGAGCTAAACGCGACTGGTTTTTCACGTTTAGCTGGACGACTATCTGACAGCTGACGAGCCTTTTTAATGCATACATAATGCAGCAGATGAAGGTCCTGCAAGTCCCTCGTGAGAGCACATCAGGAGGAGGCGCCAGATGTCGCTGGCACTCAATAGAGGTTCTTGGTTCGAATCCCTCTTGTGCCATCCAAGCCTCCATTCCTTCGGGAACGCTGAATTGCTACCAGACTTGTCTGGGGAGGGTGAAAACTGCTCTGTTTCAGCTGGCCACTACATTTCGTTGTATTGCGTACTCATTCAAGTTGTCTAAGAATTTGAATGCATGGCGTACCATAAACAAGGACTCTTAAACACCGTGCTCGAACCCTTCTGTTTTTACATTAAAATAAGGTAAAATAAAAATTAAATTTTAAAGATAGGATGTTGTACCAGCCAATTAGAACCGAGGCATTTCTTAAGTCAGGTGCAGCTCAATTTTTGCAAGTTTGTTTTGCTTCCAGGGAGGAGATTTTTTACGTTTTCTTGTTAAAGCCCGAAGTACTATTAGGGGGGGGCCAAAAGTAATGAGACAAAATGAAAAAAATCTTTATCTCCTTATAACTCAATTACAACTCAACGGTGCTGAGGAATGTATTTCCCATTAAGGGCAATGACCTTGCTGCCATCGCTCAGTCAACTTCCTGATCCCATCCTTACAGAACTGCTTGAGCCTGGTGTTGATCAACTGCTCGATATGGTTGTCAAGGACTGCTTGGGTTCTTGTGTCCCTTCCGACTAGGAAGTCCTGCAGGCTCAAGTAGTAGTGGTAGTCACATGGGGAGATGTCCAGCGAACACGGTGGCTGAGGCATGTGAACGTAGCTCAGCTGGCCAAGCTTACCCGTGGTTACTTGTTCCCGATGGGGTGCGGCGTTGTCGAAGAGGAGAACCTTCTTGAAGCGCAGCGAATGAATAAGAGTGAGTCGCCGGCCCATCTCTTCTACTTCGTTCACCGTGGCCTTGGAGTTCATCGCGGTGCTCTTGGGAAACAGCCTCCGGTAAACCGGTCCATGGGCGCAGACCCAAAAGCTCCAAAGATGCTTCTCGCCGTGAACATCTCGCCGAACGAAGGTCGGTAACAGGTCACCAGGCCTCACCCAGACTCGCTGCTTGGCAGGGTTAAGGTAGAAGACGTACTTCTCATCTTGCGTCAATATTGAGCCCAGGCTGCTCGGGGTTGGGAATTGGGGGAGATTTGCGCGACACAGGTAGACTCGTCAGACTGGGGTTTCGGCATGAGACAGGCTGGGGTTTTGGCATGCTTCTGGAAAGGGCTGAAGTGGTAACTTTTCAGATGGGCTTCAGTAGGTAGTATACAAACATACAAATACGATAAGCACTAAACCAGACTCCAGCCACGAGATATATGGACACGGCATGGGGTGTCTCATTACTTTTGCCCCCCCCCCCTAATACGCTTATCACTCACAGCGTGCAATATTTACGATTGAAAAACTTTCCACGCACTTTCCAGCAAAAAAAAACTTGAAAATCCTCAACACATCCGATGTCCATCATGTTTGTGATGATCATAGGGTAACAAAACAATGTCATAAGTCTATACTAAAGGTAGAATTGAAACCGGAATACTTCTAAATTATTTTTGAAGTCGATATCGCTTACCATTAAACAGAGCAAAAAGTCCAATTAATCAGGCTAATTAAATGAAGTTTGAATTAGTACATTGATAGAGGTGCTGTGAATGCGGCGACTGACAGAGGGACAGCTGGCCCACCCATTAGAGTTTTATGGCAAGAACACGACCAGTATCATTTCGCACCTACGAGTGATTAAGATGAAGTGAACAGCTGTTCGCGGTACTAATCTGGATGCGAGCACGTGTTGCGCTACATGGTGTACTGCAACAAAATAACAAAATACAGTATTTAGCATATCTCCTGCTCCTGCTCACTCAGGACGTTCCTACTCAGTACATCAGCGTCCTTCGAGAGCTGTACAGTTAATTCATGACCAACACCTCACCATTCTACAACGACGTAATCGACGTGACGTGAACACCATATCCCCGAAACTCTTCAGCGCCACCCTCGAAAACGTCATGCGCGAATTACAATGGGAAGACATGGGAGTGAAGGTGGACGGCCGGCAACTGCACCATCTTCGCTCCCCTGACGACATCGTGCTCATAACACCGAGCATCAGCCAGGCGCAGCGAATGCTGGCCGACTTCGACCGTGTATGTGGGAATGTTGGACTGCAGCTGAATCTTACCAAGACGATGTTCATGAGGAACGGACAAGTTTCTGATGCCCCATTCCGCTCAACGGAACGAACATCTCCGAATGCTCCAGCTACGTGTATCTTGGTCGCGAAGTCAATATGGCCAACGACCTAGCGCCAGAGCTGAGCAGGAAGAAACGAGCGGCTTGGGGAGCATTCAAGAGCGTCGAAGAAGTCGTGAAGAAGACGAAGAACGTCCGACTCCGTGCCCACCTATTCGACTCCACTGTTCTTCCTGCCCTAACATACACCTCAGAGACCTGGGCTACGCGAAAGCAGGAAGAGTACGCGATCAGCGTCGCCCAGCGTGGAATTGAGAGGACGATGCTCGGAGTGACACGACGCACGCAAGTGAGAGAAGGCCTCCGGAGCTCCGAGCTTCGCCGACGTTCGAAGATCAGACACGCTGTCGCGTGGGCCAAGTTGTCGAAAGTTAGGTGGGCTACGCGACTCCGTCGCGAAGAAGACGAACGGCCACGTAATGCGCTTCGCAGACACCCGCTGGACGAGAGCCGTCACCGACTGGATTCCGCGGGATGTCAAGAGAACACCAGGACGCCTACCAACGCGTTGGTCGGACTTCTTCGTCAAAGCCCTGAACGACCTATATGACCCTCTTCGTGTCCCTCGAGCGAGGAGGATCCATTGGACCACCCTGGCACGCGGCAGGGGCGAATGGAGACGCTGCTGGTGTCCGCTCGAGCAAGTCGATGATCAACGAGACGACAGGTGATACAGGTGATACATTGTCTCCAAGTGTGACTCAAAAGCCTTTCGGATTTACACAAGGGCAGTTGGACTGCCTTCCTCACTGTCTATCTCTTTCTCACTTTAGCTCCTGAGATGGCTGAAACATGGAATGACTCTTGGACGGGCAATCTCTCTAACTCTCCTTGACATTTCCTGAATCTGAAAAAGACGGTAAGCCGAATAAAGGTCCGATACTAATGTTAGCACGACAGCCTCTCTTCTCTTCTCTACAGCACATCCACAGTTTACTGCCTTATCTTTGCAATTGATTAAAAATGTTGCAGTGCTTTGTCGCTTGAGATTTACACAAAGTATTTACATATAAGCGTTTGTTTGGTCAGTCTTTCAATGGGTGCTTGGTAGCGCAGTCAGATGAAGTGACAGCTACCGCGTGCACCTGGATCCAGGTTTCTGGTTCGGATTTTCCTTCCAGACCAACCAGGATTTCCATCCCTCCCGGAGCCAGTCAATTGGTATCAGATACGTCTGGGAAGGACAAAGCACTCTCTTGTCTATTGGCTGACCACTGAAAGTCATTGTATGGCCAAATACGCATTCAAATCGCTTCCACGACAGACCGTAGAAGTATAGTAGGTGATGCATTCTGCAAAGGGATTGAATGACGGTCATAATCCTTTACCCTCTATTAACTCCTGCTTTTTCTAACCTTGAACAGAAATCGCTGCAGGTTTGTCTATGACAAGCCAAATTTACCAAAATTCTGAAAGAGTTGCGCAGCCCTTTAAGCGGTTTTTAAGATAATAATAAAGTGAATAGAAAAGTATAAAATCTAAAAATTTTGATTTTTTAAATTTTGATTTCTCTAAAAGCGGTTCGTTTCGCCACCTATCTCCAGACGAAACTTTTTGGTTATAACACCTCCCCGGTGGCTCGTTAATGAAGGGGGAGACGTTATAATCATTTTTAGATGATTACAAATCATCAGAGATAATTTTTAAAAAAAATTTAAAACTTTAATATTATATTATATAATAACAGTATAATAGGTTTTGTACGGGCGCGTGTAGCGCAGCCGGAGGAGGCGCGACTGTCGCGTGCACCCGATACCAGGTTCCTGGTTCGGATTTCCCGCCCAGGCCAACCAAGCCTTCCATCCCTCCGGGGTCGGTGAATTGGCACCAGACTTGTCTGGGAAGGATAAAGCGCTGACTTGTTCATCGGCTGGCCACCGCAAGTCATTGTATGGCCAAAGACGCATTCATGTCGCCTCCACGACATCCCGTAGAAGTAGAATGCGCTGGCGCATCCCAGAAGGGATTGAGTAACGCCGTCCTTTATCCTTTTTTATAATAGGTTTTGTATAATAACAGTATAATAGGTTTTATTATATAATAGTACTTTAAAATAGTATCATGAAAGTTTTATTATACTATATAATAAATAATGTTTTATAGAGCTATGAAAGAAATTGAACTTGCGGGATGTCTGTCCCTCAGCTGAACCTTGCTCTTGTATTTCCAAAAATAACTCCACTTTGGTACATCAATCACTGTCCAAATGGATAAAGTATGTCATAATTCATTTTTTATTATTTTCATTATTTCATTACAGTGTCATTTTATTTCATCATACCACAGCGCCATTTTCTTTCTTCCATATTCTTTATATGTGCGGCTATATCATTTCACGTGTTTATATCGTGTCTATTGGCGTTTATTTATTTATTTTTATATCTCAAATATTTTATCAAATTTGGTTAACAATCTATTTTTGTGCGAGTACTATAACTATTTATAATTTTTAAAATTAATTATTCTTATTATATTTTATGCCAGGTATTTTACTAAACTGTTTAATTAATCTTGGTGTTCCGTGTTGTTGTTGATATCTCTAAGTACTCAAGCACGTTCTGACTATTAAAAAGAAGTTCTTAGCCTCTTTGAAGCTTACAGCTATATATTCCAAAGGTTAGTAGAGGTGTATGCCTAAATATATGAAAATATTAAAAACATATTGAATTTTTTTTGGCGAGAATAAACTTTATATGCTGAAAAAAGAAATATGTAAGAAAACGTTTCTCTAAGGAATGTTTACGTTTAATTTTCTGAGAGTTGTTGTCGAGGTGCAGATGGTACGTGTTCCTCATTCTCATCACTACTTCTCTTATGCTCTTGGAAGCTCGATTAGTCTTTAGTTTTTCATGCCGTCTGGCTCCTGGACGGTGAACGTGTTTACCTTGTGATCTAGACACCAGGAGAAATTATCAGGGGCCGGAGATGCTTGTCCGCTGGACGATGATGGAGCATCGGAAATTCTTCCGCTGCTGAACACCGTCTTCTTAAGGATTACCTACAGTCCAGCCCTTCTGAATCCAGAGTCGAATTCGTACAATACCGCCCGCGTCGCGCGGTCAAAAAGACGGTTTGCGACGGAAAAATCCGTCGCAAACCGTCGCAAGCTCATAACTACTTTAATTTGGAGTTGTTTCAGAAGCTATTAGCACCATTCTATTCGTCTCCTCGAGATCTACAAAACCATGTATGAAACTTTACCAGTCCACCGCGTTTTCGCCGTGGGTGGCCTAAAAAACAGGCTTTTGCGATTGGAGCACCTTATTTTCCAGGACATACATGTGACGTGCAGTGTTTTCGGAGTATCCCAAGCATGACGTGCGTTGTCAGTGCTCTGTCATGCCTGGAATGTTCCGAGACTGCGCCGTGCACAATACATAATATAAGATCGAATCTATCAATCGAATGGGCGGAAGCATGTCCACTGGGTTTCTATTTTCGCTTGATGGAAAATGTAAAGCCTTCAAGACTATCTTGCATTGTTTGGAGAATTTTATCAGAAATTTCGAGCCGCCCTACTTTGGAATTGCTCCAATCTGTCCCGGAGAGACGTTAAGTGTGCGCCGCGTGCAATGCGTATAGAGATGAACCTATCAATCGAATAATCGAATGGGTTCGACAACTGGTAGAAATTGCGTTTGGGGAGTTCTACCATAAATTTCCAGCCGCTCTACTAAGGAATTGCTCTGAGGCTGTCCAGCTAGCCTTCAGAATGCGCCATGAACAATGCATATAGAGTCGAACCTTTCAATCGAGGGGGGCGACTGCTTGCAAATTGTACGCGCGGGCGTGTTCGGAGCGCAATAACTCTTTCAAGTTCAATATCGTTTCAGCTGCAACTCGTGGGTCTTGTAGGCAGTAAAACGGTCTAGTAGTATGTTAAAGTAGAACGGTGTAGCTTAGGAAGAGGCAATGTTACAGGGGTGCGAAAATGCAGGTGAGGCTTGTGTGACGCATTTTTTTTCCGAATTCGGTGGACCTCTGCGGGAAGACCCGGAGAGCAAACGGTCTTGAAATGCATGTGCAAACGGAGCGCTTAAGGCGCTTCACGATAGCGTTCTCAGAGCTCCTCAGCTTTCTAAACTGCCTTAGCCTCAGCTGCCAGTTTATACCGGCAGAAGATAGCGGTTAGAGTTTCTTGCACTCTTAATTGTTCGACACTCTCAGCGGTACCGTTCTGTTCACCATGAAAAGCGCTATCGAATGGTACCAATTTCTACCGATTCTGGGAATACCGGTTTTTTGACAATTTCCGTATCGTATCAAAGGCCGAGGCGGCTCAACAGCGCGGCAGAAGGTCGATGACGTCATCGAAAATCGATATCTTCGAACTGGCCCATGCTTGATACCGTTCGATAGAGCTTTTCATGCTGAATTGAACGGTGTTATTGTAAGTAGGGAAAACTGTAATATGGGCGAGTAAGAGCGAGGAGAACATCGACCGTTGTTGTGCTAAATTGCACGCGCGGGCGTGTTCTGAGCACGAAAACTCTGTCATTTGTTAACCTTTCCGGCTGCAGCTCGTCGGTTTTGTAGACAATACAGTGGACTAGTAGTGCGCTGAAACATAGCAATGTAGCTTATGATTGGACAAAGTTACAGCGGTGCGAAAATGCAGGTGAGCCTTGCCTGACACGATTTTTTCCAAATTCAGTCGACACCTGCAAGAATACGCGGTGAGCTAACGGCCTACAAATGCGCCAGCGAGCAGAACACTTAAGGTTCTTTAAGAGAATGTTTTAACAATTCCTTTGCTTATTGAACTGCCTTAGCACCAGCTGTCATTTTCGGGCGGCGGAGTTTTAGCGTTGAAGCTTCCTGCGCCATTATTCGCCCAGGTTTTGAGTGCTCGACACTTGCAGTGGCACTGTTCTGTTCAGCATGGAAAGCGCTATCGAATGATATCAATCTCGACCAATTTCAGAAAGATCGATTTTTTGACAATTTTCCATCGAGGACGGGGGCGCTCCAGGCCGAGCCTGCGCGAACGATGACGTCATCGAAAATCGATGTTTTCGAAATTGGCCGAAGTTTCTCGTCCAAAATCGTCTAGGGGTTATTTGGGGCGCTGATTACGAACCCGACGTCCGTCTTTGAAAATTCCGCTAATTTCGGTAGGTTTTGGATATTCCTCTGGATAATTGGAGGTGGTCGGGTTAGGATCACCGATTTTGCTCAAACTTCGTATAGGGGCGGGGACTTAATCGGGGTGCCGAACACGATGCCGAAGTTCATTCGGACGCTTACGGCAGGAGACCTCCCATACCGATAACTGAGGGTGATCGGTGGTCCTGACACGACCACCCTCAAACGAGAAGTAACCTACTGTAATCGGCGGAATTTTCAAAAAAGGACGTCGGATTCGTAATCAGCTTCCCAAATAACCGCCTAGATGATTTTGGACGAAGTTTGCACGAGGAAATTTGGCTCATTTCGAAAATATCGGTGTTCGATGACGTCATCGTCCGCGCCGGCCCGGCAAATGG